>JAKEEE010000154.1:0-359270 GCA_021498325.1 Bactrocera minax | reverse complement strand
GTATAGCGGTTGGGGAACTGAATAACGATTTGATGAAAATTTAATTAGTTCTGCTTATCTTCGAAAGTGACGGGTGGAACTTTTGGGCATCATAAAATATGCTCACGCGATTTTTTGATTATTTTATGTGAAAATTAGCAACAATTTAAAAATTTCTCACAACTAAGGGTCAACTTAATTACTTAATTGCTTGTGCATATGAGCATTTTTGGCTTTCATCGCTTTAAAATTAAACTGCTAAGCTACTAAAATTAACCGCTTTAGTTCCCACTCACTACTAACCAACCAGCACAACTTTAACTTATACCTTTCATACGAAAACCTCACCAACTTAATGCGTGTGTTGGCTTGCCGCATAGCTTGTAGTCGAATCAACATAATTCCCTTGCGCCTAGCCTACTATCTGCCACGGCCTACTGTGTTTATTGGCGTGTCTAGTTCAGCTGCTGCTCGACCGACACCATTCAGTTGACTTGATTTGAGCTGTGGATTTGGCTGGCACAAACATGCAAATGCGGCTTATTTCCAAGCTTATTGATTTCACACTACATCTATTCACTGCCTGCCACCGTCCGCAGCGTGTAGGAATTCGCGTAGGCGATTACGCAGCACATTTGTCAACATTTGCGTTGAATCGCCAGTGGATTTGCCCGGCAGTTTGCAGTTTCTTTGCATTTACATTGGATTCTTCAACACATTAAGGGTGGTAGAAAGAATCTTCTAAAAGCAGTTATATATCTGGTTTACAGAGCGTTGAGGGGGGGCTTAAAGTCTTTCAAATTCCAATCGATTGTAATCCTTATTTACATTTTTTATTTGCCATAAATGTTACGTATACGACATGTTGGCATAAGAGTCACTGCTTAGCTGTATATATTCTATTGATTATTTAAAACAGTTCACATAAAGCAAATGGCACTAATATAATAAAATGAGCATATTCTGCTGCAGTCGCATTGAATCAACACGATTACTTAAAAACTGAGAGTAAAAGCAGCATTGAACGAGGTTGTCAGTGTCAACACCAAAGTCAAAACTCCACTTTAAAATTATATCACGTAATAAAATTAATATTTCCATATTTTACCTCAACAATATCAACAGAATAACATATTCATTTCATTTGTAAACCGACAGCTGATTTTATTGCGGTAAACCTTCGGCCACTGCATTTCAATTGGCTTAGTGCGAAATGCAGCAGTGGTTTGTATACAAATTTACACATGTGTATATGTGTATGTGATAATATGTGCTCTTTGATTATTTAAATTATTTTACAAAAGTACAAAAAAGTCAGAGTACATATATATAAGCGATACGTTTATATACTTATATGCATCTAAAGGAAAGCTGGGTTCAAATGTACCAATTTAAGAACAAATTACAATTTTTAATCAACATTTCCGCAAGGACATATATGTTTTTTGATCTTCTAGCCCCGAAAAAACCCCACCTCCTCACACAACAATTACTTTCATTGCCTTAACGTTCCGAATACTTTCATTGTCCCTTCCTGTCCTGGGAGACCTGAGGATTGAAGTTGTGATCTCTCCTTTCGACGTTCTCTATTGAGGATGTAGTTAAAATTGATACCACTTTGAGTACAGTCATATGGTATAATTTGCCTAAAGTCGCCTGAAGGTCGCACGGTTTCGTTTGCTTCCTGCAGGTCTTCAGCGATCATGAGCTTCTTTAAATAGTGACCACATTATTTTCTTTCGCCAACTCATGTTCAGCTGCGTGCTGGTGGTGATTGCAATGCTCGTTGCTTCAGTTTACGGTTTGGTCTTTTTTTTCCGGTTTGCTACTTGGTCTTTCGGTTCTCTGCACTTTTTTACTCCAACGCAAGCGCTATTTAAGTGGTTTCTTCTTTTGAAGGTACATCGCCCAAGCCCCAGCAGATTACCTAAATCTTCTGGCCACGCCGTTGAAAGTTTGGAGGCAACCTGGGATGTTTCCCGAATTTTCATCCTTCCCTTTGACATTAGTTAAATTAGAATAGCCTAATGTTGGGCAGCGCGTCCCGAGCTGAGGTGTTATAATCTCGAATTCTGCCTTCTAGAGAATGTTCATCCCAAGTAGCCTTTGCTATTATAAATGTTTGCTATTAAAATCCACAACCCGCTTTAACCCTCTGCGTGTATACATAATATTGTACATTACATGCCTCTTTATTACCACCTCGAATACACCGTGACAGTAACCTTGACCCATTAGGCAGTCGAACGCGAGCAGCACTCACAGTTTCAGGAGTGTGTTTAGCTCACTTGGGAGCGCTTTGCGGTCGCTCAAGGGCAGTGAGTTTTTCCCCTTTTCTTCTATTTACCTTTTAATAAACACACAAAGTTGAATTCATCTGCAGGCACTCAGGTTTTCGGATTGCCATTTCATATGCTTACAGCTGAGTTAGCCTCTATACATATATATATATATATATATTTGTATAAATATATGTACGTTTGTATTTGTGTATATATGTGTGTAAGCTTAGCCGAACTGCACCTTAACTCAATTTAAATTGCCCACTCAGACGAGGTTTTTGAGAAAATTTCATATTTCGTTCGAGTGCCATTTGTGTCACTGTTGAAGTCCACTATTATTGTTGTTGTTGCTTTTGTTGATGTGCTCAACATTGCTGCTACTGCAGCAGTTTCTTTTGTGCGCCTTGCTGCCACTTGTGCGTCAAAATGGGGCAATCATTGCTTTATTGATGCATGCAGTAAACTCTTAGGTCTTTGATCTCCAAACCAAATATTAAATAACTAAATGACATTCGAGCTTTCGAATCCTACATTCTCTTCTTCAGTAATTAATTTGCTTGTGTTGTAATTGGTTGCATTTTTGAACAAGTGGTGAATATAAATATTATAGATATGTATACACGTAGAGTGTGATCGCGGTCTAGTCTCCTGTATACTGCTTCCTGTATACTGCTTAAAAGTTTGGGGGATCCACGTATATGTATGTATGTATGTGAGATATTTCTGAGGCACTACGATTGTCGTTTTTAAACAAAGCAAAACGCAAAATAATAAAAAAATATTCGAAAATATTCTCAAAATCTTTAAAAATAAAGTCTGGTATATAGTTGGCACCTATTAAAAAATAGAACCGTGTTGCTTATTAAACATTGTCGGCCCAATATGAAGGAATATAACAAAGTCTTCAGGAAAACATTCGGTATTTCTTCAATTCAGTCATATTTTCAAAGGAGCGGACACCTTCCTAAAAAAAAATTAAACTGACAAATTTTCTTTAATATGGGAAAGTCTCCCCGTAAATATTGATTATGTTTACAACTAAAATGTATTTTGAGATAGAGTTGCCAGATATCGATAAAAGTAGTAATAGAGAGTAGTGATGGAATATAAAACACGTATGTCGGTATAAAATTAGGCAAAGCCTATGGAAAATATTATGTTGAATTTATTGATTTAGGGATATTTTATATTTGCTTGCCACATTTTGAATTAAAAAAAACTGGAAAAACGGACATTCTTAAATTTTGATGTAATTTCTGTAGATTTGCCACGAATTGCGTAAAATGAAACTGAAAGAATTTTAATTCTACAATTTTGACATATTTTTGAAGAATGAATAACATTTTTGCAGAACATTTTGCTAAAATAAAACTGAGTATATTGGTAAGTTTTTAACTCACATAACTTTTTAAGAGCATTGCCACCAATCGAAAAATTTAAAGCAGAGAAATATAACCAAAACATATGTTCAACAAAAAGCATTTAAGAGAGTCTTCTAAGAATATATAACTGTTTTGAAAGGGAGTTGCCACATATAAAAAAAGAAACAGGTAAAAAACAATAATTATATGAGCAAAGAAGTGAATTTTCTAGTTTATCAAAAAATAAATTTGTATAAAAAAAGAAATTATTTTTCTCCAGAACCGATAAATATTATAAGCAGTCGATCTAAATAAGGCCAAAGCGTAAATCAATTATTGATAAAGACACATATACAATGTATATACATATCTTCTCACCAAAGCGAACTTAAAAAGGTATTTGCCTCATTAAACTCCAACCAAGCAGAGCAAAAGGGAACAACTTTGGAGAGAAAAACAGAACTCCACTAATCACAGCAATAAAAGATTGGCATCGATTTGTTTGATGAAAATCTTCAATTTCCTTTCACCATCTTGAAAGCCTTTGGAACGAAGCATTAATAAAAATCTTTTCAAGCGCCGACAATCACTCAATTTAAAGCTGTCTGATATCGATTTTAATTAAAGTCAACCGTCGAAAAGAGTGTTGCTTTGGCGGGTCGCTGCGATGCCAGCAAACCATTAAAGCGTTCAAGCTGAGGTAATAAATCAAATTAGCGCTTTAGAAGTCCGAGAAGCGCGAAAATAGCATAAAAGGTGGACGAAAAGGTGGGAAAATGTGTGCATGTGCGTGGTTGGAGTGTAAACAAATAGGTGGACAAAATTCGTCATTTATGCGATGTAAAAGGGAAAGTGACAGAAAAGTGAAAAACGTGTTTATTTTGAATGTATAGAATATTTCGTTGTATGTAACTGAGAAATGTAAAAAAATTGCCACTCCGTAGGCTATCAACCACATCAAACTAGGAGCATGAAATAACCGCAAAAAATATAAATCCTCTCAAGGTTCATCCTCCCCGGAGAGTAAAGCAGAGATTATTTGGTTGAAATTTCAGTGTTGGGGTTAAGTACAATTTTTGTAGTAATTCTTGACCAAAGCAATACAGAAAATATAACAAAACAGATATGAGGTGGAAATATTATGAAAATCTTTGAATATGCATACTGGAATAGGATTGCCACCTACTAAAAAAGGATAAAACTGAGTGACTTATAAAAAATGTGTGCCCATTATAAGTTTTTAAGGTAGTCTCCTGGAAGACCTTCGAGTGTACTTCAGTGCTCAATGACAACCGTCATTGAACAATAGAGTTGTCACCTTGAAAAAAAGAAAGTTGTAAATGTTGCAATATAAACTTTTCGATTCGAATATAATAATTCAATAAGCTTTGCTTTTGAGAGAAATGGAATTTCAACGATTTTTCAGCGTTGCTTCAGTGTACTTCTTAACGTACCAATTTTCAAAGTATACATAACATAAATATCAAACACATATGTTTGTTTACTTTCACAGCTGGTTTGACAGATATCCTACTAGAAAATTTCATATACACAAAAATAACTTGTATTCCGGTACATAATTAATTTCCTCTTAATTTTTTTTGTCTGTGGACATGTTATCATTTCGAACATACATACGTCTCTTATTTGGATAACTCTACCTCCTGTGCCAACATTTCTTTACAAAGAAGCAGTGAATAGAGGTATTATAGTGTGTATGTATATTAGTAGCATTTTCCGAAAGCTGCACAAAAAAACAAGCATAAAAGTGCAACACGAAAAAAATATGAGTTTTTATACAACAACAACTCGCCATTGATTTGTTATGCCTAAGCAATCAAAATAAGGACATCGATACAACTAATTACGGAAGCCATATTAAAAGTCTTTGGCTGCCAATGGAAACACATGCTTCTGCGCTTTGGCGCGAGAAATAGAAGACTGTTTGTGTCGTAGAGAAATTAATTGGCAGGATTAGAAATAATATCAATTATGCGTGGTTAGACCGCGGTTATGATTTTTACCATTACACAGTTGGTTAAATTGAAGTTAAGTGTTAATTTAATATAGAACTTAAAAATGTTGATAAAACCAATTTTTGTTTTTTTTTTCTAATTTTTGTGCTTGTTAAATATACAGTTCTTACTGTTATAAATTATAAAAGCATTTCTGTGCATAATATTCAATAAGTTGATCGTTTATTTATTAGTATTTAATTAGTTTCTTTTATTTTTTAAAAGTGTGGCAACTCTATTATAATATATGTCTAATTTGAAAACAACCTAGATATTTTCTGTAGTACTTTCCTGAGGCTGAGAGGCTTTTCTGATACATGTTCTGTAAAATTTTCATTTTTACTTATCCGATATCACATAAAATTGTTTTAACTTTTGTCTAGTTGTTTGATTTGAGGAACGATTTTTACTCTTTTAGACTTTTGTGTTAGCTACTTTCTTCAGAAATTCACACTTCAGCTTTTCGAATACCCACCTTCGGCCCTTATATTGGTGAAAAATTAAGAAAATAGATCATCGTATGGCCATAAATATCCCCGCACTTGAAATTATAATTGCATTCAAATTAAAAAAGACTCAAATATAGTTACGACTGCCATATGTTTTTTTTTTCTATTTAGTTGATGTCACTGATATGTGAACCCGGTTTAAAGGTAGGTGATCGGTTGTCGACCTCATCTTTGGTACAAAGAGCATGCTATTTCAACATGGTCGAATCATAGAGAGAGGGTTGATGGTGGAGTCGATTTCTCTTCTTGTGAGAGAAGTTTTTTATAGTGTTCAACGGAGAGCATGCAAATCTCCTCTAGGTATACGGGGATAACCTGTAGCCGTGCGGCGCTCTGCTTTTGTTGATTACTCATCTGCATTCCATTAGTCCCCTTCTGCCCTATTTACTGTAGTGTGATATTTCGCAAGGGTAAAAAGTTGACTGAACAGAACTTCATGTGTCAGGAATACTCCTCGTTTATCATAACAATCCACTCACAGTAAGCTGCTTTGTCACACTTGAATTTCCAAGCACGCACCTTCCTTACAGCTACGCATCATTTAAATCTGGCTTAAAGATACGCAAAATGGGAGGACAACATAAAAGGTGACACAAGTAGACGCTTTGAAGTTCGCAAGGTGCTTAGTGATGAGCACAAAAGCAGTCATTGCCACTGACACACGCTGCGACCACCTACTGCCTGCCACCTGCCACTTGCCACTTGCCACATGCCACCAGCTGGCATAGACCAGCAAAGAGCTAGCGAAACCCGTTAATGCGTCAGTGCGTTAGCGATGAGCTGGGGCTTACACCGTCGCTTAACTTGGTGCATGACGATGCGCAAACAAAGAGTGCATTATGTGGCAACCACCTTTTTGGCGACAACGCGCCATTTGCATTTGCCAGTGTCAACCTTGAAGTTAAGCTAAATAAATACGCCCGTTCGTTGGTGTGCAGCGCACAATATCTATTGTTGTTATTGTGTTCAACTATTCCACCCGCTGTGTCTGTCTGACGCAATGTCAAGTGTATGCAGATACTAGTCGTAATTGCATACAAAATACGCAGCACTTTAACGAGCTTAATCAAGTCATTAAATTGTAATGAAGTGTTGTTCGCTGCTGCTCCGCTGCCTCCTCTCCATCGCTTCTCTCGGCGCTGCTGTGCTCGGCGCTGTTGCCGCTGCTCCATAAATAAATAATTGCTTGGAGAGTGAAGTGCAAATGTAAATTGAATTAGTCATCCTTCGGGAGGCGGTGGGGTAAGATATTTTTGTAGTAAATTATTTATGTTAATATGTGTGTGTGCGTAGTGTATATCCACTCAAATGTGTAATTGATAGGGCCAACGAAAATGTCACGTTTAAGAAGGATTGACAACTCCACTTAAATGCTATTATGTTGAAAATAATTTAAGAGTAGCCTGAATATTCCAAAATTAATTGAGAAAATTACACAATTGTTATTGTATGAAGTGAAGAAGCAATGTTTTCCTTTTTTTGGCCACGGCTCGGATTCCAATCAGATTTCAGTTTTGGTTCTCAGAAATTCACTAGATGATAAGAACTTGTTGAGTTGATTAAAGACCAAGTCTTGCAGTGGCAAATTAACGGATTTGAATTGATAAGTCTGACATATATGATTTGTTCAAAAGGTGTTCCTCATCTCTTATGCAATTTTTGAAGAATTCGGTGTACCTTATGGACAATTTTTTTTCTTGCGGAGCCTACTTGCATCCAATACTCGAATACTTGAAGTTCTGAAATGAACCTCAAATCAACTCAAGTCACTTTAGGGGAAATATTTTCAGTTTAAATTGTATCGTGGAATAAACTAAAGTTTCGTGCATACTTATATTAATCAGGATAAGTTGGCCGTAGATTATAAAACGCTTTTTAGAAAATGTGGAACATTTCTCTTAAATGAAAGAGATGTCTGTAGTGTCGTCGGTCTCCCTTAAAACTACTATTTTCGCCATTCGAATTAATATTATTATTATGATTTTAATGCAATTATTTCCATTTTTTCTAATCTAGCTTCGTTGAGCACAATTTCCTCAAATTTACTTAAACTACACATATTCATGGAGATAAATTTCAAATTCATCTACCGCAGATACGCACCGATTCATACTTCGATGGCACGATACTCAACAACAAAATGAAATCGCATGCACTCAAATCTCAGCAATGGCTGTGATGTCCGCATTTCATTTCGGTTGAATTGCCAAAACAATTAACTTAGCACAGTGTCTGCAGCGACAAGGGGGCACCGGCAGACAGGCTATTGTCAACTTGCTGTCTCTTAAATGTTTACAAGTCTTCCATGTCCTCCAATGCACGCATTCATGGTCGTTAAAATGTAAATGGATGCGTTCGTGTACATGTGTGTGTGTGTGCGTACGAGATAGCGCACATAAACTTAAATAGTGTCATTGCCGTTGATGTTCATCATGCTCGCGTACGATCACCAACCTGATTGTGCGTGTGCGTGGCAATGCATATTCGCGCATTGTGCTAAAAGCTATTCGTCAACGAAATGAAATTGTCATAACAACAATATAGCGGTTGGCGTATACATTTGGTTGCAACGCCACATACACACACACATACACACACGCGGTAACTAACAAATACTTGTGCATTTGCACTAACATAGCGACCTTGGCTGGTAAATATGTTGCACGCGCTCAAATACTGTCCTTTGTTGGCAACAATGTGTCGAAATGCCAATTTTATTAATTAATTCCACGTTACGTATACGCAGTGGACACCCCACGCGCTATGCTGGGGGGGAAATTGCGCTAAAAAATTTACAAAACATTATAAAATCGTCTTACCTGCTCGGTTAATTACGCACAATTGTGGCGGTGAACAAATGTGCCACTTTATTCAAGGCTGAAGCAAAAGGGAAGCAAATTCTAATGAAAAATTGCTGAAAGTCACAGCGCGCGTGTTTGCCGGTTTGGTTGTGTTGCCAGCGGGCGCAAAGGTTTCTGTGGAATATTTTAACAATTCGAAAGCCAAACATCAAAGCAATTTCGCATTTCGGTATTCGCATGCAAATATTTTTCAAGCGTAAATAGCAGACTTTTTGTACTGCATGAACCCTCGTTTGTTGTTGTTGTTTTGAGGCTGCCAAAATTTTTAGATTGATTGCATTATACATACATACAGATTTGCGCTTGCGTTAATTTCGGCCGCAGTGCGGTCTAACAAGTGAGTCATTTAAAAGAAATCAGTTAGTGTGCGAGAAAAGGGTACACGTGGCGTATGAGTGACAGCTTTTTACTGTTTCATAAGATTAAAAAATTTTTTTTGGCTTTGTTAGGAGGTACAAAGCGTTTCATGCTGCGAAAGTTTAACAAATGAGTTTGAGACTGGTATATTATAAGTATATTAATAACAATATGGATATTAGTAAGAACGTGCTAGTGAAGAAAGATTGCAGAAGCTGGTTTAGACCAGCCTTTAAGGCTTATTAGTAAGAAACAATTGAAAGAATAAATTAAGTCGTCTGTTGAGCAATAATAGAAAAAATACTTAATGGAATATAAATAACGCTGCTCAAAAACTTGCGGGTAATATGTTTATCATACGCCAAGTACATGCGGTAAATATTTCCTACATAGAGATGGCTGTGTCTTAAGCAAAATTAAATATATATATTTATAATACCATGCATATTTCTATAAAAGTTAATGTATCTGCCTATATTAGATACATATATTCGTATAAATAATTACATTTTACATCAATCTGGCTCATTAATGTGACATCTATTTCCTTTGATCGCAAATATGTATGTATATAAGCTCATACTTTCACATACTTTCACGCAATTCTATATGCTTGAAAACCACTCACCTTCCTATTACTATAAATCATCTCTTGGCCTCGGTGCGCTTTGCTTTGCTATAACCCAAAGCAATTTTCTATGTGTGATCAAAATAAATATGCTGAGGCAACCGAAATGGAAGTGAATTAAATTTATATGTGGTTGACAGCATGTAATTTGCTCTGAAGCTGACAATTTGTGTCAAATTTCATGCGATGTGAAAATGAAAATATATTAGTGGAAAAGAGATAGGAGAAACCAAGGAAAAACATACTTAAGGTTGAAGATGTACTTACTTTGAATTCGTGGATAAAGTTTCAAAGCGGGGTGTGAGATCTGTTTCTAGAAATGAAATGAAATAAGACTTTCAAAAAATTTAAATATTTTAAACAAAACTCATTTGGGATCTTCCCTTCAAACTTTCTCCTGGCCTCTATGTACTGCGTATAAGGAGTTACGTTTTTACTGTAGGTTTTTTCCTAAATATATTCGACAGTTTCTATAACATAGCTTAAAAAAATTAAAGAAGGATTCTCAAAATATTGCGTACTCGACTTCCTGTACTTATACAAATTGCATACATTTTTAATGATCAGTTTCACCACTGCGTATTTTGAGCCATTTGGGAGCTCATATCCAACATTTTTGCTGATGATTTAGTTCCGTTTTGATATTTTTCAAATATTTTTCAACATATTAGTTAAAAGACATCATTTTATTTCAGTAATTAATAAATTTTTGAGAGTGAATATCAACTTTCCTATAGTTAATTATAGTTTCAAATATATGTTTTTTTGCTTCCTAAATGCAATTTTCACACATATTCTTCACTTTATATGACCGCCATCCAATACTCAACCTTCAACAAACCCATTTCTTAATGCATATTGTTCACGGTTTACTATTATTTCCTTGAACACATTGAATAAATGCTTTTCAAACAATATGTTGCAATTTCAAGCTGCTTTGAACTTCTATTGACGTTTTTAATGCGCACAAGTATTGCGGAATACATTTTGGTACTTGCCACTCAGCGAGATGGACTTTCGAATATAAGTGCTCATGCTCTGGTGTGAGCGTGTGTTAGTGTGTAAGACATCTTCTCATATTTTCCTCAGCAACTATCACACAAAAGTGCACACATAAGCGCAGTATTGTACTGCAAATCTACAATGTTGTAGACTACAATAGAAGTGCACAGTCTAAGTTCAATGCTGCTCCTTAAATGCTTTGTGTTGTGAAATGAAGGAAAATTCAGGGTGGATGAAGAAAGCAATCACGAAGGAATAAACGTTATATTCGTAGCCACCAGATGGAATAAAAATATGTACACATTTCAATACACATTTCACACATTTTCACACACACATTTCACAAAGGATGCTTTCTATAAGATCGGTTGATATCAGCTGTGATCTTAAATAGTTTCTTTTTGTACAAAATAAATGTTAGAAATCGCTCTTAAGTAAAAAGGATAAATATGATGAGCTGATTATTTTTATAATGTATTTTTCTGTAAAGATCTCATTGTGGTTATTCGAGGCTAATGCCAAGTTCTTATCAAAAATTATTTCCGCGATTTATCTTTCCACTCGATTTGTATAAGAAAAATCTACTCTGATAAAAAGGCATGTGATATCAATAAGTGGATAGCTCAACGAAGTGGAATAACTTCCATATATTATATTCCAATCTTTATACCAATGTTTGTGATTTATACCAATCTGTTGTTCGATTTAGAGAAAAGAACGAATTTTGGGAACTTTGTGACCGCTATCAAGAAAATTATGTGGACGTCGTGTTCGTTCTCGATATCACATCATATGCCCCAGGGGGGGGTTGGTTTCAAGGAACTTACTAAATTTTTTAGAAGTGCGCCCATCTAATTAATATAACGGTACTTCTATACGCTATAATATAAAGTAAACATTTTTGTATGTGCAAAAATCCTTTTTATTCTTACAAAGGCCTTATTATTTTTCGCAAAAGCATATACGAAATCGGATTATTGAACTCCATACTTACGATATCAGTGCGGTTAGAAGCACATTTCTAAGTGCAAGTGCGTGGTGGACACTTGAGTGGCTATCCATTGAACAACTGAATCGGGTAGAATTTTGCCAATCAGCTTATTACTGCAATACTTGAACACAACACAACTTCTACACAACCACAACCGATCAATAGGAAATAAACGAATATAGTGCGGCTGTGACCAATGAGATACTTCTTAATGCGCTTTGTCGAGTACAAGCTCTTTATACACGAACATTCTCCGCATTGCAAGCAATTTCGTGTACTCCACTCAGGTGTATGTATTAAGCAGGTATATTTATAGTATTTGTACTGGTATTTGTGCTCTTGTGGCAAGCCCCCGTCCAATTATGTTGCACGTTTATTACAATATCTTCCACTTATGCTCGCTGTATTTGCACTCGTTCACCTGCTTGTTGTACTTGTTTGCAGCGCCAAGTGTTTGCCGTACCGAGAATAATTTAAGTGCATGATGGAAATGCGGTTTAAATATAACTCATACGACAGGTTGACCACTCGAGTAATTTGTTGAAGAAGGGTATAATGGTTTTCAGGACAAAATGTTGGCAAGGGCTGAATTTCTAGCAATAATATATGTATTTGTTAAGCGTACTCTATTTATCATTCTGACATAAAGATATTTGTTTGTATTTGTATTTGCATTGCAGAAAGAGGTTGTTGTACATGGCGTATGAGTAATATTTTTGTCAACCATTAAAATGTGTTTTAATAACGATTGGGTAGACAAATTGGCAATAAGAACATACTAAAACGTTTATATATTATACTAAAGAAAAATTCAGTACTATATTATGTCATTTATTCAGACTGTATAATTTGGCCAACAGAGTGCAGAATGACAGTTTTAAAGTAGAATTTCAATCAGAATATTAATTTTTAGTCCTTCTTTGGTAATTTGTATTAATACGACCTTTGTTGCCTATACAAACATTCCATTTATGCCACACGTTTGGCTTCTTTGCCTTCCAATTACTTTCAAAAAATATTTAAATACTTCATTTACGCTACTCTCAGCAAAATAAAGCAATTGCCTGTCGTTTAATTTCAAAGAAAATTTGCATGTAATTTCACTTTAACTGAAAGCGCAAAAGTATATCTATTAAACATTCTGTATGATATAATATGCACATACAAAAAAGAAATAGCGTTTAACATTCAGTTGACAGGCCTTAACCGTAATTTTGGTGCGAATTGTTATGATAATTCTCTTTGTCGGCAATTTCACTTATGTGTTTTGAATAAATTAATTAATCGTTTATGCGTTGTACATAGGTGCAAGCAAGGTTTCAATTAATTGCTTTGACTGTCGTGCGGGGGTAGAGGAGGTGAAGGTAAAGAAAGCGGTATTATACTTCATTTTCAGTGCTTGAATATATTGCCATATATTGTCATATATGGTATGAATCCTTTTTATCTATCGAAACTATCAGAAAATCTAATGAAAAATCGGAAACTATCTTGTAGCAAATTGAAGTTCAATTTAAATACGTATAACATTCGAAAATAATCCCGATATTTGGTTTTTGGGATCCCGAAATTTCGGGATTACTAGTATTGAATATTTCCATAATTAAGTATGATTTCATGTGCTTTGTACTTGAAGCACAAATTATCACTGTTCAAGCGGAAACTTACATCTCATAGAAAAAAAATTGCACAATGCAACATTCATGACTATCGCAAATACAATTTCTGATAACAGTAGAAAATGTGTTATTTTCATAATAAAAAATGTTTTTCGGTTCATTATTTTTACCTAACATATGCATGCATATGTGCTGTTGCGAATACTTGTTGCCTCAGAACCTGCTTCCTGCTACTACTGCTGCTCATTTCCATTATTTCTGAAACTAACTGTGCATCGCTCACGGCGAAAAATATGTAAATGCACAATTTTCCCTGAAAACATATTTACATATATGCACATGGCTGTTTGTTAGAGTTATCGCTGCGTGCAACCTATGCTACGACACAAATGCAATAAGCAGCAAAACAAATAAGCGAAAGCACAAAAAAAGAAACGGAAAATTTGTAATAGCAGCGCTTAAGCAAATAAGCAGTGACAACAACAGCAGCCGCCATGGAACAGAGCAGGAGCAACAGCAGCCAATGCAACCTTGCAACCTTGTGCAGAAGTCATTGTGCATGTTTGATTAAAGTTTGACCTTGTGTAACCTTGCAACACAACACACAACACAGAGCAGCACAAGCAACAAGAGCAACTGCAACGCTACCGCAGTCAGCTCAGCACGCACGCAGCTGTACATTTGCGAGCGATGCTGGCTGGGCAAAAACCATGCGAAAAAGGTGGAAAGGTAAATGAAAGCAAGAAGAAAAAAAAACAGTGAAAGTAAATACAAGTGTGTGCACAACAAATAGTGTGCAATAAGCCAAATAAAATAAGCGCTCACTCACACACACACACACATATATGTATATGAGCATACACACGATGAAGCCCGCGGGGCGCAGCCGGAAATCCTTAAATGCTGATGAAAAGTTGAAAACGGCAAAATGAAATGGTTGCGGATTTTTTCCCAGTTTTCCTTTTTATATTATTTTAAGATTTGCATTATGTGCGAGTTGAAAGTAGCGCCAATTGCTGAAATGCCAATTAAAAAGTTCTTTGCTCAAAATGTTTGGAATTTGAAATCCTTACTTTGGTATTGGAGTTTAGCTAATGACTGCGGGCGCTTAATATTCGTATGTAAGCAAATATATAAATGTATAATAGTGTGAAATGTGACTATGAAAAGTTCTTCAAAATTTTGTTTGACTTCTAACTTTTCTACTTTGTCCTCTGGCAAAGTATGTGAAAAATAATTTTCACAAAATTTGATCAAATAATTGTGCGACAATTCGATGTGGACTAAGGACGAAAGCTAATCACAGAAAAAAGAAATTATACTTGATAAGCTGCGGCAATCTTTGTTATGATTACATTTATAAATTGATGAAAAATTTTTAAACTAGCACCGTGTTAAGCTTAACTTTTTCACCTGAAACGAGATTTTAAAGTATATTTGAATATTATGTGGGAAGGGCTCAAAATTGCAGGAACGTGGCTGCTAATTTGTGCGCGTGAATTACTTTTTTATAAGGTGTAAGTGAAAATTGCACAAATGTTACTCATACCACACGTCTTCCTATGGAGTGAGTTCCTCATATAAATATTTTTCAACACTTGGGTCACATCATTCCATGACTGCATGAGACAATTAGCGTTCCCATTATAAAAGGTGTTTTTGTTTAGCACACAGTTCGAACTGATATAACTGTAATAATAGATTTCATTTATAAAAACATAATAGAAGACATATCAGTGATTTTGTCCAAAAAAAATTCTGTAATAAAAATGACGGAATGAAAATTAAATTGAAAGTTTTTTAACGACATACGAAAATATAAACAATGTATCTCAAAAATTTTAGTTTCTGTTCCCTTTTTGCTTACTGAACTCTGAAATCGGTAATGAATTGCTAGTCATAAACATTTATATTGCGTTGCCATATTTCATAATATAAAAAAGTCATGAAAATTTTTAAGTAAAAGTGAAATTGCAGGAAATGAGAAAGAACAACAAGAAATTCTATAAATTAAATATAAATGAGAAAAATATGTGGTACAACGAAAATTTGTTGAGTCAAATTTGGTGAATATAGAGAGTATCTTTTGTTCTATGAAAAATTTTAAAAATTATATTAAACAGAAATTAAAGTGAAAGGTTTAAAATTGGTAACTTGAATTTGAAATGTAACTGTCGTAGGAGAAAATGATGAATAACCAATACAAAATATAAAAAAAAATATTTTTTTGATCCATGTTAGAGAAATTCGTAAGTAACATTTGTTAGACAAAAGTGTCAGAAATGAACCTCTGCAAATAAAGTCTAACATACTTCTATAAAACATAAAAAGAAATTAAATATTAAATGCAAATAGTAAATATTACTTAGAAATGTTAAATAAATAAAACAACATCAAATAATTTAAAAGAATGTAAGCAAAAAGATAAAACATCACCACAAATGAAAACAGTATTATATAGTTAAAATAGTTGTTACCGGAAAATTCAACATGTTTCAATTTCAAATCATATCTACAAATGTTTCAAGCAAAAAATGCTGCGCACTTACATTTTTATCCGCAGCTATGAAGTTGTGAAACAAAAGTTGTTAACATTTATATGAAAAATATAAGCGAGCTGTTACATATATAGCGAAATACGAAATGGAACACCAGACCTTGTTGCAGTAAAATCAAAAAAAAAAAAGAAAAGCACAACAAAAATTAAAATCAAATGAGAGTGTTGAGCACAAAGCACAACAATAAAACAGATAGAAATTAAAATAATATTTTAGTAATGAAAAATGATAAAATGTACTATTTTTATACCAACTTATCCAACCAGAAGGCCTCACCATAACAAGTTCAACATTTAAGAGTAAATCTTAAAAACTCCCTCCCAACCAAGTAACCCATATCCGGCTTACAAGCCCTGAAATTTTGCATAGAAAATATCAAACAATTTTGTAAAATTTATACACCCTTTTTAACGTAAAACGTAACAACAAACTGCTCGAAAATGTCTGTGGACCTGAGCGCACAACACGAGCCGACGGTGTCGGTGATCACGTCGGTGCCGGTGGCGCAGAATGGGGGCGAAATGGATGCGTTGCTGCTGGGACGTATTGGGGTGAGTAGCAAGCCCTTTTTTTTAGATAATTTCTTTTATTGTATAACGTTTCCTTATATCTAGAATTAGTTAGTATAATGGCAATTGCTTGCTTTCTAAGCGCACGCAAACATTCACCTTGTATGTATTGGTAGTTCTCAGTAGTTTATTGCCTCATTTACTCCACTATACTATTGGTATGCAGCATTTGCATAGTAGTTGGCATACCAACTAGCCTTTTATTTCACTTTGAAAGTAACTTACATTCGTACTATGTCCTGCTCACTAACAAACATGTAAAATATTATATTTATCGTTTTTTTTACTCCACGTATACACAAATATATACAACTAAGAAATATATGCAACAAAGATATTCTTCTAGACAAATAAATTAAAGCTAACAGCTCAATGTCTTGCAACTGAACTAGCACTGATGATCTTGACAAAATTAATGCATATTTAATAATCTCCAATTGCTTCCTGATATTTGTTTTTCGCTGAAGACTGAGTAAGAAAAAATCATCTTTGTGCTCAGCCGATAGAGAGGGAGTAGTAAGAATAATGTATTTAGGGATATTTTTCGGTAATCCGCGGTTAAACTTTTATGTAAAATATTTTTAAAATTTTTGTGAACAGCTCAGAGCTTCGTTCCCTTTCACATCTGAAGTATTTCGGTTGCATTCAGAGCAATTTCATTTAAGCTAACTTACTCTTATGCAACAATAAAAAAATATTCCGTGAAATTATTTTTACAATATTCTCCAAGATATGCACCAATTGTCAAGAAATTTTTAAAACGAAATGAAATGAAAATCTCAATTTGTGAACCCATTGTCTAATTAACTTCAATAAATTCAGTTTCCTATGTATGATTGTTCAATTGTTGAAATAGCTGATTTTGAACAATAATCTTCAAATATATTCTATCCATATTTCATAGTAATTGGAACTTCCTGATAGTAATGCTTTCTTTCATATAATAAAAATCAGGATAACTCAAACTTTCTTCTCTAAGTTAGACTGATTCAATCTATTTTAAAATTAATTAAAATAAATTTCCTTTACACAAATTTCTATACCTTTCTAACACAGTTCACGCTTTAAACATATTAGTTACTTATCCCCTTAGAGGGAAAGTGAAGTAGAAATGAAATGCAAATATTTCCGGCAATAAGTTGTAGTCCGACATTTCCCATGCAACAATAGCAAATATAAATAAAACTTTCTATATGTATATATTAGAAATATATTAGTCAAAGTCATTAACATCATACGCAAACTCTTTATTAGTATATAACTTGTCGCTATTAGGAATATGAAATAAAAAAAAAATTAAACATATTTGCAATGTAAGGAAATTCATAAATACACACATACCAAGTACCGTTAAATATAGTGCCTACATGCATACTAAAATACTCAGATATATTATATAAATTAAACTTTCATATTAAACTCTATATTTGTTAAGTACTCAACAATGCAATTCACTCACCATGGACTTTGATAATCCATGTATTTATTAGCAAACAAAGTCTTCTTAGAACTAAGCAACTCAAAGTCGTAATCCACATGCGGCATGAGTTGCCCATAATGTATTATATTTCCAAATTACATACCCGCCGGCAAATGTGAGCTTACCGTTTTCATGTACACAAGTATATGCATAGAGATATTAATTTATTTTACTCATCTCCAGTAAAATTTTCAAGCTCTCTTCGGGTCACTCACCAGCGCACACATCAAGGCAGAGATGTCAGGCAGTAGCTTAATAAACTTTGAACTGACTTCTATTTGCTTTTTATATATTCGTGTGTGTGCGAACGAATGTGTGTATGTATTTTTTATACATACTTCTATACATATTCATATGGCATTTTGTTTATTCTTAACCTTGGCTGAATTTATTTCGATGTTAACTTCGAGCAAATCTTACACAAGTGTAGTTTTACAAAAAGGTGAATTTTTGATTAGAAAACTCATGCAGGCCATGCCATGTTTTAGGTAGCTCTGTGTAATATTGGTGAACTTTAACACTTACCAAACCGATAGGTGTGCTTTGCAAAACTCAATTCAGAGCATACTAACCACGTTTCACTTCAAACCGAAACAATGTGCCTAAATAGTGACGTTTGTTGTATTCGAGGAAGACGAGCTCCATTCAGAACCATTGAAGCGCCGTTCTTTGACCAAATAGTGACTGATTTTTTTAACAAAAAGATCTTAATGCTCGCTGATTTCAACAAGACAGTCTGATGTCTGAAAGAAGGGACATTTGCAGGCCAGCCGAATCTTCAGATTAGACTCCTCCACCTTTTTTTCCTTGGTTTTTTTAAAAGCAAAGTCTATGCCAGCAATTCTCAGAACACTGGGGAGTACATTGCAAACATTAACGCCGAAATCATCGTTACAACGCCAGAGATGCTCGAGAAAGTAAATGGAAGACGTAGCAATAAGATTTCATTTAGTAATCATAATCATTAACGGTTTTGAACATAGTATCCAACGTCGTGGCCATCGAGTTCCCTACTTTAATTATAGTCAACATTTTCTGAATTGCTTTAATAAATCCTTAATATACTCCCATCGTTAAAAAACCGCGCTGAACGTTTACAAGATTAGGGCCAAGTTGATCCCTATCAGTGAATATTTACATGAGAGCATCTTCCGGAAAAACAAGCTCAGAAATCTTTAGTATAGAGCTAACAATTATTTATCTTAATTTCTACCTTGGAAATTATTTTTTACATTTTCGGTCAAAAACTTGCAAAATTTCACTTGTTGATGCTTATTTACATATTGCACATAAAGTTGCTGGGGTTGAAAATTTTATTATATTAATAATGGATATAAGTGTGACTAGGTTGAATTACTTGCAGTAAATTTCGTTTCTTTCCATGAACAGCTGAACAAACTCGTTATACTCTAAGCAATATGTTGCCAGGGTAAAAAAAATTAATAAATAGTTAAAATTCGTTTGTGTTGACAGTTTACAGAGGAATTTGTCGGAAGAAACTCAATGCTGTTATATAAATATGTATGATACACAAGTATTTGTTTTTGATCGCAGGTGTGTTTGTTGACTAATATTTGCACAAATCATAAATAAAAAAATCTAAAGGACAATCAAAGGATTAAATAGTCTTCAGGCAATTTTGGTTTCCATGCTAATATACCCTTCACATATTCTATATATTTGCTTGATTATATAAAGCCTTAACATAGAAAACTAAATAAAGAGCTCAGTAGAAGGGCAATAAAATGTATTCAAGGCTGCAGGAAAGGTGAGATTTCAAAGCTCAGATTTTAATCTTGTTAATGACACAAAAAGAAAATTACATTCTAAGACACACACACACACAATTGCGAAACTTACTAACTTCAGCCTTAGTGAAGGATTTCTTTCTGACTATCGCATTAGAGTCATGAAAATGTCTCCATCAAACTAAATCATAATTTTTATGTTGAAATCGATATTTCTCACTCAAATAGCACTCAAGCAGCTCCTTCGTGCTGAATTATGGCAATAATCGTAAGCACCAGCAGATGTTCAAATGAGAATTGAAATGAATAAAACAATAAAAAAAAGGCGAAAAACTACTCCAGGGAAATCAACGTGTCGGCGTAGATGTAATACACAAACACATATACAAACTCATTCGCATACATAAATAGATTTATTGCTATAAAAGTGCCCATATAGCAGTTTATGAAACTGCTGGCAGCACGTTCACATTTCTCGCGCAAGAGGGAAGCAGCGGATTAAAAATGTTACTCATCAGCACAGTGCCTTTGAAAAATATGATGCCAACAGTTGAATCAGATGAAAGATGACACGCAAAATATGCTATTATGCTGCTTTACTTTGCCGTTGGGAAATTAACAGTTATTAATGCATTATAGCTAAAAGTGCGGCGTGTTTGGAGTTAAATAAAATTTAGGAAATTTTTTAATTTCAAATCTAAATGAAATTTTTTTACATTTAGATTAAATTTTAGAGTGGTTATGTGTTGTCTAAACGAATTCAGTAATTTACATTTGAATATTAGCATATGCGAGAGTCCCGTTTTTTTCAAAATCACTTTGAAAGTCCCGGTGTAATACATTTTTTTTTTTCTTATAATACACTTTTCAGTACTGATAACAGACTCGGGTCCCATTACAATTTAGAAGTAATGAAAAAATCAACCTTTCTTTTAAAAAGATTAATTTTTAATTTTTTGTTCTCGAAATTCAAACTGTTATAGATGAGCAAGAGTCTCCAAGAAGTAGTTGTGAGATGAATCAATATATTTTGGACATGGAATATCTCCACTATGGTGAGATTTTTTGTAAAAAGTAATTGGAATATTTGCGACAGGGAATGTGCCATGAGACGATTTTCGCTAATATAAGGATACACTGAAGAAGCTAAAGATTGTCTCAGCTAAGGTCTATTATAAAAATCTTAATTTTGAAAGCGCTATCCCGCTAAAATTTGATGGCGTATATAATGGTCTCGAAATTTCTTGCAAAGCTAGTACTTAAAAGGCTTGTGTGCGAAAATATTTTCTTATGGAAAAATTTAGCTCTGCTAGTTACATTCGAATCTTTATTGAGAATAATTCTGGCGCTGGCCGTACGTCTGGTCACACTTAGAAATTATATCGAGCTTAGGGTTTCGGATCAACAAACGCTTATAATACACACACAATTACACACATTATTTAATAAAATAGGGAGTCAACAAACTGATTCTCTCCTCCAAACCTCATCACATCCATACGAGCGTCGTAGATCGGTGTATTTTTCACATAGTGTCTCCCAAATCGAAGTTAATTTTATATGCAGTCACTGAGGTCATAACGTACTGACCACAATCTCACTCTGAAGCACCTGCATGA
Source organism: Bactrocera minax (assembly GCA_021498325.1). Lineage (NCBI taxonomy): Eukaryota > Metazoa > Arthropoda > Insecta > Diptera > Tephritidae > Bactrocera > Bactrocera minax. Next base: position 337,692 of record JAKEEE010000154.1, on the reverse strand, counting down.
TTACTTTTTATGATAATATATAACAGAAACCCTCACATATTTGTTCTTGCAATCTATCGATTTACTTTTGCTTCTATCAATATTTGAAGCAAGCTAACTTTGTTATAAAAATTTTGTTTACAGTGCTTTTTAATACATTTTAATGCTTCCTTTGAGCCGATTCTCTAATCACTTTATTTCCATATAAAATTATATAGCTACATGATCTTGAATAAACGCGCAAATATGGCATTTTGCCATCTAGTTAAATAATATCTTATTAAACTCACTTATTTTTAAATTTAGCAGCAGTTCAATTAGTTACATAATCTTCTTTCATACTCATTAATACTCACTACTACTCATTTAGTACCCAGCAGAAATCATTAAATTTGAACCCCTTTCGCCTCATCCATTTCAGATGTAGAACGCAATGCTATTTGCCTCCCTAATTTATCCATTTTGTTCTAATTTCAAGTAACTAACTATCATCATTTTGAATACATTTGTATTTCTAACTGTAGTTAACAAAACAGAATGCATATTTTGCCACTTTATTTTACTCTGCTTCCTTCCGACACATTAGCGATGCAAAGCATTTCCGTTAATTTATTCAATTAACACTTCCAATTTCACGCTAACACTCAATATCACTCTCACGCTCACTGTAGTAGTTCTTATTCTTCTTCTTCTTCTCCCGCTCCACCATTGCCACTAGAAACGCATGCAAAGGCAGTAACTAGAACTGCTTTCAAACTCTTAATTAGCATTTACTGCATCCTTAGAAGCGTTGTTGTTGTTTCTACTCCAAAAGCAAATATAACTTGCGAAAAGTAAATTTAAATGTAAACAAAAACAACAACAACAATAACTCAACGCCAAACAGTTCAAATTAACAGCGCAAATTAAATAACGCCTTTTTTCTCTCTCCCTCTCTCGCTCTCTCACACAACCGTGCGAAATTTACCAAACATCAAATGCGGCGAAAAACGAAAACAAATTTAAAATAAATAAACTGTGCATAAACAAAATGTGAAAATCAAAAAAAAACTCAAAAAAATTGCAAATAATCAAAATATAAATGAAATTACGCAAAACAAAATGCAAACATTTCAAACATTCCGCCAACCGCCAGCAGCATCCGGTAAGTACGCGCGCCTTTTCATTGAAATCATTGAAATTAGATATGTTTATATACTTTTTCCATATGTGCAGGTGTTTGTAAGCGAGCGAAAGCAAGCGAAAGCAAGCGCTTAGTGAAATGGTATTTTTTTCAGAATTTATAATTTCTTGTTTTTATATGCGCAGCTTTTTGTATATTACACCCGTCGGCACTTTAAAGTTGCCACATACATACAAACTTACAACTGAATTAATCAAAAAAATGTTCGTGTGCCTTCTAAGCGCTCCCATGCAGTTATGGATGTGCTATGAACCGTTATTTGTGGCATTTGAGATATTTAAAACTATTTTAATGAAGCTGCAATTAGTTGGAGCATATAATGATTACTTAGGATAATTGTTCGGAATTGGGAAATTTTATTCTGGAATTATGTGGCATAATTGCGATGAATTTGTAAAAAAATAAAATAAAATTTCCCAAAGCTTATTAGAGAAAAAATTATCTCTTGCGATATAAATATTTATAGCATGCAATAAAAATAACTGAACCATGGTAGTTTTTGAACCGAAACCGATTTATTTGCCCTTCAAAAGGAAGAAGTAAAGGGAAATAGTTTTTAATAGTCAGACGTAGTGGCACCTCCGTTTCGTACTCCCCAAATAAAATTTCGGATTTCTACCAAAAATAGTCTTCGAGGCATGAGTGTTATATAAGATTGAAAACAAAGGTGTTTTCCACCGAAACCTTTTCACCTTTCGTCGAAGAAGAATAACAGAAATATATTGTATAACTGATTGACACGATATATGCTCGCTAATTGTCTGAAAGTTAGTTTTCGAAATTGGTTTACATAATAAATCGTATGAGTAAATGAATTTACTCGAATTTTATTTTACTTTTTTAATGATTTGTTCATATAGATTTCTGAAAGCATTCAAAGCAAATTTCTTTACAATTATTACCTTAGTGTTTTACTATACCCTCGCGTATATAAATTTTAAAACCCTTTAATCTCTTTTCGTGACACAAAATATAAGTCCGTCGCTAGAATATTCCCGCTAGCTTAGTTAATAATTACGTCCGTAATCCTGCTCGTTAGCGTTATTAATACTTAAGCTTTTAATTCGCTTTATTATTGTGGAGATTTGCAAGCTAAGTTAAATTTTTTTATTATTTGTTTTCAGATAGTTGGAACAAGTTACAATTTTCAGTTAGCAAGGAATTCACTGTTATTTTACTGCTTAAAGAAATTAAGCTTCTCTAAATGCAATGTTTAAATAAAAATTAATTAATTCCTATTATTTCCACGCTTCTTCCTCCTTTTTCTGAGGAATTTCTCTAATGATCACTTCTCTGTTTTTCCATAACTTTTCATCATCGAACCTGAAAAGCTCTAGCTCTGAGCTCTGCCTAAGGGCTTATAAAATGTTTCTTTATAATTAATTTCTGAAAGAGCGGGTGTTTTCACTAACTCAAGATCTAGGGGAGGTAAAAATTTTTTTTATTATAAACTCGTGTTTACCGTGTTACGCGTATCAAAAAAAAATTATTAGTTATCTGCAAGGTGTTCAAGAAACTTGAAAATTAATTTATTGTCTTTTTTTTTTGTTTTTTTTGTAAAAACGGTTTAAAATGAATTTTATGAAATGAATTAAATTTAAAACCTGTGTCTAATGGTGGCGTTTCATCAACAAAATATCATCAACATACGGTATCAAGTGTATTCGTCCAAAACACGCCAATTTTGTGGCAAACACTTTTTGGAATTATACAATAGTATTTGCAAGAAAATGTGTTAATGTTGTTTGAGTCTTTCAAAACTAAGTGTCTTTGAATACACATTTATGAAATTTTTTACAAATTTCTATTATAGATCCATCTCAAGCTGACTGGGCCACATAGTCAACGCAAAAAGTGAGATTGCGAGTGAGAAAAAGCAAATGCACGAAATTACACGGAAAAGAATAACTGTTTAAAACCTTGTCGCTGACAATGGCCGTTTACCAGCAGACGCTTAATTTTTTTACTTTTGTCAAATTGTTTTGTTTTATTTTTTTTGTAAACTCGTTTTGCTGCAATTACGAACAGGTAGCAGACGGAAGTGAAGAATTGCTATGAAACAAGAAAAAATGTATATATAAAAAGGATTGGGTAAAGAATAATCGCGCTAGATTCTGCAACAAAGTTCAAGTTCAATGTGCGCGTCCTCGTGGCTCTAGTCGCGCCAGCAGTAGTGGCCGTGGATTCAGCAAGTGAAACAACGTACATTCATTCAAGATGATGCGCATTCATGCACACACTTGCCCTCACGCCAACTTACACACGTTAAATAGTTTACATGCTTCTATTTGATTGTCGACATGTGTTTGCTTGTACAGCAAAAGCACTTACAAGCAGACACTGCCGAGCAGTCTGTGTGGAATTCAGCTGCAGCAACACCCTGTCTCCTCTGTTTCGTAGTTACAATGTAAAAAAAACACAAATAATAGAAGATTGCTAGCACGCTCACTAACGCGAACACATGTGGATGGTGTGTATGTATGTGTAGAGAAACATACATGCAAACATGCGTTTACCCACTTTCATCTAAAACTGTCAGTTTACATATGAATTCAAGCAAATATTAACACACACACACACTCACTCATGCATACATGTACACACATTTCTGCGTGTGTGTGTGTATTTTTTCTATTTTCGTCTGCTTTAAATATTCATACATTTTTCATTCATAATTTAGCTTCTTTCCCTGCGTCGCTTCAGCATACCTGCTGAAGGTATGCCACGCACACGCTTACAAACATTCTTGCTGTGATGATTTACCAGTCCTTCTTGTTTTTCTCTTTAATTAAGGCTTCCCATGGCATTGTCGGGTAAAACTTATATATTTGCACACCCATGTTTGCATGTATGTGTGTGTGTATGCGCATTTAAAAGTCCAGCATTTTTTTAAATCTTCTTTATGGCAGATCTTTCTTGCATAACTACATAAATACATACACACGTACGAACATTTTTGATTTAAAGACATCTTTGCTGGAATTTCACTGCTCTCCTCCACTTTTTTCTTCTGCCATATGTAAATGTGACCTTTCTTTCCTTCTCAGGAATTTAATTTTCAATCGAAGCAGCAAAATTTCAAAAGGTTTGGTGCATGACCAACATTCTATTAGTGATGGGTTCGAAAATGATTTCTTTTTTGTCTTGAGTCGTCTCCCAACTACAGCAATGTAAAACAAAAATCATCGTCAGACATAACACGATGCCAGACAAAGCTTGACTCTTGTTTTGTCATTCTTAAACTGGCTTCTCTATATTAGTATTATATATTATTAGCAATGCAATTCTTAGTTTACATTCTTTCGAAGAGAAACACTAGCTATTAAGACTTTTGTCATAAACTACTGGTTGATATTTCCAAGCATTATTCTGCACACCCGATCACGTACATATATTCCACTCCTTTAATATATATGAAAATTTCTTGTATTCTCACTAGTCTATAGCGAAGTCGAATATTGCCTTATGAATCGGTGCCATTTTTTTATAAGGAATTAGCTGTAGTGTATCCTCTTACTCCAGCTTTCTTGGACCTTGGTCACAGTTTCTTTCCATATCTATGAAATGGTTGGTTCGATCTTCTCTTTAAATATATTGATTATTAATGTATTGGTTTTGGTATTGCCTGGTATTTTTCTCTCGTGCTCCGTTTTCATGCTTTATCGCTGATTTAGGCCGCAGAAAAACTTCGTTGCCATGTCGTTCATCCGAATTCAATCAAGTTTCGTCAGCTTATTTTTCGCACTTTAAAGAAGATTATAGGCCTAATGAATCCCCGCTAGGTGCTGCAAGAGAGGAAATATTATCAATTACCGAAGCCTAAACAAAAGGACCGATATATATTCGTTCATATCAAAGCACAGGATAGGATGATTTTACTTTCACCATTTGTTGTATTAGAAAAATTATATCTATTTTTTTTATAAATATTCACATGCAGACATACCGTATTTATGTGACAAATTTTATTAATCAGAAATGAAATTGATAATTTCCAACGGTAAACAGCTCACAGCAATCTTCAGCAATTTCGGGTATTTGTCCTTAGATAAAAGTGCAGAATTACAAATGATTAAGTGGAAATAGGGCAAGTTGAAAATTTTAACGCAGACTCTATTGAACTTATTGTTGTTGTTGTTTCTCAGTAAAAACGGTAAAACAAGCACAATAATCTTTCAGAAAGTTCACTTTTTTTTTTCGAAGGATATTGAAGCACACACACACACACACGCACACACACACACATATGCGCTTACCCGCTTACGCATTTTTGTTTTTGTTGTTTCTTGATTTCGTTTATTCCTGTGCCTTCATGTCATTATTTACCAATGCGATGAGTACCGGCATAATCATTATACGAGCAGTAAGTCTCTCGAAAGCTTGTAAATCTGCATATGAGCCGAGGCTGAGACTTCCGCAAAATGGAAATGAAAATGAAAATGAAGGTTCGCCCATCACGAACGTCACGTTCGGCATTGGAATGGCAAAATAACGCATTAAGCCTGAATTTTATACTTATATTTGTCATTATATTCACTTCAGTGAATGCTAGCTTTTTCATATAGCTCTATATTTGCAACATATGTACACATGTCGAGAAATATGGATGTAAGCAGACATATTTATAAATATTTGACAAGTTACACGTATTAAGTGTACACGTATATAATCGCATATTTTAATGGGAGATATGTTAGTAGGTGGTTGGGATTTGTAGTAGGGTAGCAAGAAAATATGTTGCTGCATATTTGGAAAGAAGATGTCCTTACGTCGAAGACTTGTGCACAGGATTTATTTAAGAAGCTTTAAAAATATACGCTGGCCACATATGTATCATATAGTAGGTATTAGATTACTAGGGTTGAGTATATTTCTTAAACTTTTATTTTACTCTGAAATATGATTTATGGCGCTTGGGATATTCCACAACTTTGCCATTTAGTAATAGAAATATAGAAGGTGCAGCATTTCTTTTATTTAATACCGTTAAGAAATAAACACTTTTGATATAGTTACAAAGATGTTAAAGGTTCCAAGAAGATCTAACAATTAACTAATTTATGTTCTGAATGACAAGTACTACATATTCAAATCAAATCGCTTTGTAAACAACAAAGAAACTTACCTTTTTCGATAGAAAACAAAGCTTTTGATTCCCCAATGATTTGACTGATTAATTCTCTACGGATTACAATATTTAATGGGTGGCAACCCTAATGCGAGCGTAATACAGTAAGACATTTTGGATTGTTTTTCTATATAAAGAACCTAGCCGTTTAGATAAATATAAATTAACTTTAGGAAATAAAAGAAGTTGCGGCAACCCTATTTCAAAATTCTCATTTCAGTCAAATGAAATTGTTATATACTTGCTCAAATTTACTTCTGGAAGAAAAGTTATATTTCAAACTAATTCACTAAATTACTAAAAAAAAAAATAGCAAGTAAGATGGCCTACTACAAAATTTTTCAAAACCAAAATTTTTAAAACTTATTTTATACTACGCATAGTTATTTATAATTAAATTATGTGTCTTAAAATCGGTGCAAAGTGTGCAAATATGTGCTAAGCAACCCCATTGAGTACAAATTTGTCTTGACATTTTGAATATTATTATTTTACATCGAAAAGAGCTTTTCTAGTTAGCTCTTCTGTAATCGAACTGTATTTTTCTATTATGAAATATTATGAAATTAAAACAACAAAAATTATAAGTTTCGACCTTAAACTCATGCGCTACTTTTTGATAAAAAAATATTTGTTTCGCATCAAATAACATTTTAGCAACCGCTTGATTTCAAGTAGCGTATATGCCATATGAGGTAAGAGGTTTCGTTATATTATTGCTGACAGCCATTTGATATTTGAGCCATTCACACTAGTAAAACTTGTCTAAAAATTTTAAAAGAAATCTGACTTTGTAGTTGCTTTCAAATGTAATTTGATTGACAAGAGAGTAGCGCTAAAAGATTGCGATTGAAGAAATGGCGATTCGAAGGCGATTCGAAGATATCTCTACTTCAGAAGACTCCACAATAGTTGGACGCCCCAGCCGAGAGGATTGAGACAGAATTAATAGCACAATTTTGTTTTTCCCAAGGAATTTACTTAGATGCTATCACATATATTTTCCTCACACACTCACACACTCATCCATCCATGCTATTTACACGCCCATTATTTTTCTGATAGACATTGACCCAGAAGCAAAACGTATTTATTTACCTTCCTGTTAGCGCTCCACACACACACACGGACACATATTTGAGCCAATTTATTTGCGGCTTAGTTGCCACGCACTTATCCGTTTTCAAAGCAATTTGTCTTAGGCGCCACGCTAGACACCCCACTTACAAGAGCGCACAACGACAATCACACAGAAGGAATAACAGTAATCGACCTTGTGAAGCTGACTTTGCCTCAAGCTTTTATAATAAGATTTATATTTGGTCGAATTTCATTTGGGCTTTGTTTGTGTCAAAACAGTTTAGCTGACAACGTTGAGATTACGCAACGATACGAGCTATGCGCTTTGCCGGCAGCTAACCAATGGTGTGGTGTCTAATTGTTGCGGCAATAAGCAACTTTCGAAGGCTGGTAAAACAAAGGAACTAAATGTAAGCTGTTTTAAAGGGTATTTATGATTTCCATAGGAACTAAAAAGTGGCCTCTCTCAACCCACATACAAACTTTCCTCTCTATACACTGCTATACACAAATGTAGTTTGCTTAACTTTAAATTGCGCCTAGAAGCATGCTTGGTTTTCTGGCAGCGTCGAGAGGTCGAAATTGATTTCAACTCGAGTATTAAAGCGAAAGTTTGTACTTTTACTGCGCTTTTTATGGATTTTCATTCGTATTTTGCGCAAATATTTGTGGAGTAGAGCAAACACTTCTCATACCCGCTTTCGAGAACTTTGCTTTCTGTTCAGCTTGTGCACTTGAGCGTAGCAACTGTAAAGCAGAGTACGCACCCACACACACATACATTTGTATGTTGAATTTGGGAATTTTCGAATAAATTCTCTAGAGTTTGCGGAGCCATTCACTCACTCATAATAGTAATTCAATAATCGGTAATCTTCGATTAACGTTTAGCGCGCGTGTATGTGTGTGTTTTGGTGGGGTTTTGTTGTGGTGGTAAGGGTAGAGAGACACACCTCGTAGATTTTATTTTTGGTATTTTATTAACTGCTTAGGTGTGTGCCACCTTGAAAAATTTTACTGCTGATTGAAATGTGAAAAATAGGATCCCTCATGAAAAAGTTCGTTAGGAGCATAAAAGAGATTAAAAGTGAAGTAATAAAAAAAAAAACAAAAAGAATAAAAATTAGAAATTTTTGAAGGCTAAATGTTGGCAATAGGTAATTAAGCTTAATGTGATCATCGTCTGCTAAGTCTAACCAACAAATAAGGCCCATCACTTGCCCATTGCACTTGGCCCATTTTCAACTTGCTAGACAACAATCGCCGTTTATTTGCACGCTCACTGGTAAATCTACTACAATCTACGCTCCTTACTCCAAAAGTCTGAAAATATATACAGTGCGTAACATTCCAGGATTTGTGACCATATTATTCTGTATATTATGTTTATATTATTCTCTGGTAAGTATATTCTTCAAAATGCAGAATTTAATGTGATACTTAAGCCGAGTAAATGGTACCAGAGCCATTGCCTCCCTATTTGAAATATTTGGAATATGCGATACAAATCCTCCTCCCGACAAACAATATGCAGACTGGTAGAAACCAACTCCCATTTTCGATTTCGAGATCTTTTGAGTCTCTAAAATACATGCCAATGCCTAAGCCCATTTTCCACATACTTACAGCGAGCCTCTTCTTTTAGTCCTTCAGCGAATATCGTTTCGCTTCTTTTTGGGCTTCAATCGACTCACGTTGCCTTAGACAGATCATATATATTTGATGAAATACAATCGCTGAGTGATGATTTAATTGTGTTTTGTTTTAAAAAGACTTCTCTCCTGATCTCTCCTCAAGTTGGCACAGCGAGTAATCAATAGTTTCTTTTACTATAGGTCTGGTCCTGGAAAGTCTCGTAGTCCTAGACTCCATCTGCTGGTGAAACTTTGGTCCTGCAGATTTGTATGTGTTCTGAAATATTTCAGCTATCTAATCCAATGGAGTGTAACTCACTGATTTTGTCAACGTTCCATCTTATTCGACATTCACACATTAAGAATAAAGGCACCGATTGATGGTGAGGAAGTGAAAGTACTTCTACTGGAATATTTTTCTATACTGAATCTGTAATAGGCAAGAATATCTCGAGGCAGTGAAATCATTGAGAGACTCATCCAAATTCTCACTATAATATTTCTACACAGGAGAAATAGAAAATCCAATCCAATTCATATAAAAGTTCGTAGAAATTTAAAAAATATTTCGTGATGTTTTAAGAAGACAAATTTTTATTTAAAGCAAATCGAATTCCACACTTGATAGTATTGCACACCACCATTCATATTTAATATCGCTTAAACATATGTTTTCGTGTCACTAACTTTAGTAAATCATCCTACTTATCGGCCATTTAACACTTCATAAACTTTCTTTAGTGTTGTCGCGCTGCTTCAAAATCGAAGTATTGCAAAAACACCAAAAAAATATCACAGTGCAAATTACCTATTAATAATCTACAACCTCTGGGATACATTGCCCACATACACCGCCGCCATTCTTACACTAATGGCACACAAAGTCACTGAAGAAAGGGAGGCAGAAAGGCAAGTGACATTTATGTGTGTATGTGAATTCGATCCAGCATGTTGGAAGCCATTATGTATGGTTGAAAAAGCGGAAATTCCGTAAGCAAATAGGGCACGTACGTTAGGCATTTGTGTGATGGCCGATAAGCGCGTCAGCGGCAAACGTGCGAACCGGAGTGAAGAGCAGAGAAATATTAAAAATATATTCACAAGCATATGTAGCCATAATGACCCTAAAAGGTGTATATACAAAATATTCATGAGGAAAATATAACAATAAGATGTTTTACATATTTATAAAGTGGAAATGTATTTTCAGCTTTCAGCTCATTCTGGTGATGACTTTATTGAAAAAAATTCTTGTTTACATTTGCAGGTATCGTAGTAAAGGTATGCACACCTGTGTACAGGTGTGCCACTAAGAGCGTATTTAGTTAAGAAAAAATTAAACTCGGAATTCTTATTATTTCTTATTAATGGATTTTTATTTTAAGTATTAACACTTGAAAATACCTGTACTGAAAGAGAGGTAATCTTATGCTAAAAAATCTTTGAGATTAAGATTCATAAAAATAATGATCAGATTATTATAATAAGAAGAATTCTGGGGACTTTTCCAACTAATCAGTCAATTGCTTCAGCTTTATAGGAAAGAACAATCGTGAACTTAATGCCGAAAAATTTACAATTTTAAATATGAAATACACAATATTCGAAAATATTCCATTTTTTATGTTAGTAGACCAATATTGAATAACAATCGCATTTCATAATTGACATGCTTGCGACCAGAGTACCCCCGAAATTGAGAATACAGGTGCTGCGATTCAAACCGCTTAATAAGAAGAATTATTTAGTAGACTTTAAGTTTCTTTGCAGCCAAAAGTGTGCTGTGATTCTAACTAGTTTCTGGCTTTAGCTAATAGGGGAGCTGAGAAGAAACATCTACCATACGATGCAGAAGCTTGGAAGATGACAAACCCGATCAGCAGCTCTTGGAGTGTGCCAGACGAACATTCTGATTTACGGACCTTTGCGTTTTGAAATAGGCTTTACGGCCACTACATGCAACTGGTTAAAGAGCGAGTGAAGGAAAACTATTCCATGAATCGTTCATAAGGATAATTTTCATGTTCATCCAGCATTAAGATTAGACAATGAAAAGTCCATATACACAAGACATCTGAAGTAACCGAGTAGTTTCTGTACAATATCCCAAAACGGGGGATCGTGGATTGGAATTTCTGTCATTTCGGATTAGAAAATTTCATAAGAAAGTAATTTCGGACACTAAATACTTTTCATAAAAATCTATCAGCCATTGGGTAGTGGAATAAAAATTTCATGTTTGGATAGCATGAAACCGCAGACAATGATTCTAAAGAACAGTGCTCTTACTATTAAAGAAGTATGTGACAGAATTCTTTATAAAGGCACCAATTTGAGTATTAATTCGAGGGGTAAATGCATGAATAAATTTAAGATATTTGTTGGCAATAACAATGTTATAATTTAACTGCTTTAATGCACTTTTAGTAGTGAAATTGGCAAATCATAGCCTTTAAATAAGCCCTTGAATTAATAAATGCCTTGTATATATGAGATATTCCGGCAAACCACTCATTCAAATAAGTATTTTTAATATTTCTGTGTTTGCATTTGGAAGTCAAGTTTCACAGACTACTGCACGCAAATACACGCCAACACAAAAACACACACACACACATATATATATATATATATTTGTTAGTATGTGTATTAACTTTGTAATTTGTATTCATTATTTGGCTGATTGTGGCTTATCTGTCACTACGCTGAATATATATGTATGCACCGACAACCAGGCAAATAACAACATATTTGTAACAAAGTTCGAACCCCTGAATTCGCACACACACACACCCATGTGAGTATAGTATATGCGCGCTGAAATGAAATCACCAGCACATTGCATTCAATTTACAGCAATCCACACACCCACACACTCAAACACTAACACTTTTGGTTTGCTTACACGAATAGCTTTCATGATGTTGCAAGTGTTGCAAGTGTTGGAAGTGTGGCATGTGTGCATATGTGTGTGTTGTGTGGTGAGTGTGTTAGTTAGCCTGCGAGTGCCTGGCCTTCGCAGTTGTTCTAGCATCAGCGGTGGCTGTACGCCGCCCTATCAGCTAATCAGCTAACCAAGCGCAGCTGCAGCCGCTACACAGAGTGCCCTTCCCCCAAAGCGTCATTGCAGCATGAGCCAACGCGGCGTCGGCTATGGTGTAACCATTTAAGTGGATTATTTGGCGCTTGCTTTGGGTTCCGGCGCAAAAACGTTTGTAAAATGAGCGAAGCGCAAAAATTGCGCCAGCAGCGAATGCCGTTACTTTCACTAGAATAATACCACATATTTTACTACTAATCAAGCAAATAAATTCAATGAATTTACCGCTAAACTTTCATTGGAGATTTCGCAGAGTTTTTCAAAGGTAATTTAATATGTAGTTGAAAAATTTAAATTGTTAAACTCAAAGTTTCTCCAATAGGGTATAATAAAAAGCTGAGAGTCCGAAAAATTTGTGCTGCTATCACGAAAGAAACAACCTTCTTAGGTATATGAGTTGAACAAAGCATTACAAATACGAATAATTACATATGATTACACATTTTTTTCGAACCCGAACTTTTACATAGGTCCATATGCCATAGGTCCACAGGGCCATATGCTACTCGCTTTAGTTTGTTCTAAGCTAACTATAAAGCAAAAATTTTTTGTACCGTTATGAACTCACAATAGATTTGTCTTTGGCTGGGAAAATTAACCGATTTGGTATTTCCTAAGATTGAAGGCGAGTTTGGTATTTGATAACACAGTGCTGGGCTTTTCCACTCCTATTCTATCTTTGCAAATTTTTATAGAGAAATCCCGTTCACTGTTCTCTTCAGCAACTTTCGGAGAGTGATGCACTCAAAGGCAGAATGTTTTCTCTTGAACTAACGTCTCACTTGCTGACATCCCATTCCAAACTTAACGACTGAGTCGCTCCACTCATATATTGATATATCTGGAGAAATAAGCCCACTTATCAGATTAAACACCGATTATGATGAAATTTCATATCTTATGAACTATTCCGTTTCTTTGAACCAAATATGGTGCACAAAATCACACGTTCATACGATAAATTAGCTTTTTCATAGAAATAAACTACAAATTGTTATATATATGTTTTCATAATTTATTTAATCACTACTTATTATATCGCTTTATAAAAGCAAATGAGGCAAAATTTAATATCTGTACTGTACCGTATAATAATAACTTTTTAATTAATCTCAACGCTGCAAGACATGAGCGATTAATTGTAAATTCCGCGAAGCGCATTAAATGCAATTTACAACCGCGAGAAGTAAAATAAAACGCATTAAATGCAGATTTTAGTGCAAAAAAAGAAAACAAGCAAAATTATGCATTCGCGAGCCGGTGATACGATTGCATCATAAACCACATCCACCTGTGGGCGTGCATGACAAATACGACAGCAAAAAAGCTGTCTGGCAGAAGGCCCACTTTTAATGCCATTAAGCCGCTCTCCTCTCTTCGGCCCCTCCTCCAACAGCAAGCCACCGAACACAACCACTCAGTCAACCGAGCCTCGAAGAATTGCTAATGCGAGCGCACGTGTGGAAATAAGCGCACCAGCATACAGGCAGGCGCATATCAACGTATGTAAGCGGGTGTGTGAGAGTAAAGCGCTTGAGTGGGGTTTGAGTATGCATACCAGTGCAAATATTCACAAACACACACCATACACCTACAGTTTGTATTGCCGTATATATTTTTTAAGATATGTATGTGTGAACACACCCACACGTGCATGAAATCATGCAATATGTATTCGCACTATTCGTTCGTGTGCTGTTTGAGTTCGGTGCGTTGATGCCAAAATAGTTACCCATCATTCATTCACAACACAAATGTGCGCGAGAGTATGTGAGGCTTAAAATTGTCAACCTGCACGCTCAGACTGCAAATTTAGAATAATTATAAATATATTTAGTTGCATAGTTGTTATTTTGTTCTTAAGTTTTCGGGATCCGGAGATCTTTTATTAAAAATAAATATTACATCTGGACATCTTTAGTAAGTTGTAATCATGGAATTTCGAGCGATAAAAATAAAACTTTCTGGGTGTATTCTAAGCATTGAAAGCTAAAAGAGAGACGCATAAATACTATTAAGAATGTTTCCAAAGAACATTTTTCTACATATATGTTACACGGAGTACTATGGTTGATTTATAGACGTATATATTTCATTGTATAAAAGATAAAAAAAGAAGATGTTTTATTGAATAAAGTTGGTCGGCAACCCTCCTCAAAAATGTGACCGAATCATAATCAGCCTTAAATATTTTTACTTAAATATCAATATAGTTAAAAAATATATCCATTTTATAATTTACATGATATTTTAATTAAAACAGGTAGCAATTTAGCCCTTAATAATCAGCATTTTCAACCTAATCCCGCCTGAATAAGAAAGGGTTACATTTCAACACTCTCATTATGCAATTCAGTTCATTTTCTCAAATTTATTGAATTAAAATTTTCATAATATGTAGCAACCCTATTAAAAAAATATTTTTAAATTTACTTCTAAAGGATTTCATAAAGTTGGACAGTTTGTAGTGTAATTTTATTTAAGAAAAAATTTCTCTAAAATTTTTAAACAGATGGCATTCTTCTAACTTTATTTGCTTCGTGACACACTAATGTTGCAGACGATTGATTTTATTACCACATGCGAAGAAGTTTCACTTCAAAAACATAAGCCAAAGGATGTTGGATAGAAATCAAATATGTATAACCAATTTATTTGGGTTTGTCTAAATTTTGGACAAATGATTTGAAGATTTCTCCAAAAATGGAGAGGAAGTTTACGTATAGTACCTAAATGACGATGTATATTCAAATATTTTCAGTCAAATAATTTTAAGTAGAACTTTTTCGAGATCCCTAAAAATTTTAAATTCCAAAAAACGCAAGTACTGTAAGAAATTCAACATTCACAACAACTTCACATGCACCTCTGTCAAATTCCTTAAAATTCTTTAACAAAATATTTTCCAGAAATTTAATCGATTTGGTTGTTCTAATATCGAAAATGTCGTATTGAAAATTTTTTAGCTAATTTCAAACCTCTTGGGTTTATTAAAAATTGAAAATTGAGCCTTTTTATTTCACGCAAGAACCGCAAATGGCAAACTCAACTCTCAGTAGTACCGAAAATGCAAATTTTCGGGATTATTTTTGCAATTTATTATGTTTTGAAGATTTCCTTTCGTAAAATATACAAACACGTGCAAATTTCACAAAAAACAAAATTATTTCGGGATCCCGAAATATAATCTTCGGGATTAATTTCTGTAGTTTGTGTCAAAAATTATCACTACTATGTGCTGCTTAGTGCTAAAAATATTTATATATAATGTATACTTAGCTCTAATACAAAAACTCAATATTTATATGAACGTACGTCAACCTTTTATATGTTATAAAATGAATTATGTAAGTGTAAGTGACAGTGCCCAATCATTTTCACAACATCTTTACATTTGAGTTTTCAATTCCTCTTGAATTTTTCAAACGGTCTAACTTTGACAAGTTTGAAATATTAAATGTCAGCTAAAGCTGAGTAATATTACGGCAAAGTTTTAAAGAGTCCATGCAGACTCACAAAAATTAATAAAGTCTTATTTTTTAAACCGGCGCAAGCGCGCAAGTATTAACACCTGTTCATACATATTGCTCAGCGTATACGTCCATTGACACGTGATGTGCAATGCAATAATACAAAAATGTCAAAATTGCTTGAAATTGCAAAAAATAAAAAAATTAAAATTGCAAAAGTGACAATTGACGGAGACAGCATAGACGGAATTCGAAATTGCCAATTCTGAAAAGATTATATTTTTCATTACAGTTACAGTACATTACAGTTGCGAAAAGTAAAATGGCTAACACGACACAAGGCATTGTGTTGCAAGAAGAGCTGTCCACAAAGGCAATCTCACTTTATGGCTCCGCATAGTTGTTTAGTATTATCATAATAATAATCATCGAATTATGCTATCAACATTGAGAATTAAAAGCTACCTTCACACCAATCCACATTCCAATCAAGCTTGAAGTGTAGAAGTTGCACATAAAGGAGATCCGATTTGGTGAAAAGAAAAATTCCTCGCTTTTCATACGCGTATTCCACAACACTTTTCACATCCAAATATTATCACTTACACAGATGTGTGATAATCATAATCACATGTAGATGCAACCAATTTTTAACACATTAATAGTCGGACACACAACGCATGACAAACAACTTAATCGTCCCAAATGTACCACAGTATGTTACTCATACGCACAGGTGCACGCAAAGTGGATAGTGAGGCGAAATTGCTTTGCTTGTTTGCGACAAAAACGGAAAATAAAATTCCAAAAAGCTCTTGAAAGTGGATAGTGGTATGAATAGTATATTCAATATTTATATGTATAATATTCAACAGGTGATCCAAATACAGATAATTGTCTATAAACTGAAATTAAATCCAAAATATATAACAATTGAAATAAATAAAAAAATTAAATAAAACAAAATAAAATGAAATAAATTTAATTAAATTAAACATAAAATTAAAATTCAAGTTTGAATTAAAATTGAAATTAGTATTATAATTGAAATTAAAATGAAACATTAATAGTAACATTAAAGTAAATAAAATAAAACTAAGACTGAAATTAAGACTAAATTCAAATTAAATGTTCCACTTCGGTTATTCATTTGAACCACCCTTTCCACTTCAATGCACTGTCACGCGCGTTCAATGTCATTGTTGCATTAGCACACTTCGATTGTTATTGTTGTTGCCAACCGCAAATTGCAAGTGACGTAGCGACGTGTTGAAATTTCCAAACGTCTGCAACCTTTTGCTTGTTTTTGTGCTGTAATATCCACTTTGTCTTTGCTTAGTCGTGCCAACTTTCATGATAGCTTTGTTGCGTTGAGGTAATAGCTGTGATAACAATTCTTTGGGAATCAGTATGTATGTATTTAAGTATGTGGAAGAGTAGATATGTGTTCTCAGCACGCTACGATATCACTAGCACTAGCATAGTATTTTCCTTTCCAACACAGATGAGTAAAGTTTTCTTAGAAACTGTTGGTGATGTTATGGCCGTTTTATGATGAATTCATCCAGCTCGTGTAACTTTTATAGTTTTGAAGTTTTTAAAAAGTACTATTTGAAAACTGTAAAGAGTTCTTTCACACTTGATTACAAAATCAAGCACACATTTTTAAATGGAACGTACCCAAAGAAAGTATCCTGTATTAAAATATAATTACTGCTATACAAAAATTATTTAAAAATTTCCTTAAATAATATGTGCCTATATTCTAAAAAGCAAAAGTCTTCATAATGTCTAAGAACATTACACTGCTTTCCCATATTTTCTCCAATAAGGTATGTGCGGCATATAGGAGTTTTTATATTTATACATGCACAGGTGATTTCTTTTGGGTACGTTCCATTAAAAGCATTATACTTGATTTCGTAAATGACATCAGAGAGCTTTAGTAAGTGGCAAGAATACAAATTGGTTAATAAAATATATATTTTATGAACATCTGAATTCTGAAAATTTATCGCTCTCAATACGCTCTAAATACGCTGAAATAAAGTTTTTGTTTAAAGACCTTAGTTTTGAATAAATCGTTAGAAATGCAAAGAAATTAAAAATGCTTTTATATTTGCTTATTAAAAGCACTGAAGAACATAAAAGATTTTTTTCTGTATAATATTCTCCCAAATATTTTTCAGGTATTAATAATTGAAACCTTACTTTTTATTACATTTCTTTTTTTGGTACAATACTTACTTGAAACAGTTTTATGTAAAAACTATAAAAAAAATTGCTTAAACAAAATTTAAGCTTTACTAAAGAATGCTATAGCAGAAAGATTGAGTTCCAATGAACATAAGTGCCATAAAAGCTTTTGCAGAGAAGTGTAATTTGCACTATTCTTGTACTAAATAGAAGCTTCCAAAATTGCGTTCTGCCACACTGCTAAAACTGTTCTAAATGATTTTCCATTTAAAGCTTCACTTTCAGTACAATTCACACTAGTCAACTTGTCGAAGTCTTTGAAGCTCTGTTGTATGAGCTTTTTGTACCTATTTAGCAGAAAGCTTTTACCAGCTGTGAAAAGATATGCACTTAAAACAAAACTTCTATCTTCAAAAGCTATGCTCGTTTATAAAAGCTGAGAAAAAATTAAGCATTTATCAATAAATTAATTATTTGGAAAAGAGTTAGTATGTAAAAAGTGTACAAGAAGTTAGTCTACGTTGAATATATACATACATTACTTTATACTAATAATACTCAGTTGTGACAGTCTTATATTCATATCACACTATGAGGGAAGATAGTGAGGAACGGTATAACTAAAGCCGTTAGTAGTTAGGCTGAGGATATTTGTAGAGATGTTTAAGTGTATTGAAGCTGAGATTAAAGTGGTAATGAGTTTCGTTTAAAAACAAACACTCAAAAAGAATATTCTTCGCCCAATTCTTCGCTTAACCTGGTCTACGGCGGGTTTGAAAATTATATCAGTTTCTTGGGTATATTTGAAACAGCCACGTAAAAATTCTACACATTTGATGAAAATGAAGCGCAAGAAGCAATTGTTTGCAAAATATAATTAGTTTTTTGGAAACTTAATTTCTTAACACTTTCTTCTTAAATGCAGCCTTTTTTTTACAAATTAAGTAGCTCAATTTAGCCCCTTATCAAAGCTCTGCTCCAGAAAATTATTACATGAAATATTCCTTCGCTCTTTTCCATTTTTGACTGACTGTTGTTATCTCATCTTCAATATAAATGCCATCTTAAATATATAAATCCAGCTCTGCAATTCTAACAATTTAATAACCAATTAAAAACCAAGAAATGAAATATAATAATAATAAGGATAAAAGTAACAAAAACATCCTGACATAAGTTTTACTTGGTTCTTTCTTTAACCAGCAAAATTTAATATGCTTGTATTTGATCCAAAATAATCATTTATCACAAGAAAGCTTAAAGGATACTATTCCAAACATATACACGCATACACTCACACTATCACATAATTCCATTCAGCTATTGTGTGCGGCCTTTATGACATCTAATAAAATAAAACACATATAACTGTATATGCAGTCATCATTTAACAGCGTTCGTTGAACTTTCTTATCGGCGAAGGCAGCTCTTTGCCCCGCTAATGCTTTCCATGGTACGGCAGCTTCATAAATTCATCAAGAATGTCACGCATTTATGGGAGTTTAGAGGAATGGAAACAGAAGAACTCAATGAAGCGGCACTCACGCTGCCAAAGCAGTGAAAAGCACGTAGAGACAGATGGCAAATTTAACCGCTTATTGCTGATGTAATCCGTGGAAGCAAAGTTGGTAGACCGCAAAGCTCATAAACCCAACAAAACCTGTTGCTCGCTCATAAAGCAATTTCAGCTCACTTTCGTTGTGTCGAGAAACATGCAAAATAGAACAAAAATTAATGTAAGTGTAAAAATATCATGACCACAAATTATAGAGTTGGCTTTAGGGTTATTAGGGGTATATTTTTCTCTTAATATATGCAAACAAACAGCTGATAAAAGAGCTAAATTTGAAAGAATAAACAAGGAAAGTCTTAAGCGCTTTATGAGCTCACTCACTATGTAAGTCATGTGCACTTTGCCATCACCGCTCATCTTTGAGCAAGTGCGTTCTTATACCACTGGAATGTCATACCTTACCTCACAACTCCATTACAATAGGCATTACAAATCTTAAAACTAAACAGATGAGAAAACGGGAAGAACTTTCAGAACAAGTGTTGGCTTCTTCCAGCATAGAAGAATCGCTCCTCTCTTTAAGTGCCTCTTATAAACACTCCGAAAATTTAGTAAACTTTTACTCATAAACGAAAAAAGTATGGATTGAAAGATATGCAACCCTCGAAGTTTGAAATAAAACACCATTGTTTTCGAAATCGAACTCCAATAAGGCCGTAACGTAACGATAGAGAAAAGGTTATTCATCTTAAATGAAGTTAAAATACTGGTGAATATAGTAAGAGTTTTATTGAAAGATTAGGGCATAAATGTTTCAAAGGGAAAATGCTCTATCAGCATAATTTACCATTGAGACTAACTGCTCAGCCGGTCATAAAGAAATCTCAGCTAAAGTAGAGGTGAAAGAAGAAATGAAGTCGTCCCAGACACAAATTTTTGATTTAACTGGTATTTAAAAAAAAAATAAATTACAGCATAAAAATATTGACAAGAGATTAAAGTTATAACATTATTATTACCAATAACATACAATTACACGGTTTATTGTAGAGCTATAGCGAGAATACAAGCCATCCAAGAAAAGTTTTGACGCCATAAAACATACTTGCATTAAAATTTTTACTCAGCGCATTGATAATTTTTCCGGCTGTCGGGCATATTTTGCATTTTTATATTTATGCTTTAAATTTTTTATAATTTCCTTCATGCATTGTTCGCTTTTATTGAGTTTTATATATGTAAACGACAGCACTAGAATTATGGCTCTGAGTCCTTATGGCTACGCTGTGTGCGTGCGGATGCATTGTTGTTGTATTTTTCCTGTTTGTGGCATACGTTATGATCGCTCTGCTCAATTTTAAACTTCGCATAATGCTGTGGGTGGACGAGTGTGGCGGTGTGATGTGGATCAAGGAAATTTAATGGGTGAAAATAATTTTCCGAATGGAAACTATATGAAAATGAGGGAGTAGATCATTTTTTTTTTCAAGAAAATATTCTAATGACCAAATTATCTAAAATTGGAGAAAATGAGCAGATTTTGCTATACTAACCCGAAACAGATTAGATATAATAGTGAGCTTCATCAGAGACTCCTGCTTTTATATAAAATTCAGTACACTTTAATCGTAATATATGCAAAGTGTTAAATTTAATAAAATTACGCAGATGTTCAACGTGGCGTATACGTAACATGTATAGCATATTCATATTGGTCTGGAATACAATTTTGCTTTGAGACTGTACCACTTCATGCAAATATAATTAAAATTAGCAAGGTTTAACTTAATTTCCAACTGCATACTTATTCTGACTAGGAAAATAAAATCGCGGTCTTCATTATCTGAGTTTCTAAAGCAATTCAATGCTTAGCTAATTTTTATTTGAACAAAAAAAAAAAATTATAACATTCGAGCAATGCCACAATGCGAGAAAATCGAAGCTAATTATATCAACAACGTAAATTTACTTACATATATACCGATATATCCACATACACACATACATATAGTATTAGCTGCTTTGATACGAGCCTTTCGCATAATTTAGGTGTAAATCTGCTGATAGAAAAGCATAGAAATTTAATATTAACCACTCTCACGCCTACACTTCAACCAAAGTTGGATTCCAAGTCAGTTTTTTTTTCCCAATCACTTTTGTTTTGCTACGCATCTTCGTCCACTCGTGCATTTCAGTCAACACGTGACTCGCCGCCGCTCATATGGTGAGCCAACCACCCACCCACTCGCTCACAGAACGCCGTGAATTATCACAGAATTGCACAAAAGCTCTATAAGCAGCCGACACTCCTACGAAAGCTCGCGGCGAATTCATGCACAACTGTTCAACGACCCAACGAAGTGCTCTGCGTTGCAAGCAGCACAACACCATCGCCGGAGATTGCATTCCGAGCATCTAGCATGCTTTGCAAATTCAGTTCTTCGCGAGCTTTCGTCTTTTGCGCACGCATAACGGATTTACAGCGGTAGAACGAGCGTGCAGAACGCATTCGAATTGTGGCCGTTTGATTTGAAATAAAGAAAAAAATTCAAATTTAAATCAAAAATTTATTTAAAAAATTTGGTCGGAAATGTTGAACAAGTGGAACATGCCCAAAAAAATTATTTTCTAAACCTCACTTTAAGGAAACGGCAAACTAAAAGTTTTTCGGGTGGAAAAATTTAAAAAGTTTAACTTCCCGATGGGTGAATATCTTCAGCTTAAGTGTTAAAATTAAGAGAAATCTCCCAAAATTTAAAAAGTATAATTTTTCGGAAAGCACGAAAATCTTGCAGCTCTTGTAAGAGTTAAAGAAAAATCCTGCTAAACTTAAACTAAATGAATATGTAAGTGTACGTGTCATATCAGCTGTTGATAAGCTGCATGATGATCATCACTGTGAGGTTTCACGCATACAAGGAGTACTGAAGCCACAACTATAACTGTATGTGTTCACTCAATTGATGCGTTAAAATCGTTCTGCAGTTGTAATCATGCCCATTGTAAGCAGTTGTTGTAGCTGTGGAGATAAAAGTTGAAATTACCACACACATATTAATATGAACACGTGTTTCCTTAACGACTTCACATTGATTCCTTCGATTTATTTGCCATTTTCTTCCTCAAGAATTTACTCGTGTGTGTTCGATTATTTGTTGTGAGCTTGCGAAGTGCTGTGGTTAGTGTCTGCCGCTAATGTTGTACGGAGTACATAACAGGCATGCCGATATATTTATAGATGTAATTGCGTTGATAGAAACAAAAGATTGTTGAAAGTGGAAATTGGTGATTTAATTGTGTTTGATTATTATATACATATCATTATATTATAGTATATAATGTTTATAAAAATAACCAAAAAAAAAAATTCATTGGTGTGTAAAATAATAGTACGTTCAATTTGCATTTGCCTTATGATCTCATAAAATTTATTTCGTGAGAAAATAGGTTTTTTTCCTTTATAAAAGGACTATTATATTTTATCGAGAGTAATTAAAGATCTGCTCAAATTTAGAAAACTGCATTTTGAAACTTATTTTAAAATGTTATTGTTCGGAAAGTCATTTCGTTTTTTTTGGGGAACATGAAAGACAGTTTTCGTATAATGAATAAATATTTTATTAAATTATATATTGGCCATTCTGGTCCAACACCTTTTGCCATCTTTCTGGCAGTAACATAATTCCCCTCTCATAAAGTTTTGCTCGTCCAGGTGGTTTTTGACATCTTCATTTGAGGTAAAGGTTTTGCCATCCAAAAAATTTTGCAGGGACCGGAACAAATATCAAGCTGCCAAACTTGTGTGAGGTCTCGCATTATCCTGGTGGAACACTACACCCTTCCTGTTGATTAATTCGGGCCTCTTCTCTTTAAGTGAATCATTCAATTTGTCCAGCTGATGACAATAGACTTCTGAATTAATCGTTGTATTGTCCGGCAAAAGCTCAATAAAAAACGGAGAGCATCACCTTTTTTTGGTGAATGTTGGCTTTCATACCTCTTGCGTTTAACATTGTTGTATACAACCCATTTTTCGTCCCCAGTAATAATCCGCTTCAAAATGGTGATTCGCCGATTTGCATCAACTAATGCCTTTATCGCATCTTTGTCAGCTTCGACCGGCCTTCCAGACCGTGGTGCATCTTCGACATCAAAATTGCCGGATCGAAATTTTGCAAACCAGTTCTGGCACTGGCGTACTGTTAACACGCCTTCTCCATACACATCCGTCAATTTTTTTCTCGCTTGGACAGCATTTTTACCTTTTCTGAAGTTAAAAAGTAAAATATGACGAAAATGCTGCTTATTGCTCTCCATATTTAAAAAGGCACCAACCAAAAACTACTGGGTAGAATTAATAGAACTTTTTCACACACAAGCCTTGCAATATCAGCTCTCATGACATATAATGGTTATGGGGCTTAAGTGTGAAGTTAGTTTCGAAAAAACGTAATTAAGTCCTCTGGCGGGAAAAAACGAAATGACTTTCCGAACCACCCAATACATTTATATTACACACGTTTTAAAATGTTGCGTATACGCCATGTCGTACCAATAAGCATTTTCTAGAGATTTACAATCAGGTGTATCTAAAGTGCTTATATAATTAAAAATGGTTTTGAAATAAATTATTAGTAAAAACATAAATAAGTATACACATTACTATTGAAAATATGTGTTAAAAATTGCTAATATGGTTATAAAAAAACAAACTTATTTAATCAATATAAATTGAAAGCAAATGATACCTGTTTTATGTTTAATCGAACATTTCCACATAAAAATTGTTAGCAGCGATGTCGAAAGCTCCGTTTCCTATATGAAAAGATTGGTTAAAATTTTAGATTTTTTAACAGATTTAATGAAGTTATATAGCATTTTTGATTTAGGTTTTCTGGGAAATATTTTATTAAAAAGAAGAATAATATACTCAAAAGAGCAGCTCCAACCTGAGGTACTTAAGTCAGCTGCATAGTGCAGCGAAGTAGGGATATATAGGATACTTTTATGAAGTTCTTTATAAAATACAACGAAATGTAGAGTTTTCAAAAATTTGGTAATATTTAAATACAGCCTATGAAGATATATTAACAATATATATATATATATCTATAAAGAAAATATATATATCTTATAAAGGTCTTATAAAGACTTTCGGCGTTAAACAATACTAGCTTTACCTTTAGCTTACCTTTAATAATATTATTAAATTCATTCAATAATATACCTTTAATAATGATTTGAAAAAATTAATAAAAGTATACGCAGCAGCTCAGGGGCAACAAACAAAGCGAAAAGTTAACCACTTTTGCTCATTAGCCAGCTCCTTCTCCTTAAAGCAATCCATACATTTCTTCCACAATGTTCGTTCTAATTATGTCCGGCTCCACTATGCGTACAGTTTTGATAAAAATGCCTTCCTCTAAGCCATTAAAAACCAAATAAAATTTGTTCCACGTGACCGTATCAAGGTTATGTTTACCTCATTTATTTGGAAGCACTCTCTAAGTGTTATTTTCGTGTCTCTCTGCCGGTTTTCATCATACATACTTCTATGTTACTTATTATTCCCATCACACTCGCATTTATTTATATTTATAGCTTGTCATATGTCAAGTGCCGACTGCGCGAAACTGAAAACCACAAAAAATACTGCGCCTAAGAGCAGGCTACTTAAAGCTAAACTTTTTATTTCGCTACTACATTATGATGCCCATTGCGCTTTCATCTACTGCCTGGCTATCATAGCCGCACACATATAAGCTTAGATGCACACTGATATATATTGATGCATGTGTATGCGTATGTGTTATTGCATGAATATGAATTTAAAAGCGTAAGCTCGAGTATTTTTGAATTTTCATGTGCTTTGAATTGTGAAGCTGTTCATAAAAATAAACAACAACAACAACAATAGTTGTATTTCCCTTTCAAATTGCGGTTTTCCGTCTCGAATTCAAGGTGGCGCTCGTTTAACCCAACAGTGGCGAATCGTGTATATGTATGTATGTGTATATATGTACATATATTTTCGTACTTTTGAAAGGCGTTTGAATTACAAATGCTTTGACGACTGGAAGTAACATAAAAGTAACCGCATGTTATAAGCTTTTCATTGCTTCGACTCAACTTTTCCTAATTTCTTTGCAATTTTCTTTTTGTTTTTGGTTTTGATTTTTGAGGGGTTCTACTTTTTCCTCCAATTCATTTCAGTATAACCAGTTGCGCGACAATCAAAGCTAGACTAGATGGCCTTCCTCTCAACAAAGTGCATGCTGGTTGTTGTTTTTGTTGTGTTGCCTGCTCTTTTCGTTACAGAGCTTTATGTGGAATTCGTTGCGAGACACGTTTCATGCAATTCCCATTCGTGGTAAAGCCTTTTTTCGTCTTCTATAAATTTTAGTTTTGTTTTTCGCACACACGCACTTGTCCATATATGCACATGTGTCTGTGAGTTTGCAAAAAATATTTATCCTACGCAAAATCTCATCTGGAATACGTGCCAGTAAATCTGTGATAACACACCGCTCCCGGCCATTGTTGTTTCGTTTGTTGTTTTTGTTGCTGTCGTTGTCATTTTTGTTACGCGCTCAGCAAGCAAGAAGATAATGAGCGCCAGCGCTGCGTGATGGAATAAGGGGGTTAGTCTAAAACTTTTGCACTGACATGCTGCTGTCCATAGCAATGAACTCGCCCTAAGCTTGACCGCTTAATTACACACACACAAATATATATATATACGCATGCAGTTTTTATAATTTTTGCTTGCGCATGTATTTGTGCATCTGTTGGGAAATATCAAAGTAACTAAATTCTAAAAAAAAAATGCAAAGGAAACTTTAAACGCAACTCGTGACTGCTGTCATGCGAACTTTTCGCAGAGAAAATATATGCTATTGTGTCCATATGTACTTAACGGTTGAGTTACGTCTGATGACATTTTAATTTGGTGGTGTGCAAAAGTTGACGCAAAGTTACAACTGATGGCCCTTTTGAAATTCTACCCTATATAAATAGACACATGTATTTGTACATGTATATGACACAATATATGTTAAAATTCTTTTTGCTTCCAGAAAAGCTTGTTCGCTGGTGGAAGTCTGTTAATAGAGTGTGCGGGATTATAGAAATAATGAACGAAAAACAAACTTCTCTTCGACTTGAGAGATCTTTTATTTCATTTGACCCTTTGGAAGTATTTTGGGCCCATTCTTTTCATTGTTTTTCCCATTACTTTATCGAACATCTCTGGCTCCTCAATGGTCCAAGGACTGCTGGGGTACACTTTGCTTTCCCAATTAATCCACAAAAATAATTTAGTGGCAATCAAATCTAGAGATCTGGTCATGCAACGTCATTTGATGGATCTCGAATTGAATTTCTGTTCCCCAGAAAAGTAAAATTTCCCTATTAACACCACCAGACATTTTGAAATGGGTCTCGACCATCGTCAAAATCTATTTCCAGAATTCCTCCCCAATCACAATGATTCAAGCGACTATTTGAGTGTATTTTAAGCAACTTGAACCTTTGGTGGAAAATATTGTTTTTATAAATTGTACTTAATGGCGTGGGAAGCAACTTCAAATCATCCTTCAAATTGATTTTAGTAATGCCATATTTCTGAATGCGGAGAGAAAATGAGTCTTGTGCGTTATAGAGAACACTGCTTTAACAGCTCCGATCTGCTCCTTCAAGCGTCTTTGACCTTGAAGAATTGAGCATAGAAATGATCTTTCACCTCCCCGTCTTCAATAAAATTCGACACCAAACCTTATCTGATGGTATCTATTGGTATCTAAATGACTATAAATTGAAACTGCATACTACATACAATGTATGTGTGAGTAAATGAGATTTCATCCCTATCCCTCCATTAGCTCCAGGGAGCTTTAGGCCTAAGGTGAAAGCTAAGCATTAATTCTCTGATACCACCAAATAAAACAAGTCGGTATTGCTCAACAACTGTTTTATTTAATTTTAATTCTCCTGCCACATATTTCACCATATTTCTTGAACTAAATATGGGCGAAATCCGACAATTTAAAAGCCTTCATAACGGTGAACCTTAAACCTCCTGAAAGTACAAAAAATTGCAAACCAACAGTACCAGACTACAACCACATGTATTGTCTATATAATATCGGTCGATGTCTTACCTAAACTATAAATCTAAACAATATAAGACTTTGCACCTAAACTGTTAGCATTACCAGAGATTTCTGAGGGAGAATTAGTTAAATATCTTACATGTTTGGACAGTCCAATGTCATAAAAAGAGCTTAACTTTTACAAATTATTCTGCAAATAAGGAATAAGGAATCGAATTGATTTCTCTCAATCAAAATCTTTCAATCAGCTGCTTCGAGATGATCTCGACAAGCGACGATGGTTCTTTTTTATCTTAGTTCTGTGACACTGTCCTAACAAAAGGTTCCTTTTTTCCGCCCATAGTAACTTGTCTTCAAATCATAATAATAATCATAATCCTCGGAAATCATTTTAGTGCGAAAACTATTTCACAACCTTCCTGAAAATAGGTCTCTACGAGAAATAGGTATATAAAATGGGTCGAGCATTTGTGGAAAATGCTTCTTTGCTTCTTCGAATAGCAACTACTATCCCTGTTATGGCCCTTTATGTGGTTGTTAATGCATATCCGCTGTAATCTACAAAGTTCTTGCGGAAATTGAATTTAATTTTCACGTGGTTTTGAAATCTGTTCGCCATACAATGAAGTCGCCATACAATAGGGCCCACTCATTTGCACAAACACAGAGTGTGTTGTTCAAGCCAGCGTTTGAAAGCGAATTCGTTTGTGCGAAGTTGCATACTTGATCGACCCACATTCGTCTACAAAAAAAATTCAAATCAAAGCAAAATGAAAAATCCAAAAAAAAAACTGTTTCTAAATGCAAAGTGGAAATCAGGAAACGAAAAACGGCATTAAGTGCGCGCTTCAGCGCACGGAAATCCCGTTAAGCATAAGTGAGAGTGCATACAAAGCATAAACAAAATGTAAACGCCAATAGTCGGGTATGAGCGCAGGAAGACGGAAGGGAACGGCAGCGTGACCAGCTCAGCGTTGTTGCGAAGTGCAAAGCTTTCGTTCAGCAAGAAACTTACGCACACACACAAACACACACATATATACACGCCTACGTACACTTGTGCAGCGGCAAACGTGCTCGAGTGGCTCGGCGACTGCAACTGTGACAGCGAGTGGGTGCAGAGAGAGTGGAGAGCGGACTCGCCATCACATGTGATATACTCGCATGTTCATCTGCTTTGATATTATTTTCGCAAATATTTGTTTTTGCTATTGAACATGTTACAAATTAAACGCGAATAATCCCAACTTCACGGCGAGACAACAGACTCGTGTTGCTTGCCACATGAGTACATATAAAAAGTAAGTGTGTGTGTGTTCATGTGTGAAGAGCGAACGTGTGCAGCCACTTGAACGTGGCGCAGCAGCTTTTACTCATGCGCGCTTTTTGTTCAAGTTTTTCTTACAAAATATTTAAGCGACTTATTTTCGTTTTTGTTTTGTAGAAGTTGTGCTGACAATTGCACTCCACTATATTTCACTACATGCTGCGCAGTTTCCATTATAAATTTCATCGTTTTTTTTAATACTTTCTGTTTTGCTTTTCTGAGGCAAAAATTATGAAGTATGGTTTTTGGTAAAGCGCTTGGCTTTGCAGATAATTTTGTTGACTTCTTTAGAATCCACCATAAACAACATATAAGACATTCGGTGGCATTGACGTTTATATATAGTAAAACAATTTGCAAGTTGAGTCGAGCTTTTTTTAATTCGTTTTAATGGTTATAAGACGTGCCTCACTTTCGTTCGGTCACAGCTTCAAATCAACATAAAGGATTATTTTTATCACTGCGGTCGCCCTCTCGGTAGATTATGACAAGTCTATGAGGGCATTTTTCCAAGCTGAAATTCTCTTAACATTCATTATCTGTTCGACAGCCGCCTGGAGCTTGTGAAATCTTCCAAAAGGGAGTAGATAAATTTATTTGATTTTCAATTATCATACGAAATCTTCTTTCATATTCCTTCATATAAGTCATTATTGACTGTTAATAACACGGATTTTTAGAAAGCTTTCATTCTTATGAAAATGTGTGATTTCAACAATGGGAATATTACACATTAATAGTAATAGTAAAAAAACGATCTTCATTTGATCAAATCGAACTTTGCGTATAGATATGTAAATCCAAAAGCCGGTCTAGATACCCACTTCTCAACATGCTTGCTTAACAATGCTCCCTTATCAAAAAATTCACTTAAAGCAGGACCAAAGACGTCAGTTGAATACGAAATGAGATAGATTGGGATACCTCATAAAACTGGTACTAAAACCCTTTCTATTCCCTTTATGTTTATACCAGTCGACTTGATTTATACCAGTTGTTTATTCGATTCACCAGCGTTGGAGCTTGAAACTATTATATGGAAAAAGACTTCGTAGACTATGCTTAATGATCTTGAATGCAATATGTATTGCTTTCCAATCTAACTTATTAACCATTTTGAAATTTAATATCATTTAAAATGTAGCTTGTAATATTTAAGAGGAATTGGAATTATATGCTTCCCAGTTAATCTACATCCATTAAAATTTTGATAGGGATTCTTCTAAAGCTTTTGATGATGTTTTAAGTAATTCTAGAATGTGTTCCTGTTAAGTCTATTGACGACAGATGGTGCTAAAGTCAAGTTATTATGAGAAACCATGGGTATTTGTGGTTCATATCCGAAATACTTTTTAAGGCAAGGCAGCTAAGTTTACCCAAATTTTAACCCAAAGATTCAATTTCTTAATTTCGTAAAGATTATTGAAGAAGCATAGTATGTATATATAGTAAATAATGGTATATATATATATAAATGAAAACATTAACTAATCCATTATGAAGAACATTAATTGGAGATTTTCACGAACACGAGTTTAATTAGTGTCTACTGGTCTTTCGCTGCAAAAAGCTTTTTTGCTACTTTTCCGATTTCAACATTTCGCTTCACTTCTTTGTTGCAGTGACGCATTTACATGTTACTTACATAACGGTACGATAAGTGAAAACCGCAAATGAGCCGCAATTCACTTTGTAATCTTGCGTTTTAGCTAAAAAATTATTCATGCGCTTAATTGCAGGAAATAAGAAAATTCGACGATAATTCAATTTAGCTCAATTATTTTGCCGAATGAGTTAATCGAATTAGCTATGTGCAAAATATGAGGGGAGAGCATATGATATGTATTTTGTCAAAGCAATTATGATTATAATTAAAGCAAAAAATAAAAAATGTTGCTCGTAATTAATTAAAAAAAAATTATTCCTAGTGCCTGTCAGTGCGCATAAATTATGCGAATAAAAAAATATAAAATGCTCTCTCCAACATGCATGAACATGAATAAATGCATAAAAAAGAAGTGTTGAATACAAAAATAAATAAATAAAGGTGCAAAAACTGTGAGAAAAGACAACGAATACAAGAGAGCTAATAGGTAATTAATTTAAAAGTGGAGCGTTGCCGTCAACGCAGTAAAAATTAATAATGAAATAAGGTGGTTGCAGAGGAAAAGGAATATCAAGAAAGTAATGACGCAAACAACAACAACACAATCTCCACTTAAATGCAGACGAGTGTTAAATTAAATAGTAACTAGTGTGATGTATATGTGTGTGTGTTTCGAGCAAGAGACTGAGAGAAAGCGTACAGAAAATAGCGCCTTTATTTATTAAAGCCATTTATCTGCATATATTAATGCAAGTTGGCAACACTAACGCAAATTAACGCCGGAGGAAAGTATACAGAAGAATACACAGTAGCACAAGAAAGTTGAAGCTAAATGAAAGGTGCAAAAATAAATATGCCGGGAAGGGTAACAACAACAACAGCAGCGGCGTCAGCAGTCAGTGTCCTTAAGCGGCGACAATCCCAACCGGAGAAGGCACTGCGTTAAACCCTAATTGCCTTGGCTCACTTTTCGACGCAGCGAATGTGAAAGTTCATGCATAAGCACGAAGACATCTACACACACACACACACACACATACAAGCAAGCATGCTTGGAATGCTGTGAGTTCGTTGGGCAGCTGGGCTTGGTAGCTGTGTTGTGGCGCAAAGCAAATTTCTTGCAAATAACAAAGTTTAAAGACATTCTGTTGATTAGGCAAAAAGTTTAAAAAACAACAACAAGAACAACAACAACTTTAACAAAAACCTTATACAAGTGCGTACGTAATGTAGTTGGTGACATGTGGTTCTCGGTGTATCTTTGCTTGTGTCAGTTATGTCGTCCTAAAAGTGCTGGTTGCGCTGCTTACTGATCGCCAACAACAATAACAACAACACATACAGGTGACAAATTTTGCAACAACATTTCAACTTTCACCTCGACAAAGTCAAAAGAGCGCCACAAAAATGAACGCAGCACAGAGTGGCGGACACACGAGCAGCTCGATGGGCAAGAAGGGCTCTCAAATGGAGGTAAATTTACCGTTTTACGTTCTCTTTTCTTTTCTTTTCTGTTGCAGCGAATACTTAAGTAAAAAAATTTATTTTTGCCCACAAAAATTATTGTACTACACCAAACAATGCACAGAAGGATTTCAATTGTGGTTATGTATATCTTTAAAGGCTAGAAGGCTTAATTTGACAATTTATTCTCGGAGTATGGGAAAAGGAGTCTATTTTCTCTCTTTCAAACTCTATTAAACATGGTAGATTTTTTCGTAAAAGAAGCTTTAAGCTTATATACGTAATTGAAGATATTTGAAATTATAGTAAGCTCTTATAAATGTTAAATGAGTTTATCCTATCTTAACTTTTCTTTGGTGTTTCATATGTAACATAATTGCACCTTCATTATATTTCGATATATTGTATATATATATGCGTGTGTGTATTCCTGAAGGTTGCTGGTTGAAAATGAATCCATGACAGTAAAGCAAAAATCTCGTACTCATCAGCACACGCTATAAAATTTATATAGGAAACAATGTGTTTTCGCTGCAAAACAGCTAGAAATATGTTTAATAACAGCTACACTAGCAGTAAGAGTTTGAATATGGCGTGGCCACACTTAAATATAACGAGCGCGTTTATTACAGCCAATTAATGGCAATATTACACAAAATAAGAATATGTACTTGCGATGGTGTTGTTAGCAATTTTAGCAGCTTGCCCGTGGGCGTAATTGCATAGTTTTCCACTTAAATCTATTTAAAACAACATTTTAGTACTCGCACACAATTACAACATCAATGAAGTGAAATATTTTTACTTTATTGCCTTCATTCTTCGCCTGAAATTAATTGAAGTGTGGAAAATTGGCCATAAATGCAATGCAGCGCATACAAAAACACGAGACAATGGACGCCTTGAGTTTTCAATGTTCTCTAAGAAAAATGAAATTGTTGTTGTGCGATAATTAAAATTCTAAATTTGCTATTGCGCACATCTTCCGGCATTTGAGCTTTCAATTAAATTGCTATGTCGTGTGTAATGACTCAGTTTAACGCCTCATAGATGAAAATATAAAATAAATGATGGACATTCTCGACATATTTCAAATCTATTTTAAATTTATACATTCGCAAACATAAAATTCATAATTGTTGAGCGTTTCTGTGAGAAAGTTCTTTAATAATTAGTATATCGTTTGCGATAACCCAAGAAACGGAGAAGGTGTGGTCTAAATTGTAAAAGGTATCAAGTTTTAAGGCACAAAAAGATAAAATTGTATCAATACTTCTCCTAGCCTCCACACACCTAATATAACGTTTTTCGAACTTCCGGTTGACTTTATACGGTATATATCGGCCTGTATATAAGATATCTTAGCAAAATTAACTGAATGCATAACTATTCACATACTGTAGTTTGTTGCTGAAAATAAGAGTAATTTGCTCAGCCCCTAAATACTACCTATAATGATTTTCATTATTCTAGTAGACTGTAAGCCGAATATGCCGGTGAAATTTTGAGTTTACTTATACAAATTATTCTTTCTTGCTTATTTTACTTGTTTACTTGTAGATTATGTAAGTTGACTTTATACGTATATCAAAAACATCTGGATTAACGCTGCCTACATTCGGGCGCAGTGAATATTGAAGCTGAAATTTAGTTTAAAGAACAGAACAAATTGACCACTTTCTTCAACAAGGGGCTTATAATGACGTCAAACTGCATTTTGTCAGAAATAAATCTATGCTGTTTCTAATCAGACTATAATCTTACCAAATACTAATTCCATTCGTGCATAAGTCTCTCTGCAATACATAATATAAAGAGAATCCCCTTTAAATGTTAAAATTTTATTTAAGAAAAGTGAATTTCTGTTATGCAGATTCCGAAGTGATCAAAAAAATCTAATTTTATTCAGCTAAAGAGCTGAGAGAAAAACTCTATATTTCCAGCTAGAAAATTTTGCTAAACCGTCATAAAATCGACCTTAGCGGTCAGCGAAAAACCAACAATACGCAGCTCGCCACAGACGGACACGCATGAAATGGCGAGCGGAATGCCAGTGGTAACCACAGCCGCGGCGGTTGCAAGCACACTTGGCAATGAATGCGCGGAACACAATTAAACAAAGTTGAAACTGCAATAAATTACTTTTCATGGCGAAACACACCAAAAACAAATGCAACAACATACACTCATACATTGCACAAAGCAATGGGAGATAGCCAACGAAAAAATTGGTGTGAATAAAAATGCCAACAGCACGCAAAAACCAAAACAAAAGCAACAACAATAAAGCTGCACTTCATCATCGCCACCAGCTTCGGCGCCAACTACAAAACTCGGGCGCAAATTCAATTAACCCACTTCTGGAGCAAGTAATGCTGGCGCTTGGGTGCAAATGCCTGGTAGCAAAACGCACACGCTTCAAGCGCCAGCAGCGTCACAACAACAAAGCGAATGGAAATCACAGAACAGCGAGAAATTTACAGCGGAGACACTTTTTCGATGCTTCTTCTTCCAGATCCGCGCATTTTTAATAGCAAAAGTTTTAATTGGATATTATTAAGGCGCGCTGAGTGGGCGTGGCAGTTGCCCGGCAGCATAAAATGCAACAAAGCCAAGTGGCTAGCCACTTTTTATGCCACAACAACTTCGCCCGGCGTACTCTACTTAAATGAGAGCTCGTTATGCGGCGTCGGTGGAGACTTCGCAATTAATGCGAAGCCGAATAGTGGAAAGTGACAAGTAGAAAATTTGACAGCACGCCTTCGCTGTAAAAAGCTTGGTAATTGTGTTGCAAATTAATTGTTGAATAAAAACCTAGCTAGGTTCCTGATGGGGTGAAGGGAATTATTTGTAAAATTTATGCATTTTAGTTGAGCTGTAGGGTTGTGAAAATTTGTTGAGGAAATGGAATTAATTCACGATTCGAGGAGAATGAAGAAGAATGATATATAATATACATGTGCCAATGTACCCAGAACACACTACATTTTTAAAAAAATACCAACTTTTTTTTTAAATCATATGCAAATACTTTCTATCTTCTCTCTCTGAAAAAGAAATTCAATTCATTATCAATTTTAGACGTGTTATTACAGTTCTTGCAATACTTGTATGACTTTGGTAATTAATGTTTTCGGCAATCCTAATTGTAAGCAACATTTTTGTAATCTCGGCTAAATGAAAGGTCTTAATTTATTTAATTTCGGTAGAAACTGTCTTATAGAAATTATAAGACAGGGCTTATGCAATAAAAATTTTATAAAAACTTATAAATTGAAAACTCTATCTAATTAATTAATTAAAATATTAATAAAATAATTAAAAAGTCAAAAATTATTATATAAAGCGAGATTAGATCTTAATAAAAAGTAATAAAAAAGCAAATACAAAATTGAACTACTTTTCCCACCACAGTAACCTAGACAACAACAGCAGCTGCTAAAAATTAACCTACCTCAAACCATAATCTCACCTCTCATTAGTCTCAGCCACTTGCTAGAAGTCGCTGAAATATTTATAACCTTGTTGTTGTTAAATTTATGACCTGTCGAGTTTGTGAGCAAATGAACAGTTAACAAACGACAATGATTGTAGATTCATTGCGATTCGGCTGCAAAACTCTTCAAACTTTCGGAAAGATTTCGGTCATAAACTAACCTTCGAACCATAAACGTCGACGGCGTACAAAGCATATTAATAAAAATACTTATTTCATAAACTGTCGATTAGTAAACACTGCTTGCGCGGCAGCAAAGAGTAGCAAAGAGGAGTGAGAGGAGAGAAACAACAACAGCTGACCCCCAAAGTAGACCAATGGGGGAGCGAGAGTGTGTCGCTTCAGCAAGACCAAGCATTAATGACGAGCACGATTAATGAGTCCGGAAAATTGCGTTTGTGCGCGACAAAAGTGGCTGGATTTTTGAGGCATTTTATTAGCTCGTTGGATGTGGTAACTGTTGAAATTCCATTTAAGACTTAATCCTCAAGGAAAATATTATGTCAGCGATTTAATGCTGGCTAATGACCGAATGTATTCAAACTAGCTAATGTTGTATTGTGAAGGTCTCATGTCCTACATTTCGAGAAACACCAGATAGACTATAAACTAATACTGTATAGAGAGGAAATAAATAGAATTAGTTAATCGATTCGAACAAAATATCAACCCAAGCGGACCTTAGGCATGTGCCCATTCAAGATTTAGCTCTTCGGAATATATTTGCTCTCTACTAGAACATTAAAACGTTGGGGAGAAAGAACAGAATATTGACGGGGGACTAACTTTATTGGAGAAAACATTTTTTCAACAACTTTGAGATTAATATTCGTTAATGCTTTTACTATATATAGATTAGCCCATTCCAGTTCTACCTGTTACTCTGTACTGGAAATTTTTAGTAAAGCCAGCACAGCCAACAATCACATGCTAATCTCTCCTGCTATCGTGTGCGAAATTGGAAGTTATGCGTAGAGGGTATAACTAACTCAGCAAAATTAAGTAGAATCGATTACCAATGTTCTTGAAGATTCTACATAGGGTATGAGTGAAGCAAATTCTTGCTCGAACCTTCGTTAAATCGCTAATTATTGTAGTACCTTTTTTGACAGTGCTTTTTCTTCTCACAAGAATATGCTTCAGAAATAAATTATTTACTACCAAACGCTAACTGGAGATTTTTAGGTTTACTAAATTCTCAAGATTAATACGACTTAGTGAAACTGCTATTTATCCCAGCAATAATGAAGTTTTATCATATCGTCCCTATACCGAAATTTATAGATTAGAATAGAATTTAATTGTTTTAAAACTCAACATAAGATTACTCCGACCTCACAGGCCCGATATCCATGCTTCTCATGCAATTCTCAACAGCCTCTCTATGCAAAGACTTACATAAGTTAGCCTTTCTTTGCTATTATTGAACTAAATATGTCCATTGCATCTATATTTTTTTGGTTTATCTAATTTTTCTTTTCCGAATAGAGCTTGAGTGTCTAAAAAAAAGCATTTGGCAAAATCGATTATAAATTTTATAACTTATCTTAACAGTAGACAGTACATTATACAACTAAATCTTGACCTGACCTGAGTTTTACTGCTGGTTCAAATTCATCTGACTGTAAATAATAATATATCTACTTATATGTATATAATGAATACATGTCAGTTAATTTTCAGAGGTTAGCACACTTGAACCAAATAAAATCACTTTCTCATTCACCTCTTACAATACACTCCGGATGCATTCAACAAAATTTCGCTGAATTCTAATTCAAATGTCAGCGTTTAATCTAAATACTTCTTTGGCGCAAAAGCAAATCAAGTTTTCTGGAATTATCTCTGCCTACTACCCTTCTCCCACACCCAAATTTCCATTTTATGCTTCTTTTATGACACAACTTAAATCAGAAGTCATGCGGGTGTCATTTAGTTTGTCAGTAGAGGGCGAGTTGTGGCACTTGCACTTTAATAAGTTTATTAAGCAAACGAATTATTTAGCAAACCGCAGATTAATCTGCTACAATTTACTCATATTCAAATGCTTATACGAGAACTACTTTTAATGCTCATGGTGCAAATGAGTGTGACAACCACTCATGAACAGTTTCTAACTCTCTAAAAGCGGAGGAGAAACTGCACAAAACATATGAAATGGAGAAATAAAAAATTAAAAAAACAGCAAACATTAAACTTTCGTTTTCCATCATTTTCAGGCAACTTTCCAAGAATTTTGCATTTCGCTGACATTTCCGGTTTGACAGCGTGTGTGTATGGCACGCACGCACATCTACACACATTTGTGAGCATAAATAATTTTCTCACTGTTCTTCACATTCTAAAATGTAGTTGTGTGTAGGGTAACCGCTGGCTCCGGGGAATGGCAAAAAATTCGCTCCTCTCGCTGCACTTGCCACATGTCGTTTGCGTTTTCTCTTGGCACAGAGCGTTGCATGGCAATTTATTTGCCACATGACGCATGCCACATACATCCACCCAAATTCAACTTATGTTTACAGCTCGTTTGCTGCACTGTGCATTTCCTTGGAAAATTTCCGAGATAGTTATTTTGGCAAGAAATCAACGCCACAAAGTATGAAAAGGGAACCTACATTTGTTGTTGGCAATTTCTTGTTGTATGGTTCTTAATGATGCAACAAGCCATGTGACCGCAGACAAAATTTGAAAAACAAAATCGATCTATTAACTGTTATATGAAATCAGGCACTTTTTTTCGGTATGGTCTCTTTTGGTTTGCATGTGTAATGAATGGTGCTGAAAGCAAACTCCACAGCTCCAGAAGCTTTATAACTTCATTTTCCAATATGTAATGTCTCTTATAAAGTTTATTATAAATGTTGCTAAAATGTATGCAAAATGGAGGAAATTTCAAGATATATTCAGATCAGTTTACAGAGAGGTAGAATTGATTCCACATCATGATCATATTATCTTTAGCTCGAGAGCTAAATTCTGTATTATGCAAGGGTATAAAATAATAAATAAATAAATATAATAATACAAAAATATTAGAACCATAAATCTGCTCGACTCTGAAAGTCTGAAGATAGTGTTAAAGTCTAAATATATCTAAATAATATTTACCATGTGTTATTATGGAACAGAAGTAGTCGTTAAAAGAGTATGATAGCCTTAGAGACTGATGCTGGAGTTTCATTTTGTCAAATTTAATGACATTAAATTGTCTTATTTGTTTGCTCACCAGCGAAAAAGTCTCGCGAATGACAACAAGCTTTCAATTTAAAAATTTTGGTGAGATACCACACCAAAGACAAGTTTCTTCACTTTATGCTCAAATCTGCTCGAAAAGTGTTTTCTTAAAGTTCCAAACAAACGACATGACAACCGTTGTCATTAGTTTGACTACGTCTTCATTGAGTTTGACATAATGTAAACAGCACATAGTAATAGAAATGCACCAATTGGTGGAAATCTTCTATGAATACTTATGCTTAAGAAATTGTTGAAAATGTTGCTGAATTTATGTTAATATCAAGACATTTATAAAACAGTGGTAAATTTTTTGTTAATAATGCCAAGTGATTGGGATAAGTAGTCCAAATCCTTTTATTTTTTAAAAAACATAGACAGGAATATACTTAATTTAACAGTTATTCGGTAGAATTTTTTCTCAGTGGATTTACCGAACAATTATTCACACTCCGAAGACAATAAAGTTGTTAGTCAAATAAAGTAATGACACTTTATTGTTATTATTCAAATTAGTTAATTTTCTGCTTTGGGTAGCCAATCAAACTAAAGAACCACAATTTTCCTTATATAAGACACCTTAGATCTTTAAACTAGAATCTTAAACTCAAATATATATTTTACTCAAAAATCTCCTCAGAGGGTTTTGAAGTATGCAACCTCACAATGGTACGATGACATATGACAGCACCACATGTTACTCACATTCATTATGTAAGCGTGTATATAAAACCTAATACATATATGCACTTTACTTCGTGTAAATTTAATTATGTATATAATAAATGGTGCTGCCCCGATTGCTTTTTAATTACATTTACCGCATGATGAATGATGCTGAAAGTGTTTTACACAATTCAGATATTAATAACAACAACAAAATGTCATACATATACACATATATAAGCTCAAAATGTTCATTATTTTGAGGCTGTCGTGATCAATCGAGAAAAGTGACGAAGCTTCATCGCTGTTTACAAGCACATATGTTTGTATGTATTTGTGTTAGTGTGGAAATATTTCGAAAAATTGTCACCATATGTTGACAAATGCGTCACGATGTAAGTTTATAGGTGTATATGTATGTTTGAACAGCGCAGTGTTATCTATGAATTTGCATAAGTGGGAGAAGACTCGCATTGACATGACTCTACGAAAACAAAATGACAGTACGTGAAAATTTTCTGTAAACAGTCATGTTCCCTACTAAGCAAACTATTATATTTGTAGAAATTTTTCCACGGTTTAACGTGAGTAAAAACATGTTTTCGAAAATAAAGGGGTAATGAAATTAAGTGGGTGAAATGACTATATTTTTGAAATAATGCTATTTTAAACATGTTAAAAAAACCGTTGGACTGCAACGAAATTCTGTAACGTAACAAAAATCCTTCCAGGGAAAGCTGAAGTAATTTCTATAACTTTTTTAATTGTTTGATCCAATAATCGGCTGGTTTGGAACAAAAAAGTTAGAAGGCTGTCATCTACCTAAAAATTTTAAGTTAGTAATATGTGTTAAATAAAATAATACAACAAACTGGAAAGCTTTAAGAAAGCTTACATATGAAAAAATGTATTTGGTGTGTTGCAATCCATATGCTTTTTTTTAAACGACTTAAGAAAGTGGACAGTTGCAACTATTTACGAGCAGGGTTGCAACTTGATGGAAAAAAAAAATTGCGATTAAATTCTGAAGTTAAAAACGATTTTGAGTATTATTGTCAGCTTTTAAAAAAATTAGATTACACAAATCGATAGCATATTCATTCAAAATTAGAACACTCACGTCAAATTATAATATTTGCTGTGAATGTAATTTTAATTAAATATATGATTTATTCACTAGTAGACATATGTATTAGAATTACTAATTATTATTTATATTTATTACTTTTTTTTATTGTTGTTATGTTTTGCATATACCTTTTTTTATTTGCAAAAGATTCCGTTTGTGAATTGTCATGACATAACCGAAAATATTTTTAGCTGCAACCGTATATGTCATGTGCCGCAGCATGCCATACGCAACATGCCACATGCCACATGCCATATTGTCACAATTGCAACACGTCAATGCACAACTCAAGCATTCGCCTTCGTCATTTGTCGTGAACGAAGATGCACACACATCCTTAATGGAAAGAGGTTATGTCTCACCTGAAAAACTTTTGTGTCGAAGCAGACGAGCAGATCTTATTCATACTATATACCTGCAATATCACGTCAGCTCAAGTAGAGTGGAGAGAAACAGCAGAAATTATAGAGAAAAATGTTTTTTTTTTAGTTGTTTGCTAAGCGATTGCTTGTGTAAAGTACTTAGCGAGTAAGTGGAAAACCAAGTTATATCAAGTGCTTAACAATATGTATCTATATATTGTTGTGTGCATATATGTGTATGAAACTGATTGTCATTTTGTTAGTAATTGTTTGTACCGTTATATACCTGCTGGGAATCCAGTTAATCTTAAGCAAAAAGTTTTACATAAATATTTCATCAGCTGTCCTTACTCCCTCTGAGAGCCTGAGATATCCAAATGTAGTAAAAACACTACATAACCTCAATATTTTCTCGATGCCTTTTAACATTTCATAGGAATAAAAACACAAAGATGCGGTTTCACAGATAATCTGACATTTACAAGCGCGAAGCTCTCTGTCGCTGCGACTCATAGATTCTTAGGAGGACAGTCCCCCATTGTAATATGTCACAATTTTCGTGCAATGATATTTACCGTTGCCATTTTATTTGCAATCTGCAACATGTTGCCAGCAGTGGTGTATGAAAATTGTTGTACGTTCAGTGAAACAAAACCATTACCGATGTGGAATGTATCCAAGAAGAACATCGCCAGTTGCACCAACTGCACATAATCTCAGCTTTTGGTTTCGTTTATGTGCAATATATAACTGCATATATAACTATATAAGAGTACACAACATGAGTTGCAGATAAAGGAAACACCAGCATTAAGGTGCGAATTTTTTCTGTGATTTGTTTCGTGCTGTCTAGATCATTTCAGGATTATTGCAAAATATTTCTGGATTGCTTTTGGCCTCCTCTGAAAGCATTCCGGTGCAATTTTTTAATCATTTTCCCACTTTTTCTTAATTATTTTTGGATAATTTTAAAGCATTTCGGAAATGTTTTAC
The DNA here is from genome assembly GCA_021498325.1 of Bactrocera minax. Taxonomy (NCBI): domain Eukaryota; kingdom Metazoa; phylum Arthropoda; class Insecta; order Diptera; family Tephritidae; genus Bactrocera; species Bactrocera minax. Next base: position 296,021 of record JAKEEE010000154.1, on the reverse strand, counting down.
TGTATTTCGACATAATTTTTCGAACATCTGGAATTGGACTATTTTCAGCTAAATCCTCTTTTAAGCTTATTACAAGAGCCAATAAGGAAATTACTAGACAGCTCAATTTTAATTGTATTTAATTTTAAATATTTATTAATACGTCGCAGAACCGCCCTAATGCAGGAAATAAATGTTGCAGATAAACTAGAATTTTATGCGATTAATTCTCATGTTTCGTAGTTCCCCTCCGTAACCGAAAGTGGGGTTCATGTGCTGGATGCTTGCACACTAAAGTCTAGTGGCACTTTATGCTTTCTATTTTCTCTGTGCATTATATAAGATTTGTTTTGAGTTATATTTAATGGATTGGTTTGTGTACAGACCACAGATGCCCTTAATGTTTGCCATTTAGCATCGCATTCACTTTGCTTACCTTGTCTCCGAATATACAATATTTGTATACAAACTGAACCATTTATGCAATCGAGCTGGCGACTGATAAGTTTTAACCACAACAACTTGATAATAAGCGTCATGATATTACATGATTATGGGAAAATCGAGCTCTATTTATATTCTTCTATTGTCAGTGTGATAACAGAACATATCACTTTATTATAGTGTCATGAATCTTATGATAAGATTGTAATTTATTCACCAGCTTTTTCGGAAGAGTTGGTAAAGCCATAGTTTTAGGAAGAACTGTCAAGGTTGGCATTTTCAGTTCGAAGTATGTTTCTCATAACTCAAGCTTTACTATAACAAAAGAATGTTCCGAAGTTCGCAAAATAGGTGTTAAAACAGTACTTGCTGACCTTATCATTCAACCCAGCTTTTCACAAACTTAGAACTTAACTAAGCTGTTAAATACCATTACAGTTAATTAACTTAAGCTGTTAGATACCAAGCGTTATCCAAAACTTCTCTATGAAGGTACACAAGAATCATGCTGCCGTCGATAGGACTTACTCACTTATCTCCTCAACGTAGCAATATTTCTCCATACAAAGGTGTGACGAGAGGATTAAAATTTAGTATGTATGAAGCTTTTTTGTGGAGCCCTAATCCAGCATCATGAATTTGTTAAATAAATAAACCATCAAATTTCATCACACATTCTTGACTGCGACACAAGGATCAGTGTTTCTGTCAGTGTTTGTTAATAGCAATAAAGCACAGAGAGGTGTGAAGAGCTTTTGTTTGACCATGATATTAACTCCTATATTTAAAAAAGTCTAAATTCTGGTATAAAATATCTTTAGATAAATATTTGAATTAACATCAGGGAGTCTTCAGGTTTGGTAGATGTGGGATTTATTTAGAACAATTCGTCGATATATGAGAGATCGATATAGAATCAGATCCACGACCAACTCCAACCAAGGAATACATTTTTTTAAAACTTAACCTCACACTTTAGAAATCAATGGTAAAGTACTTATCTAATATATTATTTAAAGAATCTTACATTCTTAGTTTTTTGCAAACAAGGCGCTCTAACACAGCATCGGCTATTATATAATGCGCTCTTTCTTTCAATATAAACCCAAGAATTATTAATAATAATATTTTCGATGAAAATTTGCTATAATTTTCATAAATTACGAAAAAAACACTAGCTCAATAAAGAATAGGTAAAGCACTTAGCATGTCAAATCAATTGGCAAAAGCGTCACTTTCATACACATATTCCACTTAACTCATAATTAGTAATTAAAATATTTACTTTCATAATTTTGTATTGGCAAATATTTTTATACATATAACTACATATTATGTTATACATTATATATCGCATGTCTCTCCAAAAAAGGTGAAATGCAATCATTTAATTAAGCTTGATCACAGTTTAACATTGTCATGTCACATTCATATATACTCATATATATGGGGTTGTATTTGTGTGTGCATTCAAAGTCACTCCTACTCAATCAGGCATTGTGTTACATGACATTTGACACTGCATTAATATGCATGTGACAGTTAAGATAATATTATCATTATAAGCTCATGCGGCAGGGATAATAGTTGTGCGACCAGTTCAAACACACACACGCACATACACACACTTAAGCATATATGCAAACTTCTCATATCTGCGCATAGCAAACAAATGTAATTGCAGTAATTGAAGTGTATGCGTTACAGGATATCCGTTTGTGCTTAACCCCGTAGCATATATGATAGAGCAGAGCACGCATTTGGCTCTATTTTAATTACAGTTATTGGACGCAATTGGATGTTAACAAGTGGCAATCAACTATCCGCTATACGAGTTGACATTTTACTTACACATGCGGTCCAAAAATAAAAGCTCTTAATTACAACGCTGTGCGTTGGACGCGCTGCGGAGCGCAATTTCCACATCCACACCCTCGCCTGTGTGGAGTGGTGATTTTCGTTTTGCGTAAACAATTTTCCTTTTAATGAATTTCCACGCACAGCAACAATCGAGTCGCTGCGTGGGCTGTGTGGAAACGACGCTTAACTACAGTCGATTGAGTGGCAACCCATAAATATTTATATGCCCGCAAAAGCTCTTGAGTGAGTACCCTGGGCGTTTGCGTAATATTTCAATATACTCTCATACCGCTGCCATATGAATTCAATATCCGCCCATAATTATGTGAATGTATAAGCGAGGAGTATGCTTTCAGCGTCAGTTGAATGAAGTTGTAAAAATTAAGTGTTTTCTCGGTTTCCAATCTTGAATATTAATGCAGAGCTCCACTTCATAAACAGCATTCAAATTATGAGGTGTGACAAGCAATTCAATTTGCGGCACCTCATTTGGCTGAGAAAATGGAAATGTGCATTTCCAAAGCATTGTTGCTTGACTCTCTTCAAAATTCGTTTTCTTTGTGTACTCGTGTTTAAGTATAGCCAATGGAGAAAATCGCGTGCGAATATTCAGTTTGTCGGCGAATGTGTCTGAAGTCTCTATTCGATTTGATTTAGCAGATTTAGGCATTGTCGTTGAACAACTAAAGTGGACTTTTGAAAGACTTGCTACTATTATTCCTCTCTTGAAGCTAGGATACAAAATAAAAACGGTTTATTCAACTCATGAAGTTTTTTCGAAATTAATAAAGGGTAGCATACTTTTATGATTGAATATTATTGAATTTATTTAATGATGGCATACCTTTGGCATCCACAAACTTTTCTTTAAAGATATGCAGATGTTTTGATATCTTCTTATCGGAATTTAGTTGCATATAGTAGAAATTTTTAAATTTGATAAAAAATTTACACATCAGTTCTCGATAAATTTTTAAAAAGCCTAAATGTAGGCTACATTTTATTTCAAACTAGACTCATTTTTTAAAATGGAGTACAAATTTGTATAGTCTAACCAGCCACATCCTCGTTGCTAGTAAGTGACCTACAATGGAACCTTAAACATGAAAAACAGCATACGGAAAATTTTATTTCTTAACCCTTTTTCATTGGACTACCTGACTTTTTTAAACAGCATAAAAAATTCATTTTCTTTAATTCATTCCCTTTTTTATGCCCATTGCATCAACTGTGTGCTCAATGAATAGCCAACTGATTGCTGATTGATTAAAGTTTTTTATACACTCTCTCATAAATATGTTGTTTATAGATGCGAATGTGCACAACTCTCTACTACTTCTTAGGATATGAAAAGCATAAGCAATAATTTGAGACAAAAAATTAGATTACCATGTTGAAGAGAAGTTACAACATGCTTTCGTACCCTCCAGGAGACTGGAAATCAAGAGCCTTTCACCATAAAGCCTGCGATAAAGACTCATAGAAAGACAAGTCGATAGTCCGTGGAGGTAGATAGAAGGTGAATATCCCCACCTACACTCCGCTTACTCTTCACTGGCAAGCCGAGAGGAAATATTTCAGTGCCGCATTCCGTGCCGAGTTGAGTAATAAAATTCCAAAGGGCTGGTGGTATCAAGTGTAGCACATTGCTTGTGCGCCTAGAAGCATGCAAAGTCGTTAATTTTTTTACAGAATTTCGCTTGCGTTTCCTTTTTGTTTAACTTTCATTGCCCTGTAGTAATTTTACTACTTGCGTTTCATTCGTAATTTCATTGGTTTGCCTCTTTCTTTCTTTAGCGAGATGACTTCAAAACTCTTGGCAATTTACATTTTGACTTCACTCAAAAACATACTTTCGGGTATATTTGCAAGTTTGTCTAAAAGTTATTTACATTTATTGGTGCAATTTTTGGCATTCATTGTAAAATACATTTTAGTATTTAAGAAAATGTGTTTATTTTTGCATAATTTCGTGAATACAAGGAGATGAAACATGAGTCATGTAGCAAGTTATAAAGACTGCCAATTCATTAAGAAAAAAGTTCATTAAAAATTTTTGTACAATTTTAATTTTCAGCAAAATATAAATTTAATAATATTTATTTAAATTTGAGCAGATCTAAAAATGTTCAAAAATAAAATCTATAAACACAATGGCAACACTTTGCCAAAAATAATTTTTATAAGGTATCTAAAATATCTTCAATTTTAACCAAACGTTAAAACTTTTTACATATGCCGATTTTCCCCTTTATATATTGCATGTTTACAGTAATTCTAGATTTGGATACTTAAATATAAATGCATATACAAATGACAGCCATGTCAAAAGTCAAATAAAAAGAGTTCAAAAAAGATTAGATTTATCACTACAATTCGTTATTAAACTGTGTATGTTCTATTTTCTTTGTATGCCAAGTGGCAACCTTTTTGGAAGATATTTTGGTATTCAGGTATTAATTGTTGCCCTCCCTCGTCGCCTAATTACATTTCCTATTATATTTTATTTTGTATACAAAGCAATTTTGATTTGGAAACTTTTCTTAGTTGTAAACATCATATAAAGGTCTCAAGCTTGCCACTTTACTAATTCTTTTTTAACATTTTTAAAATATCATAATCGTAAGATCAAATGTATATTGTTATTCAAATTTGACCAATGTAATTATGTTTTTCTATTTGTTTTAAATTCTCTACAAACTCATAGTCCATATTCTTATAAAAGTTATGTAAACGTTTAATTTTGGTCTGCAACACTGCACTGCCTTTTCAAGTCAAGTTTTTGTTCTCTGTTCTCGGTTTTCATTTGAAATTGTAATGAATAAAAATGTTTGAATTTCTGATACCAGCAAACTTTAATATTATTATTTATATCGCTTTAATATTTTTAAGTTAAATTCCTCGTTTATCGTCTTATATCTGACCTCAAATATTTTAACGTAGCCTTAAGGCCCTTAACGCTATCCACTGCTTTTCATTCAAACAAGAATTTGGGGTTTCAACTTCGGCCAGTCGGAAGTAGGCAAATGTTACGCACATAAATACATACATATATATGTTTTTATATGTTTGTAGTAGCGTATTCAACTGAGATTTGCATTTCGCCTTGACCTATTGTATACCATTTTTCGCACAAACGCAACTTTAATGCAAACAGCAGCACATTGAGTTCCGCAAAAGCTTCACAGGCACACACCCTTACACTTGCATATCTCTTTATAACAGTACATAACCGAAATGCAAGCAAAAAAGTAATGAAAATAAAACTTCATTAATGTCGGCCTAAAAAAATACGAAGAAATAATACAAAATGTGTAAATAAACAGTGCAGGTCCCCTTACAACTATACGAGTATACAATCACAAATAACAGAGTACAAACAAGAAAGGACCTTTGAAAAACAACATGGGCAAGTATTTTTGCTGGAAAGTAAATATTCATTTACGAGTATTATTTTATAATATTTCAAAATGTTTTTATTAATTTCTCAATCTCGCAAAACCACCCAGTATTTATCGCAACCCAACTGCCAATGAATCACCAAAGTTTAAAGTGTGGCGAATCGAATAAACAACTGGTATAAACTAAATTGACCGGTATAATCAAATAGAGTTAGAATAGAAGGAGTTATACCATTTAATAAGGTGGATTTCAAATTCAGTTCCCTTAATCAGTATGAAAGTATTGGGAATCATTCTCCCACTCACTCTCAATCAATATGAATAGAGAAAAGGAACTATTAAGAATATAATCATTCTTGCAAACACATTTCTCTGACAAAAAGGATGTGCTCAGAATAGAGGAGCACAGAGCACAAAGAGACCTTCTTATGACAGTCGGGTTTACATTACCGGAATGGGCCTGGATTTTTATGCGTTTGAGGACGGTTCTTAAAAATATTTGCGGTATTGTACGTTTTCAAGCCGCTACAACAGCAACATCCGCAGACATGAGACACATTCCTGCTTATTATTTTGCTTTTAAAATAATAATTCTTACAAATATACACCACATATCAAATAATCACCTAACCTCAGTTTTCATTCCTACGAGCTAACCAAAAATTCAAGTTATTTAATCCCTTAATACAAAATCAGAAATGTTGCTGCATATGGAATTTGCTTAAACAAATTTCACTCACTATATTTGCAATCATAATTCTTCCTCTCTTTTGTGAGTTTCGTATACTTATTTTTATTTTATTTTATTTTTATTTGTTGCGCAAATATTGCAATATCTAAAACCATTTATTATATGTAATCAATCAAAAATTTTTATAAAATGTTTAATTACCAAAGAGCACATGAACAATATGCTATGGAAATATTCGAAATATTGTATGCGAAATATTTGATTTACGTCCACTTGAATTTGGATTTTGCGATTTCAAATTTGATTTTATTTTATTTTACTTTATATTCATTTGCCAACTAATTGCCCTTAGTCACTTACACATGTGTGAATGTTATTGCATGTCGTTTACCCAAAATAATTGCGAAATTGTACCGACCGATATTGATGGCAAATATTTTTCGATAACTCATACACATATTTACATTTACATATGTATAAATATGCATTGCTCGCAAACTGAAATAGATTAATTTCACAAATTTTGCAAAGTTAGTAGCAAATCGAATTTAAAGTAATACTTTTGTTTGCTTATTGTTGCATGCGGAAATTCTATAAAATGAAATTTATCTCCATAAAACTCGCTTTCAATTCCAAAGCGTGTACAAAACGCAAGACAACTTAAACAAAAAAGAAAGCAAAATAACAAAATTAGAAAATTCTTTCTCTCTAGCTAAAGGCGCTTGCCAGCAACGCTGTTATGAAATATGAAACTGTAATTGGTAATAAATATTGTATGGTTTGTAAACGTGCGAAAACGCTGGATTAATTCCTAAGGCCGGAGCATAGTTCAGTATTGCGTTGGTATGTGTGAGGAATGGAGGGAGAATGTTAGAATGTTGATCGGAAAAATTGCTCGTGGCGTAGAAATACCTGAAATGCTTACCGTGACGCTGATTGCTTTGTTGTGAGTAAATACTTTCGAGTTCAGAATATAACTTCATTGGAGTGGCAATCAGAGGAAAATATTTTATGCTATCAGTACTTGCCATAAACTGAGTCCTTAGCAGATTTTTATATATTCCAATGGAATCCAAAACAGACTTCAATGGGGTTTTAACATTTTTCGTACTCATTTTCGATCTCTTAATTTTTAATGGAACAATATTTTTTTAAGCTCGTAGATATTAGATCAGTACACTATAATTTGGTATTGGGAAATTCATAGACTACTAGGGAAGTAAGTGAAAGGATATTACCTTGTATACGCCACACCTTAGAAAGTGGCGAATCGAACAAATAACTCAACTATACGCAAGGAGATTTCAAATGTCGAGTTTCCTCGTGATACTCCTATTAAGAGGATAAAGCACCGAAAATAAAATTTGCGAGAATAAATGTTACACTTAGACCTAAACTGCGAGTTATTTCTTCCCTGACATTAAGAAATTATAAATTTATTATCTAAAGTTTAAAAGATTGCAAATGTAGGGTGCTCTTATGATATCCATACTAGCCTTGTTATAACTATAGGAAAGCGTAAGATAAGAATAAAGCTGCTTAAATCCTCTTGAATTCACTGAGTATGCTATACTCTAATTAGTACCAATTTTTAGTAACGCTTTATTTTTACATCTTTTTCCTTTAAAATCTTTCACTTCCTCAATTGCGTTGGTTGATTTCTTCTCAATATTGCTCCAAGCACTTAAAACCATCTTACAATCCATAAAATTGACCATGAAATTGGCAGAACCAACAGCAGAGTAATTGCATTGTCAACTGATATCTGGTAGCGTTGCCAGAGAGAAATATAAGTGAAGTGCATGTGTCCATTCAAGTATATAAAAACTTACTTCAGTTTGCTTTAGTTGTACGGAAGCTCTTGTGTTTCACATATATTTTTTTAACCAACCGTGTTAACATCCTTTTTATTGCTTGTTTCGCTATAGTCAACATTTTTTTCTACTCTGTTGATATCTCAAACACCAGTCAGCTTGACGCTTTCATTTCAGAGTGCAAGTTTTTGTCGGTTTACATATAAGTATTTTTTGCCAATATTCGAGTAGATATGTAACGGACAGGCTAAGAACCTACAGTGAAGGATACTAAAGGTAATATTTTTTGAATTACGGTAATTTACAAAAAACAAAAAAAAAAAACAAATGAACCAGCATTTTTACTTACTACTTTTGTGGCATTACTTTTTAAGTGGCATTACGCCTCTTACTATTATGCTCATTCTAGGAGAAAAGTTTTTATAAAATTTCTTCCATGCCCTACAGTCGCTTATAAGCTCCAGCTTCAGAGGTTAAGAGTCCTCAATTCCTGCACCGTTGCTTCTACGGTAAAATGGGAATGTGAAAATAACGCTGCCAAACACTTGTTTTACAACTTTCAACGCCAATAAAATTTCATTCACACATGAAAGCTCAAATAAACATATTGTAAAAGACCGAAAGTCCTGAACTTCCATGCAACATACTTACTGTAGGCCAATTGATTGTGACTCTCGAAGATATTCCGAACGTGGAGAAGCCATAAGGGCTTGAAGATAACTGAAAATAAATTGCTGTGTGCGCGAAAAAGCGGACAGCTAAATCTCCACAAATAATATTTACAAACATATTCGCACATACCCACACCTATATGAGACCGCTCACTTGTGACCCCTCCAAGTTCTACCTTAGGGCAATCGTGCATAGGTTCCTTTCAACTGCCAAGATATTGGCCGCTGGCTGCCTGGTGGCTGTTGCGGATGTGCACATTAATCAAACGCGCACATACACATATATGTAACGATTATATAAACACACATACATTTTATATCGAGTGCACGGTTTATTGCCTCTTTTTATTGGCTCATATATATAAATTTCCATCAACGCCCGTCGGCACTTTTAACGCACTTCCACTTCCGCTTCCTCCCATCTTCAATAATCTTTTCTTTACTTTCTCTATTTTTTTTTGGAATTTTCACCCTTTTCTGCTGTCTATAATCACCAGATTCTGCGTGAAAAGTTACACATCATTAGTTTCCGGTCGTTCGCGTTTTTACGCCTGGGAATCGCCAAATGTGTGAATAAGATGATAACATGGGAATTCTGTATCCATGCTATCATCATATTCTTTCATTATTCGGTGCCAAGGCGTCAATGGAATGTGCTCAATGAGCGGGAATTTTAGGTTTTAGATATGCTCTAAAATGTTATGATCCTACACATAATACGATTGCAGATGTGTATGGTGAAGGAAGGAAAGAGGTATGGAAAGCGGAAATTGAACCATAGAATATTATTAGTATCAGCTTTGATTGAAATTTGAATTGTTTTTCCGGTAAAATTACCGGTATTAGAGAGAGAATTGAAAAAACTCAGCTAAATCTATGATTGCTTATATAAAGATCGGTAGAGCTCCTCTTTGAAGAAGGTTATCAGATAGCGAATGAACTTGCTGTTTACGTTAAGGGTTCGTATTAATAGTTTGACTCTTAGCTTGGTTAATAGCTATTTAAAAACACACATGTAGTCACCGAAAATGAAGTATTTTAAAACAGATATCAAAATATCTGGTTCTGACAAGAATTATTTATGAAAATGGGTTATATTTTCCAGTAAAATTTTCTAAAAGCTACGACATATATCAATATGCTACTGTTTCTGTTTTTTTGTTTCTTTTAATGGGATGGATATTTTGGATGGATAATCACAAAAATCTGTAAAATAATTACCACAGCGATATCTGGTTTCAGTTAAATATAAAACCAATCATCAGAAAAGAATTCCCCTGTTCGATCTCTCTGGGAATCGCATGCAAATGAAACGTTTCAACTACAGCTTATTTCAGTTCTACAGGTGTTCAATTTATTTTTGGTTAATTATAGGATACAAGTGGCAACCCTCTCGAACACAAATATTCCAAATGAAGTCTAAAATTTGCCAAATAATTTATATTTATGTAGTAGAAAATTAAACCATCTATAATCTAATATTATATAATAACCACTTTTGCAGTTATTTCTAGCATATTTTGTAAAATCGCGAAGATTTATATTAGTATTATAGAACACTTGTCTGCTCGCTTTGTTTAAGCTATGCTTTCTTCTTTAAGAATTTTCTTGTGAAAGTAGCAACAAATGATCAATTTTTCTCAATTTATACCAGTTGGTTGTTCTATTCGCCACTTTCCAAAACTTTTTAATTCAGCGCCAGCTATTCATTAAATGTTTATTTCAAATAATCTATAATTTCTCCATCATTTCACAGCCCCTCACCTCAATTGCGTCCATATTAAGCCACCAAACATTTAAGGTCTCAGAATACCCACAACAATTTCGATAAATGCAACGCTATGTAATTGAACATTTTACTGTAATTTCATTGCTCGCCGCGTCTTTCATTTTCCTTTTTCAGCGCCATTTTATATTAGATTTTCACATTTAATTCGCTTTTGATGTTCACACTTTGTTAGCAATCAAAAATAAAAGGCCTGTCACTTCAAGCTTTCAACGAGTTGAAACTCATGTAGTGCACAAATGGACAAAGCGTTTTTTATTCTCCTATTGACTGCAGGTCTGCCTTTGTATGTGTAATGAAAATTGTACTCAATTGTGCTGTTGGCATAATAACGGTTAATGCCGTAGCGGTGTAGCGGTGAGAGTGTGTGTGTGCAGTTTTTCGAGCTTTTAAAGCGCATTAAAGGATTACACACTTGGTTTTTGTGCGTACCATTCATTGTATATTTAAATATAAATTCAAAAACCTGTCAAAATAATCGACGACAAACCGCTTAACGGTATTAAAGTCCTCACAGCTATCAACGGACTAAAAGCCTTTTTCAATAGATATATACTCATAGAGTTTAAATGTACTTATTTGATATTCAGAAAAAAAGACCAGCCAAATTATTTAGGGTATTTAGCTTAACAGGCATTCCGCCAATTTGTTTGCTAACCGCCACTGAAGGCCTCTTTTAGATAATAGCATTTTATTGTCAATTTACTTGTGACCTTGTTGTCGGAACTTGAAATGTCGTGGCAATTGTCGCTGGCACTTATCTTATTGTTAAGATGAAACTAATGGGCTTGAGACGTCTGTCCAGTATTTGTACAATTTTTACTAAAATTTGTAAAAGGAACTTTGAATAAACATATAACATCAAATGAGCAGAAGGGTTAGAAAATATAAATGGGTTGAAAAGAGTAAGAGAAAGAGAGAGGGCAAGCCCAAACGCAGCAGAATAAAAACTTAATAACGCAGCTGTAGAGATATATGTTAAAAAAATTTGTGCGCAAATATTTTATTAATATTTCATAATAATACATATAATATATAATTTTATTTTATTTTTAAGTTCTAAGTTTACAGGTATAGTGGTTTTAGTAATAAAAAATTTTGTATGCCAATCATCAAAATTTTTCAGATATGTCGAAGTTATTGATGTGTGTAATTTTCTTTTTAACAAAAGCAAACATGGCTTCACGAACTTGCACCAACTTAGTGAAAGTAATTATTTTTAGGATCTTCAATAAAATTGTTTCAATAAAATGTTGTAAAATTGCTTATATCATGCACATAGGCTGACTTTAGTATGTCTTTTGCTTTTCAGGTGAGTCTATAATCATAAAGAAATTATCAAAATTAAGGTATTTAAATATAAGCCCTATTGGGACATGAATTTCTTCAGGTAAGTGGATCCAATAATATTACTGGTAAAAATAGAGTTAATTAATATGAGACATAATATAATGCCTAAAACTGAATTAAAAGTAGCGCTTCAGTTGTTCTTGTTGTTCTTGTTTTCCGACTCTTATACTAAAATTCTATATAACGGTTTAACTCTCTAATGTCCACTCGAGCGGGTCATTCGCACGGTGTCCTTGAAAAATTCCACAAATCCCATTTGGGAATCAATATAGCAAGGACTTAAATCATCTTTTAAGGTTATTCAGAAAGACAAGAAAACTCTATGCGGTTATCATTAATTTATTGCGTAGTATAATTTATTTCAACACTTTTAAAAGAAAAAACTTTAATAATTCTTTGAGAGTAAAACAAAATTACAGCACTTATGAATTTCCTGCTATGGCAATAAAACTTCCGTGCCTATTGCGTACAAAACAAATTAGCCTTGGCAATTTTTTCCCAACCAACCGCACTAATTCCAAACACACACAGCCCTGTTGATCTACAAAGAATTCGACCCCAATTTATTAGCGGCGAAGTGGAAATTAATAATAATACGATTAATAACAAAGCTTGACACAACACAGAGGAAAAAGTAAAAGCTTCGGTTAGCCACAGACGCCTGAATAGTTTTGTTCACACGCTGATTAAAAGAAACAACACATAGGTACTTAAATGTATACCAAAATTAATAGATAACCTGAATATATTCATGAATAAAGAGGACAAATTGGACTGGGACTTGGTTGGGATTACACCCCCTGTCACAATTTTGTTATCGAATAGACGGCACTCACTTCAAATAAATTATGGGTGTCTATTTCCAGAAAAAGTTAACGAAAATAACTTGTATGAAAATATTGTATGCAGAATAAAAATTCATATATTTATACAAAACTTAACAAGAGCTATAAATATACCACATACCCTTACCGAAAGTATGGCAACGCCAATAAAAAATAATAAATAATGCAGCAAACAATAAATCAAAACAAAAGTTGCGCATCTCATTTGTCATAAAATTTATGCAAAATAAAAAGCAATTTAAATTTTACAAAAAAAAAAATCCGAAAAATACATAACCTACAAATGAGCGAAAAGCTGTCGAAAGCAAAAAATGTGGAAAGAACAATAAATAATTCAGTATGAAGCACACTTGAGCGCCAATCGATTTCGTCTGCGAGTAAATACTCATACTTGCACGCACATAATGTATCCTTCTCCTCCACTTTTGTGATTTATGATAATTTTTATTGTAATTGTCATTGTTTAACTGTGGCATCAGTGTGATAAGCGCTGGAGCTTAATGTCAATAAAACGCTTTTTGCACCAGATTGCTTTGAGGGCGGAGAAATGTGAATTCAAGCATATTGAGCACTTGTAATTGTATTTTCGCAGATAAATATGTGTTCATATATACAGTAGGGATGTCCTTAAACCATTCAAATGCAAGATTTTGAAGCTTACGTACCATGGGAACTTTATAATTTACACAACCGTTATAGCAAATATATAAAGTAATCCCAAGCGAATACACATGGTGGTGATGGCAATGGTGAAATAATACCACTTAGTTAGATCTATACTTCCCTTAAGAAATATTATATTATATTATATGTAATCATTTTGTCTCTGTGGCGCTTTTGAATAAACTTTTTCCACATTTTAACAACATTTTAACATTTAACATTTTAACAATTTACTAAAAGATATTAATGTGGCATATTTTTGTACTTCTATCTGAAATACTATACTTTCAAGTGCAAAAAATAGAACACCTCTAATGCAAGCTTTACAAGTACTTGTGCTTGCGCTCTCTATTGGCCTGTTTGCCGTATAATCGTAAGCTTCATGTAAATTGATAGTGTAGGCAAGATAAAGTTGCAGCAAATTCCGGATTTCCTTCTGCCGTTTTTCCAATCTCTATTCTTCTAGCCTTAATGGTAATCAGCTTTGTTGTTATTTCACTACTCAGGCGAGCAAAGAATTTTGTGGTAGCTAGAAAATACGCAAAATCGCTGTAGAAATAAAGTTGGGAATTAAAAGCGACAAAGCTGCTCAGCCTGAACTTGCGCTTAGCTGAACGGCAAGTGTAGTTAAGTACAATTATTTTTGGGAGAGTCTACAGATCAATAATGTGGTTTGAGGTTATGGAACTCGGATTTATTTAAGGGGAAAATTACAAGAAAAGGACAAGAAGATTTTATAATTAGATGGTTTTGTAACAAGAACGAGTAAAATTCCACGTGAAACACATAATGAAAATATGAAATATGCAGTATGAAATTTTATTCATACGAAATATAAATTTAGAAATCTAGAATATGAAATATGGAAATTTAGATTTGAATTATTAAATATGGAATATGAAATAATGGAAGTGAAATACGAATTATTAAGTGTGTAATTCCAAATATGAAATATTCCATTTAGAAAATATACAAAATGAATATAAAATATGAAAAAACACATACGAAATGTGTCGAAACCGAAATAAATTCATGTCATTCATATTGATAATGGTGAACGGAATCACGCCAAGCTCGACAAATTTCATCGATTCAACATGGAAAGTAGACTTCACGATATACTTATGAGGTTAGAAATTAAAATCAGTTAACTAATTTAATACTTTATATTCCATATATTTATACATATATATATATATATACATATACATATATATACATGCATATATGCGTCTACTGAGGGAATTTCTCAAACAGGTATTCAATTATTATATACTAATTTTTCTGCTTACTGTGGCATTAACTGTAGATACTTTTTCTACACTTTTTTCCTCAGCAAATGCAAGAAATTACTTACCTTCCCCTCCGCACATAAAATGCGCACATAAATAACACACCAAGCATTATAAATACTCACAAGTTGGTAAATTAATCGCTTTGAGTAAGCGAACAGCATAAATTTGTGGTGATAATAGCATGAGGAATGGTGATAACGGTGAAAATTTTGATATTTAATAGTCAGCAGCTGTGGAGCTCTACGTGATTATGTGTGTCTGTGTGTGTACGTATTTGTTGATTCAAGCAATCAGCGGCACATGAGCAGATGTGTTCATGAAATTCGAGGAAGGTGAATAATATCTTGTAAATATGTATATATGTGTAAATATTTATGTATTAATTAAATGTGTATATATGCATATGCTGGTGTAAAATACTGCTAGTAAAGTCACGTACTGGGCTGCAGTGATATATAATATTACTGAAGCACATAAACTTCTAAGCAATGTGATACGCTTCTGAAACTGATAAATAGTTGTATATACATACACAGTACTATTTACATATGCATAACAGACTTGTCTATATGATATCCTGCATGCAAATGAACAACTTTAGTTATCTGCGCTGGCCATCAAGAGACTTTTACTAATTTTTCTATCACTTTTGTATTCATGATAGCGCTTTAAGTGCTAAGAATATTCTTTATTTCAACTAGCTGACGTCTTATCGCTTTATCTATCAAACTGCTTGCAGTATCTAGCAGCTAATTGTGCTGTCTGTGCTCTTGTAAAAAGTGCTGGAGCCTCTTTTATACTCATATATTTACAACCTCTACAAATACATATTTGGCAAATTAAGTAAATTATGTAATTTCTCTCAAATTTAAGTGTATAACATTGTCTTCCACTACTCCTCCGAAAAGTAGGAGGACTTCCTTCCAAATTTCCTTCTCTTCTGGTATTTTATATTTTTTCGTATTTTTTCTCCGCCCTATCTATTTACTCACATGTCGAACGCCGAATTGATGTGTGTGCACGCCAATGTTTAATGTCGGCGGCGATCTCATATTTTTCGCATTAAACATTATTAATTTATGTCTTTGCTAAACATTATCAACATAACTTGTTGTCTTGTTTCATTTTTATACTTTTTTTTACTTAGCCTTAAAAGCGAACTTGTTACACTTTATGCTCGGGGCTTACTTACATACACATCCTTACAGTGGTTTTACTCAACGAACGCCTGTTTTAAGACACAAATTGCTGTTAAAGCAAATAATTCCCTCCAATGTTGTATTTAAGTGCAATTTTTAATGCGTTTTGCTTTATATTTTTCAACATTGGCATACATTCATACACACATATGCTTGAGTTAACAAAATAAGGCGCACGGGGCGTATACGTAACCTTAGAGCACAGAGGCGAATGAAATGAATGTGGTACAAATTTAAATGCGCTTAAATATGTGTAAATAAGAATGCAGCGTTTTTTCGTTGAAAGTGGGCCTATTACATTTTCATTAAGGAGTATTCTGTACTCATAATATTATCGTAATTTCACCCCCATACATATTTGTCTGACAAGTGCAATCTTGAAATGTATCAGTTGGTTTTGGGATTGTTTAGCTGGAAAGGGAGGATTGAAAAAAGTGTTAAAATGCTTTAACCAAATTTCAATTGATTGACAACTTCATTCTTTTGTATCTACGGTATCGGCTTTGGTCGTAGCGAAACATCATGGAATATGAAACAAACTAGCTATATGGAAGCTATCTCAGAGAAATGCCCTCTCTCCTTGTGGCATATCGATGTATACGACACCTTCGGTCAATTATCTCTGCTAACATCCTAAGAGCCATATCGCATAGTTTGAATATTCTTAACTTTAATTCTTAAGCTTTTATTAAAATCAATTCACCGCCAACACTCTCATGGCCTTATAATTATAATTATTTTCGCTAACTTTAAAGTTGCTGTTACACATGTTTCTTTTAAGAGTTTTTATACCTAAAGTATAGTCTCTCTTCAGTAGTTATGAATACATTTTTTACCGCTGCACTATGTGGTTTTCACTAAATTCCTAATTTTCACCCTTTTACCTGAAACTAAGAATGCCTTTAAGTCAACCTAAATTTCTTAGCATATGCACGGGGAACATACTCACTAAAAGTTCCCATTCTTACGAATTGAAGAAATCATTCCCGCCAACCAACAACGTTGCTTAACAGCCACCTAACAATTTCACTTCTCACTGAAGACTGACAAAACAGCGCACATTAGTGTGTATGTGCGTTTGTATGCTGAAGAATGTAAAATATTTCAACCGCTTGATCGTTTGATGGCAATCGTGGTGAAGCCAGATGTGGTTTGATGGGCGTTTCACCGCACTTAAAGAGTTAACGACGGTGGGCTTCCCCTCAAAGATTGTTTTGCCAACGTGAAGTATATGTACGCACACTTTCAACTATATATATATATATATATACACATACATGCATGCATCTGAAAAATGAGCGTATGGAGTATTTTAGTGATTTTGTAGTATTTGAGATTCTATCTGCTTTCAGTTCCTTTTACACTAAATGCTGTCGGATGTTACAAAATGTACTCGAAAATTGTTTCACATGCACATTAACATTCACAAACATACATACACGCGAACATACGCCGGCGCGAAGGTTCTTATCAATGATTTGACGTTTGAAGTTTATTTGGCATTTAGGGTGAATTCCCGCTGTCTCTGACTATCATTCAAGTTCACTAAGTGGAAGTGGCGAAGTGCTGACGTTGCGGATGCGAAAATAACGGTTAGTCAGCGCGGTATTGGTGCTCTAAATTCAATTTGATGCACGTAAAAATGAATGTTGCAGTAGTTCAGGATTTGAAAATGGGTAATCAAAGTGGTATATGATGTGTATTTAAATGCTTGCGAGGGGAAGTTAGATTGACAGGGCGTATGAGTGACTTTTTTATGTGCGAGTTAAATTGGCGAAAAGATTACTTTTTCCTGCAGAATATTATTTTTAAAGTGGATTTTATTTCAAGATATTAATTTTTATTAAATTCTTTGGGAAATATAGTTCACAAAATTTCAGCTTTTGAAAAAACACATTTTCTTAAGGGTTTTCTAAAATAGATATCATTTGCTTTGGAGTTAATTTTTAAATTTAACAAATCAATGAGAATCTTAGATTGCATTTCATTATATTTTGGTCGAAGAAAATAATAATTATAGAAATAAATTATGTATTAATTTTGCTTTAGATTCAAAATTAAAACTTTTAAAAAAGGCTTTCAACAAGACTATTGACGAAGAGCATACTCTGCTCAAGAATACAATAAATTGCCCCCCGTTCTTCATTATATTCCTCACAGCATTCCGCAAAGACTTTCTAATTCAATTTAAAACCAATCTGAGTCCGCTCATTTATCTTTGTTGCAATTTATTTTTCCATGCCTTACCAGTTTAACTCTTCAACCGAAAACCTCATAAGATTCGACCTCATTTTCCGTAAACAACTCCTACATTTTTGAACTACAAAAGTGACACTTACGTTTCGGGATAAAGCTGTGTGAATGAAATATTAAGAAACTGCAATTTTTGTGTTTCGCATTTGTCTCAGCTTTGTCGCTGCTATCATTTTGCCTCCATTGCTGTATATTTTTAACCGAACAGCTTGAGGTTACATACATACATATTTATTGTAGCCGTGTCACCCTTCGTCATACAACTGACTTTAAATGTTAAGCATAATGAGATGTAGACGCCATTGTGTGCCGATTCAGTAACAGAAAAAAGAACGCTTAAATGGGCTGACATACTTTTAATCTTGGCTGGAGAATAATGCGAACTGCATGAAATGGGTTACCATATTAAATTCACGAGACAACTGTGAAAATTAAATGAATATATTTAACGATGCAAAAATGTAGAAGAACAAAGTGATGGACGTTGAATATAAGAGATTTACAAGTATAAAATTAAATAAGGCATTTTGGGTGGAAAAGTCAAATATAATGCAATTATCTTATAGTAAGACAATTATTAAAATTTGGTAGAAGTTTTCAAAGCAGTGAACAAATATTTGTAATTACTTGCTGCATATTCTATTAAATATTTGGCAACTCTCAATATTCACTGCAAGATTTATTATGAGATTATTACCAAGAGATATGAATTAATATTTATTACTTGGTAATGAATTGTCCACACATCGGTCGCTTCTGGCAATATTTTAGGGAAATATGTGGCAACAATGTCCAAGAAAGTTTCAAGCTGAATCTTACTCAACACCAATCTTATATCCCTAAGCAATTATTATGAAGTTAAAAGTTTGTTAGTTAATTTGCCTTTTTCTAAAAGCTGGCAACTCTGTTTAAAATAAGTTGTTATTAATTAGTTAACTCAATTAGCTCCCATTTAATATCTATTCTTTACTCACGTATTGTAGTAAATTCTACTTTTCAGTCAGGTGGCAACTCTTTCAGAAACACAAAAAATTCACAGTAACGGGTTTCTGGCCACTGTAAATCTGTTGTATAACCGATGTACTTATCTTCATGTATGTACATTTCTATACGTAAGGACTATTAAAAGTAGTAGCGATTCAAAATAATTGATGCAATGTGGTAAACAACAGTACAACAATGTTTCTTTAATATTTACATCTAAACATTTAGCTTCTGTTTCAATTTTGAAAGTAATTTTTAAACAATCTAATTTTATCTTTCCATTAAAATTAATTTCAATTAAAAATACCTTCAAACCGGCCTTTTTTTTTGGTAAGTTAAACATAATTGGCCAATGAAAGTACAGCTCAGGGAGTTGCATTAAGGCAACAATAACAATAATTATAATATTTTCAAATATTTCACTGAAGACTCTTAATCGAGTATACAAAACGCACACAAGCCGATATATAAGTAAACAGACAATTTTATAAATATTTAAGCACATACAAGCATGTTGAAAAAATAAAGAAAGCACACAGACAATAAATACACATACACACACACACACTAATATGACAAAAATATAAACTTCGTTGGAGGCATAAGCGAACACAAGCATAAAACGAGTAATGCATGAAATTATATACGCTGGCAGCATAATGGCTAATACATGTGTGTACACAAAGTGGAACGACAAGATGTTACGTATACGCACTGTTGTCCCAACAGTGAACAGGAAGAAAAGTGAACTGTCTGCGACTATGTGCACACAAACACACTCACGAACGCTAAACGAACGAAAGCTAAGGGATAAGTTAGGCGAAACTAAAAAAAAATTTATTAACTTTAACTAAAGCTAATACCGTTAGTTGAGAAATCTGCTGCTTTGCAAATGCTTTTTGAATAACTTAGTTTTACAAAAGAATTTTTTGCGCTCAGCAGCTGCTTAGCATAATTTATTTAGCCTTGCTTTTTGTTTTTACCGCACTCTATAGAAATAAAGTTGCGGGCGGCCATCATCAGCAGCGCCTCCAAGCCGCCAAAGTCGACAATTGTTTGACTTCTCAATGGCCATCATTGTCATGCCATGGTCAGCGCTCTATTTTATGCCACCATTATTAACGCTGAATGCTTTTGCTTGCATTTTTTCTGCGTCTGTGAGGCCCTATTGGCTCGCTGTTTCGCTGGTTTTACTTTCGTGCTGTTTTTTTTTGTTATGATTGCCTTGTGGCTTTAGTTTAGTGTAAGCGCACACACACACGCATTCTTCCACACATTACACGCTCCGCGCTGCCTACCTGTAAATGCAAATAACACACATTAGTAGTTAATAAAAGCTTTAACTTTATAAACAAAGTATATATAAAATTCATATATACATACATATAAAATATATACATATAATATATAACAAAATAACAGCACTAATTTCGCTGTATGCAATGTCAAGTGCGGGTGTTCATTTAACCTTGACTCAGTAACGGCATTACGTTGCTAAACTGCTCCTCGTCGCAGCTCAGTGGGTGCGTGTGACAGATGGCCTTGAAAAGTGTTGAGTTCTTGACAAGTTGGTTAAAGTTGGTGAATTCCACTGGCTTAAGGCGAATTTAGAGTTATGCAGTAAGTTTTTGCTTCGCTTTTTTGGGTCTTCGATACATTCTTCTTTCTTTTTTAATTTTTTTGTTTATCCACTTTCATACTTTCATACACAATTTATAACTTTTCTAAAACAATAGGGTAAATATACATATTCTAGCTATGTATGACAGCTATACTACATTTGAGGTGAGTGAAGAAAGTAGTAGGCATAAATTTACTTCAAATATCAGACAGACAGAAACTAAGCGTTTATCTTTCTACACAACTAACTCTGCTAAACTTATAAAGAGCATGACCTGTTAGGCTCTTCTTAGAAAGGTATGAACTTCGCAACTGTTATTCGGCAGATGAAAACATGGTTAGATGAAGATTAGCAAGTTGGATGGAGGAAACAATGGCGGTTGATTGACTTTAAGTGTATAAAAAAAAAATGTTCCATTATTTGAAAGTAGTAAAAAAAGTTCATATCTGGATCTAAAAATAACTAAATAATTTAAAATACAAAAAATAATAAATGGATGTATATGCGTCCATTAAAAGATAGCTATGCCGATAAACAAGTTAATGAGTAAACGTCTACAACAATTTCCACGCGGGTCGAATCTGCTTAACAGGAATGAACCTGAATTCATATTTAACCAAAGACTGTTAATTCGGCAGCATTCTTCAAGTGTTTTCTGTTTGGGAAATGTTTTCCGCCATAACAGCAGCAATAATAACAGCAACAAAACAGCGTCATATTAACAAAAAATTAACAAAAGATTACTGAACTTGATATAAAAGGAATCAGTAATGACCACTGCGCAATTTTCGTGAAGGAAAATTGTTCAATAAATTTCTCGTTCATCTAAGTATACATTCACTTCTCTCACGAAGCCCAAATACGTTTTTGCTATACGTTTATATAGTTGATGAGCCGAAAATGAGCTTGGAAGGATGGCTTTTTCTTTTATGGGGGTGATTTTTCGAGCCAAATTACAATGCGTTAATGAAACGAAGCGGAACGGAATTGCTTAAATTCACTTTTATGCTAATATTCTTAACCACTTTGAAGTCAGAGGTCTTCAAAAGTCAGTTCGAAATGATTAAATTCTCCAGACTCATTCAGTTTCGAGTTTTATGGTTCCATTATTATTACTAAAACTAGCATATAGAGATGTTGACGAGAGTAGTAAGATGCAATATGTGTAGGAACGTATCTTATTTTCAAACACATCCTAATGCAATAACCGTCCAGTAAGCATTTTTAATGGCGAGGCCTAATGTTATACGGGAAAAAGTAACTCTACTTGGGCGTGTTTTCTTGCCCTTTCTTACCATACATCCAACCATCACTTTATGGTCGACGCAACCTTCTCACATCATCCGGGCTTACAATGAAAGCTTTGATTAACCAGCTAAAAGATAGAAGCTCATTTCTACTAGACAAGCCTAAATCGTATTCAGAAATTCTTACAGAGAGTTATCATCCATACCTTCTAAAGCCTGTTTGCTGCTTATCTCCGAATTCTTCCAGTAGTAAATAAGGTGTAGACCATAGACGTTGCTTTGTATTAACATTTCACTTCTTTATATTATATTTATTATTTTTGAAATTTTATCAATTCACTTTGTCTACTGGTATGCTCTTATTTGATGAATCAAAAAATAAATTAATTAAATGAAATAAAATAGAATAGAATCAAAAAACGTCTGATAAATTTACCTATTTTCACCATCAAATTAAGCAACATGTAAAAAACAATCAACACATGCATTTGGAGAACTTTGCGCAAAACAATTGCTTCATTTGGAATTCTCTGCTGTCAGAGATGGACAAAACAAACTTACGAAAAATTAGAGAAGAGTCAAATGCAGGATATTTCCGCTGACAATCACAGCAATACAAACTGTTTTTAGCGTAGGAAAACACAGGATATTCAAAAGCACTGTTGTTGTTTTTGCTGCAGCTGAGCAGGAATGCGACGCAATCATTTCTTGCTGTCAGCAAATAGCGGGGAAATGAAGGAAGCAGCCGGACGAGCTGTCAGGCATGCAGCGAAAGCAAAATAGCGGAGAAAATATTTCGCAAATAATTGCTAAAATCCCAAATAATATCCAGCTCATTCTGCATGCAGCGCGCGAATGTTGCGAAGTTTAACGGTATTGCTGGTGGGCGGAGCATTGTTGCTGTTTATCTTTGGTGGTTACTTATTGCATTCAAATTTTTATTTTTTTTTCTGTTTATTTGGTTGTTGGTCATTGCTTTATTCTGAGTTCCTTTGGAATTGCTATTTTCATTATTGTTTTCAGATAAATAAAGTTATGCCCACACATTAATATATGTTCATTGCTCATTGCTGTCTTGCCACCTGCGCAAATAAGTTGTTTCGATTACGTTTCCTTCTGCCTATTCATGTTCCTGATATTGCTTATACGCACTCAGTATATAAATGGTACTAATTATCAGCGTCCATAGCGGGTTTTGGACTTTTTGGCGATTTGAAATAAGATTTATATAAATTATGTGATGCTAGTGGTGAATTGGTCATTTAATGGAAATGAATGTGATGTGCAAATGTTATGGAGGTCATTCATACCAAACTTATATATAAATATAAGTATTTATGCATATAAATATGAGTCCTATAAAGTTTTATGGCAAAAGCAATTAAAAGTTATTGGTATACAAGGAATAACAGATATTCATGACTCTTTCCAAATTTGAATTTATATGAATGTTATTATATGTATTTATTATATGTTCAACTTAAATGCATAGTAAATAGGATATATTTTTAATTAAAATTATACTGATAAATAAACTGATTAACTTCACAGCCATGGAACCATCGGTTCGTGAGATATAACATTTTAAGTGATGGAAGGTTTGGTATTTTGAAAAAATGAGTTTCATATGTTAATAAAGTATAACTGTGATAATGACAAATATTACTGATATCAGAAAATGGTTGCTGAGTTTCATCCCTCGACAAACGAAGCAACCGTAAGTGATATGCTAAATTCTCTACGGGCCAAATGAGGCTTTCACGGCCCAAAAAAGTCAACAATATAGTTTTGAATGACTGTAAAATGAAGTTGATTAATATAGCTCAATCTCTAGAGATATCGAGTTATCTTTCATGGAAATTTGGTCATTCGAAAGCTCTGTGTAAAGTAAATGTCACACAAGCTTACAATCGGTGGATTCACTCTTTCACAAATCAATTAAGATGATTGGAAAATAACAAGAATTGGACTTCGAATTGCTTCTGCATCCACCGCATTCTCTGGATCTGGCCCCTCGAGTCGCTTTTTTTCGGAACTCAAAAATATGGTCATTGGAAAGAAATCGCCACACTGTATTTATACTACATTATAAAAATGTTTCCGAAAAGTTACATCCAAAAGATGATATTCAAAATAACCATTTTATAATTTTTTTTAAAAATATACAGATTTCTTATAAGAATATATACGACATATTTTTTTATACAAAAATTATATTATTTATAGAAGAAAAGACTACTTTAATAAAATTTAAATTTTCAAATTGGGATTTTTGAACGTATAAGTTCTTATCCTTACCGCTATCATAAATCAAAATTACCACGAAACTCCTAAAAATAATTAAACATTAAACTACAGCGCCACCTACCATAGCTTTTTTGTAAAAAATAAGGTCGAAATGTCTCAAATTTTCCAAAATGATTCCAATATTTCACCAAATTATACGTATTTTTTCCTGCATACAGGATCATCAACTAGATTTAAACACAAACGCATATTTATAACATATTTTCTTTCAGTATTTGTTAAGGGAACTGCACGATTTCATTCTCTTTTATTTTCATAAACTAAGTATAACCTCATTGCATTGTGTTATTAAAATACTCAAATTAATTGGAATCATTCCTTCATCTCATCTCATTAATCGCAGTGAGTACTTAAAAGTACGACTATGATGACGATGAATTATTATTGTTTACTATGAAGCGTTATTACTTCCGTCGTGATTCATTTTTGTCTCTTATTAATATATTTTTTACATATTTATTTATATCTTCCATATGTACATACACATATATATAAACATAAATTGCACAGTTAGTATATGTGTGGATAATTACGAATCATTAAATTGCCATGAAATTCATAATAACACATGAGCACACAATGTGCGCTGCGAAGAATATATTACTATAATGTGAATACGCCATTTATGAGACAGTTTCCCATCACTCATACGCCGTGGGGGTTAGTACTTTTTGCTCTTAGGGCTATGAAAAAATTATAATGATATTATTAAGAGTGCTATTGTACTGTGAGTACGTGATATGAAAGCCTTCTTTTGCTGAATCAAAGTAATATGCCATTTGCATAATGAAGTAAAGAGGAATACTATTAATATCACGCCCTTTATTTAATTGAAGAGAGCGATTACTCATACGCCACCGACACTCGCAAAGGCACATATGAACATGTTACAAAAACTTGTCGAAATATATGAAATGAAATGAACGTAAATTATTAATGTTTAGCAAGATATTGTATCGAGTAAATATATATATTTGTACAATTTCAGTGGTAGGACAGGAAATTTTTGAAAATATTTCTGAGTCAAATATCGAAAATCCACCTTATTCCACAACCTATAACTTTCTCAAGGTGATTTCAATAGCTAAACTCAATACTTGTTTAAGTTCTTCAGAAAAATTTTTAACGAGTATTTTGTTATTGCATTTTTGAAAATGTGAATAAAAAAATTTATTTTGAACTAAAAAAGTAATAAATATAAAGAATTCTTTGATATTGTTGCCAAAAAAGTAGCCTGAGGTAGTCCAAAAAAATATTGTGAGACTAAGACATTTCTTTTATCTTCTTTGGTATATAATGAAACAACAAGTAAAAAGAAAAATTGATATCTTATATAAACTGCTCTCTTATTGATCAAATTCAGCTGCAATGATCGCTTTACAAATTATTGGATTTTCTTATTTCACACAATTTCTATAAAAAAAACAATTTTAATGAAGACAGTTCTGTTTTGCTTTGTTTTTAGTCGAAAATTTTTCCAACTCTGTTCTTTTTTCCAAAATCTAATTTATTACCAGAAGTTTTTTTTAGTTCATATTGTCAGACTAAAAACACTCATTTCATTTTTTGGCCTGTCTGAACAAAAGCTTTTTCCACTTCACGCGTTTTATAACAATAAGCTCGAAAAACCAAAGAAACTAAAAACAACAAGCAATGCCTGACCACTAGCAGCATGATTTATAATTTTGAGTCAATAAACAAACTCACTCGCAAACAATTTCAGTTGCTGAGTAGTCATTAAAAGCGATTTCCGCGCGTAGCAATCATAAAAAGAAAATGACGAAATTTTTGTGCAGTTTTTATTCAAATAAAACCGTTTTGGAAAAGTTCTTTGTTCATGAATAACTCAATTTTCTCATATAAACTTAAAAAATACCTCCAAATTTCCAAAAAAGAAATTACTTATTTTTTTCCATTATCCATTCCAAGTTTTCTATTTAAAAGAATTTTATTTTTATTACCCCTTTTTAAAGGAAGATATTTAGTTTAAATTTTAGTTATATTAGCACAAAAAAGGTTTTGTGAATTTATCTGCTTAAACAATTCAATCAAAAAATTTAAAATCCCTACTAAACTTAAACCCCGAATAAAATGTATTTTGTTCTCACAGAAGGAATTTTGCTTGAACTGTGCTAAATTGTATTAAAAATTTAAAAAGATAAAAAGTATGAAATATTCAAAATTTAAAATTGAAAATTGAAAAAGAATAAACAGAACTATAATATCAAAATTCTCCTCACGTCAGCGAAGCAAAGCAACCAACGAATAAGTTTGAAATCACCTTTCAGACTTTGGACTCATATTCCCATATCCCGTGGCTATAAAATCTTCACAATGGCACTCAGACAGCAGACCAACAATTGGCTTGACATGCGCGTACGATGATTATTTTACACGCAAAGCATATCGAAATGTTATCATAATGACAAATAAATACGCTTACTCAAAAAAATATACTACACAAGGACACTGCCCATTGGCACACGGAGCAAAAATTGGGCATTCATCTACTGCAATATTTGTGTCTCAGGCAAAAAAGTGTACTTAGACTTATCACTGGGGGCCACATACACTTCCACATATAAACCTAAAATGTGCGAAAGCCAGCGCGAGCAGTAATAGCCAAAGGCACTATCGCCTAAAATATTTCGAGCGACGCTGCTCACACTACAAAGCAATCGGCTCGCATAGCCGGCGAAATTGCCGAGTGTAAAGCTGAGAGTAGGTGGAGCACAAACGGCAATCATAAATAAAAGTCATTGTAGAGAAATAACTAAGCTACACCTTAAAATATGCTACAGAAAAGAAAGGCACACGTTTAGTAATTAAGTGGAAGAGCAGAAAATTTTGAATGGAATGGAACGAATGCAGTTCTTAGGTGGCGTAGAAATTCGAGTGTAACACAGGTCTCCAAAAAGTTCAGATCACTTGACAATAAATCGGTTAAGAGGAGATTAATCCTGAAACGCATATTTTTATAACACTAAGTAATGTACTACTTTAAATAGGAATAACTGGTACCTCGGTGTAATAACTGGTACTGATGTCATCGAAAAGTGAGCTTTTAGTTCTAACCACATGGTGAATTTGGAAAAGACCTGAAAATCGAGCACTGACGAATTTGAAAATGGTTTAGAGCAACAGCTTAATTATATTTATATCCTACTGATTGTCCTCAATTAACCTTAGTACCTCAGGGAAGCTTAGAATGCAATGGAGGCGTATTAAAATGTCAATATCTGTGGCTTAGTATTTTCAAGATAATACTAGACAATACGAAACGCACTTCAAATTAAAAATTTTCAAGCACACTCTCGAAAATGTCACTTTTAACTGCCTCACCATGGCCATTGTAGATAATTTTCTTTGTGCTGGCACCAGCATTATAAATGATAACAATATCTGGCCGGCATACCAACAATGGCAACAACTACTTTGAACTGAGTAGTTAAAAGAGGAGTAAAGTGCTCAAAAAGTAATAGTAAATAATGGAAGTAAGGAGGCGGCTCTGGGAGTTCGTGCGAAGCAGTCGGCGAATAATTTATGGAAGCGAAGTTAAAAAAGAAGGAGTTGTCTCTGCATTTGTAATCTTATATTGAACAGAATTTGGCTTCCCTGATGTACCAAAGCAGCACAAACTTAGCTGAAAATTGTGTTATGTAATTATGTAGATACATTCTTAATTTTCAATTCACTTTGCAACAAGACATTCTCTGCGTATTCAAATATACCCTTTCGAGCACAGATTCGAATCTATCTGCACGTTGGTCTTTCAAACCAAAATAAATCGAAAGCGAATTTCCCCGAAGACCAGAGGATTGCAGTTAAAAGTATTCAGCCATAAAAAATAAACAAATGAACGCAAGCGAGCAAACAATCTAGCGATGCTACAGTTATGAATGAGTGCAACGAGAGAGCGCAAAGTGAGGTTACGCGCGCTGTGCGGAATTTCAAATGAGGCAAATCCTCCTCTCCTCTTTCTCCTCCTATTCAACTATGTAATTCAGTCGCCAGCCGAGCAGCCACTCAGCAACGCATTGCTACATTTTTGCAACCACAGTACAAAAAACTAGACTAGGTAAAAGAGCATCTTCCTGCAAATGGAATATGTCACGCTGTACGCTCTTTCAATTCATTTGAATTCAGGCCAAGTATGCAATTGAATTTGCTCACGAATGAACTCTCGCAATGCAGTTTGTGTGGGCGAGGAAGCGGCATAGTAGCACCGCTACAATAATTGGAAAAGGAGGTCATCACTAACACCAGACAAGTGAAATCAACGAACGAAGTTGGAGAAATTACAAATTCAAATAATAAGTTAAGAAATTATGGCGGAAGTGTATGGCAAACAGTTACTTCCCTAAGTTCACTTGTGATGTTATCTTAAGTAAGTAAGAAGGAGCCAAAAATTTTTATGCTTATGTATGCTTATGCTTTGTTATAGAAGAAAGCGCTTGGCCAGAGTACATGTAACATTCGCGGAAGGAAACTTTAGCCATCTTTCGGACTTGAGTTAGAAACACTATCGATTGAGGAATGTTAACGTCCAGCTCGGTCCAAGAAATTGTTTCACAATCCACATTCACCGCAGTTCTGAGACTTTCGTAAGGCTAAACCTGAACCATGAAACGAAATTTCCCTACACCGCCGGCTAATGTATTGCACTCGGAATTTTCAGAACCAGAGCGAGCAAGCTTAGTATATCAATAGCTTCCAACTCACTCACTGATGCTCACTGCTCCCAATTGAGGATATTAACAATTTAGAAAAAACGAGTTAGAAGAATGTGGCTCTTAAATATCGTAAAGATATTCGCGCTCTTACTATTCCTGTACTATTTCAGGAATATGAGGAGAGAAACATAGTTCTGCAGATAAAGTTTTAGTCCTAGAAAACTTGCATCAATTTGGTTTCAGGCGTTTGTTTGAAAAAAGGGAATCCCCGTAAACATAGCCAGATTTGCTTTCGAATTCAGATTGCGATTCGGAATGCTATCAGTCTACATAAGGTAGATATTTCGAACTTCTACTAGATTAGTGACCTTTCCGTCGAAAGCGAAAAAAAGTTTCTTCAAATGCGATTATAATTTCAATTGGTTTTTTTGATGTTTTCATAGCTATATTATTAACGATAATTTTTTGAATTTTTTGCTGAAAACTTTCAAAGCTCACTGAGGTCAAAAAAGCCTGCGTAGACCTTTATACGTACATTGAAGAGCTTTCTTCGTGTACTGCAATAGATATTCTATCAATTTTAATTATGATTCGTCTCCCGAAGTATTAGAATGAAAACTCTGCAAGCAATTATCAACAAAATGGAAGAACCATCTTGACCAGACAAGCAACAATTGATATGTTACAAAATCCTGAAGTAATAGACGAGATTATGTGTACATTTGCCTTCAAATTCATTTAAAAGTAAATTAATACATTCAAATATACAAACTGACAAAGCTCTGGCAAATACTTTTCGTAATAAAAACGCGCATTAAGTTTGAAGATGGCATTCCAAGCGCTATGAAAATTGTGCCAATTGTTGCTCGAATTCTTGCTTGAATAGCAGCACTAACCATAAATTCGTGTAATTAAATAAAAGAAAATTAGATTTGCTGTATGTCCGCCTGTACATGC
This sequence comes from Bactrocera minax, assembly GCA_021498325.1. Lineage (NCBI taxonomy): Eukaryota > Metazoa > Arthropoda > Insecta > Diptera > Tephritidae > Bactrocera > Bactrocera minax. The sequence continues at coordinate 265,981 of JAKEEE010000154.1, read as the reverse complement.
CGAATAGGTACACGGAAATGCTGCTCGTAAGTGTAGTTTTTACGATATTTCCACACTAATGCATAAGTATAGATGAAAGCATAAAATTCAGTTGCAGCACCGAGAATATGTGAAAGCTCTTCAGCATGTTGGCGCTTGGCGGAAACTGAGGAATTTAAATTTTCCCATATCTTTATTTCTCTCAAACGAAGTAGCTGTATTAAAATATTTTTATATGTCTGTATTGTGGATGAAAATCTTTTCCATAAAAGCTGGTATTACAGTGCATTTTTAAAGCTACTTAGCATAGCATTAGCACCAGCTTTATGGTTACTGATATTTATAAAGGCAAATGGAAAGTGTCAGCTTTTCTTATTTGTTCGCTTCCTTTCTCTCATTGCCGCTGCCGCTGTTGGAGTGTGTCATTAAGATTTCTTTCTTCTTCTCAATTTTCTAGGTTAAGTGGCAATACGAAGCTTGTTAGCGAACATCTAAAATTGCACTTTCTGTTTATTGTCAACCCAGCGCATTGCCTTTCAATTTGCAAGTCAATAAACAGTTCACTTTTTCTCTGCACACAAATAAATACTGCAGTTTAGTTTAAGGGAGTTATCAAAAAGGACATTTTACAAGTGGCCATACTTGCTTGTTTAAGTTGGCTTCTTGTGCTCTTCTTCTTTCATGATTCTGCAATTCGTTTTATTACATAGATAAATACCTGTATACCTTTCTTACGTTCAATCTCAAATTAAGACCTTTCACAAATTCACATAGAGCTTTTGTAGTCTATATAAAATCGAATGGCTCCTAAAATGTCCATAGAGCTTTCATATGTTTTTTCTATAACCAATAGTTTTTATAAATGCACATAGAGCTTTCATTCTTTCATGTGTAAAATCAAGAGCAAAAAAAGAGCCAAACACATTGTCATATAAGTGACCTTAGACTTTTCAGTCTCATGACATTGTAATAATTTTTACCAACCCATACAAATATATCACTCTTTAAATGCAACAAAATGAATTTGAAATTTTCTTGGACCCTGACAGTGAGACATATCTACCATCATCTAAGTAAACTGTAATTTAAACGAACCCTGCATATTTGCTCAGCCAGCGAGCCCAATAACAAACCGGAACATATGACAGAGCGAATAATGATGGAAGAATTCATAAGCATATTACACATGTGTACATATATATGTATATCTGTAGGTAATTGTCTGTACATTTGATGCATGCCCACGACAATGCTCTTCTTCCGTTTCTCTCTTTCGCCAACACTATAATATTTGTGCGCTAAAAATGTTATTTTACATTCAAAAATACTTAAGTCCACGCAGTAAGATTTTGGAAAGTTGAGAAAAATTGTTCGTATTCTACTCAGCTAAATAGGATTACCAACTTGTTTTATGTTTATGAAAAACTACAGCTACTACAATAGAACGTAGGGTAAAAATACAAGGGTTTGGTAACTTTGATAACTTCAACTGGATTGCTATGTTTTCCAAAAAACTCTATGTTTTCCAAAAAAAAAAAACCTGCATGTTCCGGGGAGTTTTAACATGGTTGCCACATTTTTTAGACCAAAATTGAATTTAAGAAAAAATCACCCAACACAAAGTTATAAATGGCTATCAAACGTATATCAACTAAAGCATCCTCTCGCTCTGAATATTTTAATTCATGGACGTGATCATTTTTAATAAATATTGTAATTAGTTATTAGGAAAAAAACTGCTAACTGAGCATCAAATAAAATATCGCATTAAATTTAATATCAGTAGCTATCAGCAAATTTTTCACACGATTGCAATGTATTTTAAATATTAATATTTTCATTTTTGTTTACAGGTATTAATTAATGAAATTTAATAGATATTTCAGTTCCACCACATTGCAATTCCAAACAAAATCGCTCAAAGTTGAGTTATCTCACTTTTAAAACAAAGTGATCGACAAAAGCCACATATGTACTCGCATCACAATCATTAATTTCTGTTTTTTTTGTCTCGCATTTTGGCATAGCCTCAGCCATTCACCGTTTGCTCGTCACGTTTCGTGTTTGCTTACGCGTCAGTTTGCACACCTTGCTGTCCAACTAACTATCTGCGTGCGTTTGCTTACTCAGATCCCACCCCCACTGACATTGACGAGTGCGTGCGAATTGCAGTTTCCATTTTTATTCTTTCCTCAAACAACCAATAGAGTGAAACAAATGAAGCTGGCAACAATCCTTGACATCGAATTTTCGCACACAGTTGCTGCTAACGCTGAAAACATGCGCTTGTCAAATTTGTTGTTATACTTGTAGCTCTGCTTGTTATTGGTAAAAGCAAGTCATCACTTGACATGTTGTCTCGCATTTTAACGGTACAAAGATATTATAGCGCAATTTGTAGCACCATAACGCAGAAAGGATATACACAAAAATCACGCGCCCGCCAAATGACCGACTGAGGTCGAGGCTAAATTCAGGCACAGAAATGGAGGTGCCTGCGAAGAAAACATCAGATTACTGAGGTGAATTTTCCTATATGAACTTAAGATGTGCATAGAAATTATGTATTCATATCAAATACCCCATATTCCTTCTCAGTGGTATTCTAGATATATATCTTTAAATATTTTTCCCAAAACTTGGTCACTTTAAAATGAATTTTAGAATTTCCTGCTGGGTACATTTTCCTAACTGCAGTTAGCTTTCATATGTGGTGCAGGTGTTGTCAGGTGCGACATTCGGTACACGAGACACTTTAACTATGACGAACGAGCAGGTGACTACGAACGTGATAGGCAAGAAGAGTAGCCATTTGAAAATGAATTTCTCACCTGTCGTCCTACTTCCTTCCAATTTTTCGTTCATATTTGCACGTGGTTGTAATTTCCCATAAATACAGGGTGTTCAAAAAGTATAAAAATTGAGTATCTAAAATATAAATTAATACATTTGCTGGCTTCTTCTTCATGCCTTGATCGCTGCGATCAAAATGGTCTACTTTATTGTTTGCAGTTGCTAGTTTTAACTACAAAAATCCTCGATAGATGGTGCTATTGTCGATTTACGACTACAACTCGGGTTTACGGTCCAAGTTTGCTTTTATTGGGAAGATAAGCTAAGAAGTGTGGCTAATATTTCCAATAGAACATGTTAATGAAAGTTATGTGAGGTATTGGCTCATATTGGGCATATGGTTGGCAATGGAAAAACGAATACCTGCAAGACGAAATCGTGATAAATGGCTTCGGTGCTCTCAAAACAGTTATATTTATCTATCAGGTGAAAACAACGATTTCGTCATTCTTTTATTTGCGATAATAAAATGCCGATTTAGTCTTGCTGCAGAAAGGTAAAAGTAATGCTTAGAAACAGGTTTTACAGCTCATCAGACATGATTAAAACGCAAATATTGTTAACAGTTTGAGTCTATCCGTGAATTTTTGGTAATCCATAATCTGCACTTTTGCAATTCTTTGTGCATATATTGATCATATATGTACATATAACATAAAATAATTTATTCGGACCAAAAATGTATTTAAGAGCTATTCCATCCCACTCAGTTTATATTTGGATCAGCTTTTCTTCTCATGAAATCAAATCTATCTGACTCTGAAAATCTACTCAACTTATGTTCAATTGTATTTGGAATATTTTATTTTGATTTTGGTAACCCTAGTGGTAATATATTTTATGATTGTGTGGGATAGGTACTTGGGAGACGATTGAAAACATTATTTTATACCCTCTAATCCACTCTTCAATCTTCTATCTTTTTCGTAATGTTCACCCTGTATGTTGTCGAGATAAGTGTGTCAATTGCTGCCAATTAATCAAGTTGTTGACATGCTTGTTGAGGTTGCAAATGCTGAATAAAACCAAACAGAAGGGAACTATTTGGAAATAGGAAGTCTCATTTCCAAAAATAATTGTTCGTAGTTCTTTCAAATATTGAACCATCTAAGAAACTTTTCAGTAAAAGTTAACAAAATTCATCTTAAATGTTGAGTTCTACTACTAAACTAAAATTCAGGATTACTCTAACTACGCTAAGGCTAAAAACACGGAGTAGAAAAAATAAGACTAATAATATTTCGAATTTTTTCGAATTTAGATTAGCCACATCAGAAATATACGAGCATTTTATGAAAATACAAAAAATTTAATCTCTCACAAAAGCAAGAAAAACAAATCGAAATGTTATTCGCCAATCAATATTCTTATACTTTAAGCCATGCAGATCTCAACACCTCCTTTAAAAGCCATTAAATTTTAACGCTTACTGCTGCAGCTCAGCTCAGCTTAGCACAAGCAGCTCTTCAGATGGCAGTCAGCGGAAATTCTTTGCATTTTATTGACTTCCAACAAACCGGAAGCGTCCTCACTTGAGTCAACTGCAAATTGAATTTAGAGCGCAACAACACCAACAACCGGATAAGCAATCGCGGTGTCAGTGGGCTTAGCACAAGCGAGAAGCTGCACAAAAGACAGTGCATAAACATTTCATTTGGAATCGTAATCACACAAAAGAAGAGAGTAAATATGCAGTGATGATGTGAGAAATGAAAAGGAAGCAGTTTGAAAACCACTGTATTGTATGTAGTTTAGTATTCTTTTATTACAAAATAGGTTCAAGACAATTTTTTGCTTGTAAATATTGTCGAATGGCACACTGTGCGAAATGCCCCAGCAAACCACTTTCAATTTCATCTACTCGATTACGCTCTTTTCTGTTTGATTTTCAGCGTTGATTTGAAAATTCAATTAAATTTAGCCAGTAGCTGTGGAAAATCCAGTGAAAGTGCTCGACAGCTCGACAGCTCGACTCTGCAAATATGCAAATATTGAGCAGGTGTCGCACCTTTTGCTCTTAAATTATGGAATATGAATTTCTAAGTAAATTTTAAGCATCGATCGGGCTACAAAAGTTTGACTAATGAAAATGACGAAGAAACAGAAAAAGAAAATTAGCACAAAGCTCTAAAGGCGAGATGAAGAAGATAGAGGCAGGTACACTTCGAATTTGTTGAGAACTTGGTTGAAAAACTCCTAGTTTTTTAAAAGCTTACACGGCAAAGAAACAAAAAAAGTATATCAGAAATCATTCCAAGCATTTTATTATAAGCGAACGTAAGGGAAGTAAAAAGACGAAAGGACTCAGGGTTTATAGGCTCAGACAATATACTTCTGGTTTATAATGGCCACCATTTGTATGTCCCGCCAGTCTGCATGTGTTCTCTAATATTGATGGCATATGTCAAAGGCAGCGCTATATTGATTGAGAATGATTTTAAAATCTTAAAAAAAGACGCAGATCTATATTCTGTAACATTCCTTTAGAACCTTCGTTATTATCATAAGATAGAGTAAGTAAGTAAGATTTCCGATATCCATTTGATGTCAAACTAAAAGTGGGCTCCATTGTGAGACTTAGCGCAAAAACACAATTTAAGAGCTTACTTTGGATAACCTTGGATAACGGCACGTGAGTATTGAGTATACTTGCCTTATTTTGCACCCATTTTACCCTACCCAGATTCTATATAAGAAATATCTGAGAGGAATGATCTTTGTGCTCTTCTACATAAAAATTTAAGTTTTTATCTGTTCACCTTCAAAAACGACGCAAGAGAATTTTTCGTGGCTCGCCGCGAATTGGTGGTACACCAATATCCCAATTGCAACTCCTCCCATAGACCTGCAAAGGGAGGCTTAACACTATCAACCAAAAAACGGTCATGATGTTGTATGAACCAATACCAGCGGTTGAGTTGCAATCATTGAACTAACCCAATTGTCTGCAAAGTCAAAATCTAAAACCTACTCGATTAGAAAACCATTTTCTGTACATAAATTCAGACAAGCCGGTTCTAGAATGAAATCAACGCGATTTAAAAATAAAACACAAACATTACATTGTTAAAAATTAATTTCCAAACAAAAAAAAATTTAACCTCAATATTTAATGAAAACTATTTTTGTACCTTTAATTCCAGGTAAGCTATATATATTGGGAATAATTGAAGTGGCACTTTCTAAGCAGTATTTGTAAGTATTTAAATTTGTCTGAAAATAATTTCGAAAAATCACCCAGAGCTTGCCGACTTGTTAAAATTAAAGCGGAGCGAAATGAATTCATGAAAGTTGAAAAAATCATGGCAACCAAAGTAGCAACAGCATAGCAAACGGCAAGTTTCCAAAGGAATCGCTAATTACGCTACGCATTTTCAGGGTTCCCAGCACAACGCCGAGCCCGCATAGAATCTATATTGACACCAACAAGAATTGTGCGTGTGTTGCCCTCAGCATAATCATATGTCGATATGCATTCAAATGCTTGCTTTTATTGTTGTATTCTCATTGGCATAGCACCATGTTCTGAAGTTCTGACGCAATCAACCACAATTGTGTTGGCAGCATCAATGTCACATCATAATCAATACGAAACCATTAAGTGATCACGCATCCCACGCACAAGCGTGAGCACACGCATATACAGGAAGGACATCGGCATACACGTGCGGTCTATGAAAATGCAACAATTTCGTTGGTTGGGGCAAGAACAATGTGGACTTATTTTTCCTAATTTATTTATGTTTGCTTTGCTTATATTGAAGAGATTTTCTGTCATGTCCTTTATAAAAAAGCCTTTTGTTTCTGATATAAACATTTTGGTATGAACTTGAAGTACTTCAACAACACAGGGTTGATATTGTTACTCTTTTTTAATGAAATGTACTTAGATAATATTTTCAGCTGCCGGAATTTCGGACTACGTAACGTTGTGAAGTCGTTCTGAGGTTACCTTGTTATGAGATATTAGCCTCAAAGCTCTGGTAAGAGAGGAGGCAACCCTCGTAAATCTACCAGAGAAAAAAATAACATAAATACATCGTGAGAGCCTATAGCAAGTACAACAACAACAAGCATCTCTGGCATTTATCTGAAATATCTGTATTGTGATGGTCAACAGTAAAGGGTCCAGGGACTAATACGACGACGACTAATAGTTCATATTGGTCGCTGTCACTCATAAATTGTATGTCTCTATGTAACTGTGAGGCACACATTCTTTCATTTCACTCAATTACAAATACAAAAACAATACATAAGTGTTCAATACAAAATGTAGATGCAGATTGCCAAGAAATGTTTTGCTGGCATTTTTCTAGCGTTAAGAACACGAGAAGTTATCCTCAGCTGTCGCCAATCGCAACAAATTATCGTTGCGGTTTTTCTAATAAATTGTGTTTCATTTCGCCCTTTTCATGCCAAATTAACTAATTTATTGTCAATATTTTGACAAAGTTGTTCAAACTAAATTGTTGTTAAACCAAAGTTGCTAAATATTTTGCAATAAGTTAAGTTAAGTTGTAAAGGTGTCAAGGCCAGGAAAGGTACACATTGATAAGCAAGGCTTTTGGACAATTCGATACTTCAAGGTATTCAAAAATAGCATCTTCAATACAAGAAAAACTAATAAGGACGCTTCTAAACAGAATCTTTATTGACCAAAGTCTCAAGAAAATAACTTCAAAAGCTAAAGCATGTTCTTAAATTTGTGTAATTGATATACTCATCTCATTGCCTATATATAACAACGGTATGCGCAAAAAAAAAGGAAGCTGAAATCAAAGGGAACCAGAGGAGCTCTTTATATACTCGAGCCACGGTTACTTAGTATATGAAGTAGTTTCCATAGTATGAAGCAAACCAAGTTACTGCTTGATGGGTTTCGGGTCTAATATTAAAGCAGAAATCTTGTATGAGACCCTAACAAACATTCCAGTCGACTTCTAAAGGTCTAAAGGTCTATGTATATATCTATATTTTCTGAAGTATGCATGTGTGAGGTCAAATCTTTAATGAGATACCCCACTGAAAGCAATATAAAACTGAAGGGAGGATTCAGCATGACCGATCAGATATGAGTATTTGATATTTTTATTTTATAAGATTGTTTCACTCACGGTTAACACTTTACAACTAGAGTTATATACCTGACAATTATACTTTTGCTAGGTATTTCACAGGGCTTCTTCTTCAAATTCCTCTAGCTGTTCTCAACTAAAGGGTTTGAGAGGTGATATTTGACTGCCGAAAACAAAAGCAAAGATTTTTAGTTATATTTTGGGGGCGGGGCGAATAAAATAATCCTCCATACTCGTTGTGTTGCTCAGAAAATTAATTAATAGCAGAAAATTCATGCTTACTAACTCATTCACAATAAACAATTCGAAATAAGCTCCTCTGTCAATGGTTAGTATTTGTATATCTCAATTATCGATAACAACAAAATAAATAACTAAATGAATGTGTTGCCGTTTGCATTTGCTGATCCAATAGTTAGCGTTAATGATCAAAAAATCCAAGTGCTTTCCACTTTTAGCGTCAATTTTCATTACCTCTGCGCTAGCAATAACACTAATAAAAGCAACAACAACTTAATACATTAAGCTCATACAACAATGTTAATTAACATCAGGACACTCGTCAGCTCGGCTACGGGGCTACACGAACGATGACAGTGTCAATCCCACAGCGAAGGTCAATTGCATACCACACGGTTCACATACGGACATATCTACCTACCGATATTTGAGTTTATGTATAGATAAGCGATTTAGGTGGTTAATGCTCCTATATACACATAACTCTATGTATATATTTGTTTATGTATAGAAATGGACCAAACAACGTGAACTCTAATGCATGGATACCACTTTCAAAACTCAATTATATTGTGGTTTACTTAGTCCCAAATTTCTGACAAGCAATCGGATTTATGCAACTGTTTGCAGAATTCTTTTCAGCATTCAGAGTCTGAGTGTGTACAATATAAACACACACACGCATACATATTTATAAACGTGCATATTTATGTGAACTGCTTGTCTAGTTGGAAAATGTCCATGTAATGAAGACAATTAAAGCGCCAACGTCCGAAGCGACATTTAGCGCCAATGCGCCTCGAAGTATGCAATGAAAGCAGGCAAAAACTTCAATTGTTTGCCCTTCGCCGATTACTTTAAGCACAATAGCGCTTTGACTACACCGCAGCTGGTTAGCTTGCTGCACGCATGTCAGTTGAGCTTTTTAATAGCTTTGGTCTGCACTTAAAGTGCTGCTGGCAGTGGCAAACCTCACTTGGTTGTTATTGCGCTTTTTTTATGTGAATCGTTAAAAGTTGCCCCTTTGGCAAATAAGCACAATTAAGTATTCAGCGCAATTTAAACTTTAAGCGACTGTATGTGTATGTGAGTATGTGTATATATAATGATGTGTGTGTGTGTGTGTGTGTATAATGATGTATAAAAGTTTGTTTTAAGTGCCACTAGCGTTAATTTCCTTTGTACACATGGCGCGCATATAGACACACTGTCACAAACTCATACAAATTAAACACACATATTCACACAAAAACACACATACACACATATACATACCCGCAAACACATGCATTCTGCCTAGACTTGAAATAAGCGCGTTGCAAAACTTTTTTCAAACAAATTTTCAACGAAACTCTGTGATGTCTGCTGTGATAACGCAAAAATTCTTGTCTATATATATTTTTGTATGTGTGTGTGCATATAGAAAGTTAGGATTAACTTAATTTGGCTGAAAGCATACACCTACTTATCTATGTATCTTACTAAGTATGTATGTGTTTATGTGCATAAGCGCATGTGTATCTTAGCGGAGCAAAAATCCATTTAAAGTTAAAGAAAACAATTATTCCAGCACATTTAATTATGTAAGGAGTTTATATACTTACGTATACTTAATTTTTCTTTTGAATATTAAAGGGGCATAATTGTGTCATAAATTCTGACAAATTGAAAAGCACCCTACCTTTGGTGTTCTCAAAGTTTTTATGCGAAATTTTAAAGTCTTTGTTAGGTGAAGCTTTTTACAATGAAAAGTTAGGTGAGATTTAAAAGAAGTGTTTCAGAAGTTCATATAACTGCAAGTATTGTCAATTGCTGATGGCTGCAAGGCTCTCCCATTAGTATACTTATAATAATAATCCTTCTAAAATGTTTCTATTTTTCATAAAAAGTTTAAAGCTTTCAAAATCCCTGCTTATGATTTCTCGCACAGATTGATTAGGAACTGGAAAAACAACCATTTTGTCCAACAATCAACAGATAGACAGATAAAGTTCTGATTCTAACCCAGCTATATTTTATAGCAAATTTATTCACAGTTATGGCCTTCCTAGAAAATTCTTCATGTCGACACTTTTTATTGTAGTTTGTCGCTTTTCATATATCTTAGAGTTTTACATTGTTAAATTTTCATTTTACATCGAAGATGATTGTTCTCATGGAGCTTCGAGCTTCACCACTCTATTTTGATATTAGTGATGTTTGATAAAAAATCTTTCCAGTTGGTTCCTTTCGATATTTGACTCTGCCGAAATCTATGCTTTGAATTATATAAGTGATGTGGTTTCCCTCTGAAGATAATATACGGACAAGCATTATAATTATCAGTATGGGTGGACATTCACCAACGATATAGGAAGAGTTCAATGGGTTGAAGGACTCTAGGAAGCTACCTTAAAAGCCACTAACTTCAAGAAAACGTATTACAAATGCCCTTTGACCAGAATTACTGTTATCCATGCTTTACTTACACCGTCAGATTCTGTGGCAAGTAGTAAGATCTAGTTGCAATCATTCGTGACTGATTACATACCAAGCTTTAGCAACAGCCACACACACGCACTGGTTTAAACTGTTGAACAGCGAAAATGTAACCACACGGTCAATGAAAACCAACACACACACCTTTCACACAAACGGGAGCGAGAGGGAGAAAAAGAAGGAGAAGATGAAAAGAACACATCATCAACGCCCGAACATTTTCATATCTATTAACATTATTTTTGAGGCCAACATCAAGCATTTAGCAGCGACAATACTTTTCATCATCGGCGGCAGCAAGCTTCCATCTCGGCGCGCTTCTCCCCACCTGTGTACCGCTAGGTTCCTTCTAAACAAACTCATGCATGATAACTTTCATATTATTGTTCTGGTAATTTGAATGAGAATAACTGCCATTTGAGTAAGCATTTCCGTTTCCTTAATTTTCTTATTGTTTTGAACAGAAGCAAAACCGGCACTTTCTCACTGTTGCCAAGCGCATAACCCAGCAAACAAGAGCGCGTTAGGAGTCATATTTGCAATATACTTGACTATAAACGCATTTTAGCAATAAGCTATCTAATTCATCTTCATCTGACGATATTTCGCTAAATAATATAATACAGTTGCCACCTAACTAAAAGTATGAAGTATTGAATATACTAATTTGTAGAAATATTGCCACTGAGTATTAAGAGGAAGTGTTTACAAGAACTTTTTCAAAATGTTATTTAAAATTATCTTGATTTCTACTGAGCTGCCACCTATTTTGAAATTTAAAATTAACGTTTCAGTTTAAGTTTTCATTAGAAGAAAACAAAAAGAATATAAATGGAACATTAAATAACTAGGATAAGATTTTTAACAGAAAACATATACAGGGTTGCCAGATTGTTACCTACATATTTTAATAAACTGTATGGCCTTTTATTTTAAGGAAGGTTATTTAAAAGTGTTCTAATATTATAATACGTAAATGAATAGTAAAAGCAGAATAATTTATGAACATAAAATGAGAGTTACCACCTACAATCAGATGAAGTTTTAATAAATACAAAACTGGCAAAAATTTAAATTAAGGCCAAATATGTAATATCAAAAAATATATGGAAACACTTTTTAATTTTTTAACGTAGTTGCCACCTTTCTAAATTTCAAAATCCATTTTAGTAGTATTACGCATTTAGTAGCATACAGCATACAATAAAATAAATTAAGGATATTGGTTAAAGTACTCACCAGTTTTAAAATTCGTTATATTTTGGGTAGGTTGACATTTTCTTAGTTATCTGATTCAGGTAATATTTTTAGGTATGCATCATATTTAAGAATGGAATTCACATTAACTATCAAAAAAAATTTTTTTACGTAATATTTGCTCAACTTTATTTAGGGTTGCCACCAAACCCAATAACAAAAAAAATTGTAATCTTTCAAAGACATGCTTAAATGACAAAAGATTAAAACCTTAAATAATAGTAAAAGAAGTAAAGCTTATAAAAGTGTCTAAGTGTCTATTTCTTGCATTACCACTTCTATTATTAAGCACCAAAAATCATCAAAAAATTTTTTTAATTGTTTCGTTGAGTAAACGCCAAATCCGCAAATAATTGCATATTTCTCACTGGGCACAATTCACACAAACAACAACAAACATTCGGCAGAAATATGATAGCACGTTATGATTCTCTGCAGTTGTTGTAGTTATTGTTCTTCCTATTGAAATTGCTTTTGAAATTATTATTGCTTTTTATGTTGCCTCCATTTTGCATTATCTCCGGCAAACTCCTTTAGGTTGTCCATTAATATTTGCCTATTTTATTGGATTGCTTTCTACATTTTCTTTGGTATATTTTCTCTGATAAATAATAAATTTATTTAAATTCATGTTGTTGTGAGATTTATTCGAGCAATTTGCTGACAAGAGGAAACAATTCATCGATTTGAAATTTCATGCATGACAAACAATCAATATTAATAATTTATATTATTATATAACATGCAAATTGTGTTGAATGACAAATTATGACATTAAATGTAAGCGAATATTTAATATGTATATTAAATATGGAGAAATTTTGTACTTGTACTGCTATTCGAAAACAAGATTTAAGAAGTTGTGTCGAAATATGTATTATTGTAATGCATTTTGTTATTATCTATTTCGCCTGCCTTGAAAACCTTTGTTGATTCCATTAAAAAATATTTACATTGAAGATATAGTTATGAAAGTGGTCGGAACATAACAGTATTTTTTTTTTTGCTTTCTACAATATTTCTTATGTAATTCTGGAAGCATTTTTTTTTTCATATAAGCAGTATGAAAAATCATTAGTTAAGTTTAAATATCCTCGAATAAAAATAATTCATATTGTGCTAAGTAAATTTTTCAAAACAACTAGCAACGCAGTTAATCTTATCCAGCAAGCGGAATTTTTTTAGCGGAATTTTTAAAAAATTTTTCAACACGAAATACGCTCTAAGGTATCACATTACATAAAAAAGTGGAAAACCGCCAAAAAAATTTCAAAAATTTTCTCGACCCGGACCTTAAAGCCCTTAAATTACCCTTTATTACAAGTCATGAAATCGCAGTTTTTACGCTTCATATATTACATAAAAAATTAGAAGAGTTTAGTCTTAACTTGTGAAATCACACCCATTTCCAATATATTAGTAGGCCCTAATTTCAAAAGGCTTATTTTCCACATTAAATTGAACTCCCCTTAAGCTGTTTCCATAAATCTGCTTATGAGCCACTGCACAAACCTGCCCTGCAAAACGCACGAAACACGCACAGAAAGTCTATTAATTCACCTTCTGCTTGCATTTGAGCAAATTATTATTTCAATACATATGCATCCGCAAGAGCATTGTAACCACGAGCGCGCCTGCAAGTATGCAATGCCCATGCAATTTCCAATTCTCCGCCAAATAAAGCGCATAAATACAAACTAACGCATAATTCTACAAAGCAAATATAAAAAGACTTTTGGAATGCGTTGCACTTGTGCATAAACGTCACGCACACTACATCACTTGCGTACAAACACCAGCCCAAGACGCGGGTGGTGTGTGCGTGCGTTGGTAGGCACGCATGCAAAAACGCTCTCGAGCACTTAACGGCAGTGAAGTGCTATACAGTTATGTAAAACGCTGCTTTTATATGTATGTATGTGCAAGTGCTTGCATATATGAGTATGTGTGTGTGTGTGTGTGCATGTTTGTTAACCGATGAGTGCACAACATGCCTGGTTGCTTGGCGCAGCTTTTCAATTTCGCTGAAATGGGTGATTTTCAACTCGTTTGCAACGGTTTGCCTCATGTTGCATAAATTTCCATACATAATAAACCACTGCCCGTTAACGCCAACAACAGCACATCGATCGTGCACAAACTCTTTAATTTCATTTTGCGACTGTTTAACTCACCTTTGCACACTGGTTCACTTACATAAACATAAGTCTATACGTGTGTGTGCGTGCGTTTATTGCCGCCATGTTTATTATTCGCATACCTCAGCATTAAATTTATGCGTTCCTGCCACAACACTCAAGCGTTTACACTAAATGTATACATTTCCGTTACTATTGTGTGTCTGTGCAAAAGTCTCTTCCCCCTTCCCCTTCGTGTGCCATAAAATAACTGTTGTATTTTGTATATTCATTGTCAAAAAGTCGTGCGGTGGGTTGCATGCAACAATGTCCCTTGCCACAAGGTTCTTGTGCACATTCGTGGCGCCACAGCGCACATTCAACAGGTTATTACGCGCTTATTTGATTAGCCAATCCACTTCACTACTCAAGGAAATAGTTCGTTTCGTGTGTAAGTATTTGCACTCGCATTTGCATTTGCATTGCCATCTCACATATTGTGTTTCGCTTTCATTAGCTGATGTGTGTTTTAATTAAGCTGCTTCGTTAGCGGAGGTGCATTGTGTAATCTTAAACAAACAAGAATTATTTATAATACCTTGGTGGGAAGAAAGTGGCTGGAGTTTTGGTGAATGATATATTGAACGCATTACTTGTAGGGGCGTGTTACTAACTTAATATATATATATATATATTATTATATTCTTATTTTAAATTATTATTATATACTATATATATATATACTTATATATATATATATAAGTGAAGAAAAGGATCATCCTATGTTCCGCCGAAATTCTAGAAGTATACAGAAAAAAACTTCCGTCATCTCAGTGGTACGTAGATTCCAGCTCCAAGATATTAGGAAAGCAAAAAGGTTTGCATTTGAGAACAAATGCAACCGTGCCGCTACTTAAGTAGAAATCAGCAGTAAACCCACAAAAGTAAAAATAGTCCTAATAATGCACATAACGCTAATATACAATCAGAGCAATGTACTTTCAGGCATGAACATGTCTTAAGAAAGGTTAAAAGGTACATACATTTGCATACCAATTCCTTCTAACATTATTGAAATTAATCGAAAAATTTACTCACTTTTAAATTTGTAAAAACTTAGATCTTGAGTCAAATTCTTCAGGTCATAAAAATTACTTATTGCAGTCTTTGCTACTTTATATGCCCTTCAAAGGTGCTGAATTAAAAGTTTTCAATTGTACTCTCAACTTGAATATTCTTCCGTTTCAAAGAGATCCTAAAAGAGAGCATCACGAACGCTAGACTTTCCTGGAACTGTATATTATACCAAAGGAATCTAACACTCCTAACAAAAGTTATGTTTGAGGCAAAAGTTTATTCCGAAAATCAACGACTCATCAAAATTAGGGACCAACTGAAAAGGCAGAATTTTATTAGCAACTTTGTCAGACTTTGTTTTGGTTCAGCATTTGATACTCAAATGTTTATTTCCTCTATATTAAAGCAAAAAAAGCTTCTTCTAGAATTCTGAGCTGTTGAGAGGGTAGTGAGGAATATTGAGGAATCTGTAGAGCTTATTGCGCCCAGTAAGATACATACATGTGAAGTTATAAGGATTCTGACTGCACTGTCTAAGTGGTAGGCATGACGTAAGACAAATAATTCTGTTCAGTTCAGTTCAATTCAAATAATTCCAATCAGTTCAATGCTCTTGTTCGTATTCGAAATTTCAACTTTAAATTGTAAATTAAAATTTCTTTCCTCAGCTTTTACGTTAACGTGTTTCCGTAACATAAAGAAACATATGAAGTATAGCTGTAGCTTAACATTTTATAGTGCTCGAAAGCTTTTTAAGCCACTACAATGTTAAAAGCTTTTTATAGAGAGCCGTCTATAAAAGCTGAGTAGGTATTAATGTTGCGCCCTAAAATATTATGAAAATAAAGCATAACATTCTAAAAAGTCTAAAGCTCAAAATCGTTTCAAATCTTCAAAAGTTGCGGCAATTTTCAAAGCCCCGAAAGTCTATATTTCAGTCCTCAACCATAAAAGTTATTATTTAAACTTTTCGTGTTTCTATATGCCAAAGCTCTTTGTGATAGCTTCCCTTTGACAGTTATCAAATTTACCTGGAAACCGGTTTCCCGCGCTCAGCGCTGACACTCGTAAAGCATAGAAGTAAATTATAATGAATATATGAAGAGAATGGTGACCATGGCAGCTGGTGTAAGCATTAGCACCGCCATAGTTAATTCATGGAAATGGAATTGCGGCAACAACGAACAGTTGCTGCTCACTTTTGCTGTTGTGAACAACGCAAAAAACGGACGAACGGAAAAACGGGAAAACGAAAGCGTGCCGCAGAAAGCCTACGTGCGACAAGTGCAAAAATTTAAAACGCTACGCCACAATGAGAATGAGTTTACGCGCGCGAGTCCTTTAAAAAAGACAAGTCCATAATGAGGACTAAAACGAGCAATAAAGAAATTGTGGAAAGGAAATAGAGAAATTCTTTTACAAAATTAACTAACTAATACCTTCATTGGTAAAGTCTCCATAATTCTTCGAGGAAGGTGATGAAAAAAATGTCAACTTAAATAGTCCAACAAATGTTAAAGCATTTAATTGTCAAACAATGCAAAAAAGTGCGAAAGTGCGCGATAATGCGAAAGGCAGCAGGAGCAGCAGATAAAAACACAATTCTGCGAAATTGAATACATATTTCAAGGCGTGAGCCCATATGTTGACACTACCCAGCCAACTCACTGCCTCCGACTTGTATACTTGTCAGCTTGTTGCTGCTTCTGGCTGTGTATTGCTGTGGTATTTTGTTGTTGGGCTTGTGCTAGCGACAGTGGGCGTTCGTGTGTGCATGTGTGTGCGTGTTTGCAAAGGCGTGCGAGTTTCACAGCTGACTACGCCATCCTTATTCATATGTATATATATATTGAAAAATAATAGAACGAAAACTCTCCACAAGTGAATCTAACTCGTTAACAACAAAGCGAGTTTGTTTTCTGAGTAATTTTGAAAAAAAAAGGGAAAAAACAACACAATTTTTGTTTTCATAAATTATACTTACACTTGTTTTCCTTCTTCTCCCTTCAATAGGTTTGTCCTTTGTGTTATTTACCCTTTTTCGTTGGCAAATTTATTCTCTATGCATTTATTTTACGCACAGATGTGTGCACAAATGCACACACACAGATATATGTTTACATTTATGTCCATAGCTATTTCTAAGTACTCAACAACAACTTCAGATTCTGTTTCCCCCACACAATTTCATTCACTTTAAGCTAGAGTTTTATCCACTTCTGGTTTTACACTCAGACCTTCAACGGGTTTTTACGGTTTTTGCCTTCAATTTCTGCTAACATTTCATTTCACAAGTTCATATACTTCGTGAAGGATTTAATTTTTAATTTAGTGCATCCGCAGTTTTTCCGAAGAATTGATACGCGGTTTCTGGAACTATTTACAAAGATAAACATGCTTTCCTATATATGAATCCCATCGTGAAAGCAATTTCATCAAATTAGCAATATTTAGCTGGCAGCGTTCTTTCGGCTTTTAAATAGTCGTCTTTGCATAATGTGGAATCCAACGAATTGGAATTGCTAAAATTACAAAGATATGCACTGAGTTCAGTAAATATAAAATAGATACTTCTAGAGTTGTAGATACAAAGTCAGCCAAGATGTCAGTAGTCCAAAATGCCTTATTTCAAATCCAAAGTTGTGAAATAATTGTTATTATAATATTACCCTTTTTAAGAAGGTATAAGGGCTTCCAAATACCTAATCAAAGAAGTGCCGCTGTAGTGACTGTG
The DNA here is from genome assembly GCA_021498325.1 of Bactrocera minax. Taxonomy (NCBI): domain Eukaryota; kingdom Metazoa; phylum Arthropoda; class Insecta; order Diptera; family Tephritidae; genus Bactrocera; species Bactrocera minax. The sequence goes on along the minus strand of JAKEEE010000154.1, from coordinate 248,168 downwards.
AACCTACTTTCCGCTGCCAGTCAAATAAATCACACAATTTTCCATCCTAAATTTCAACAGTTTTTTCTTGAAAGTGCAAGGTAGTATAGGAAGTTCCGAAAGTTATTAGTTTCATAATTTCAGCATCAAAGTAGCTGTAATTGTAAAAACTACACGAAATAACGAAAATTTTACCACAGCGCCATCTAGTGAAAATTTGAGTTACTGAGAAAGATCGAAAACAAAGTCCTTAATACAAAATAGGTAATGTATCATAATATTTTCAAATGAGTACACTATATAATCCTACACAATTTTTGCTGTCTACCTGGTTGCCAACTCGAATGATGCATAATAAAATACATTTGAAGGCTAAGAGCCCTTGGAGATAAGAAAATATGACACGCAATTTTGTATCACATAGTAATTGACACTGGCGAACGAACTAAATTTACGTATATTGAACACTTAGCCCTTGAAAAGGAAAAAACATTTAACCCTTGAAACCTTTTTGGTTACGAAAACAGAAAGATACAATCCAGTATAAGAAATTTTAAGGTCACGACGTTTTCCACATTTGATCGGAATAGATAAATTTCGCGACTATCGAAATAAGAACAATGCAATTAAAATATTTTAACTCAGCAATAATGATGCTGGGTTATGTTGACCCGAAAGTTATATATTCAATGAAAGTTTAACTTAAGCAAGCTGTAAAGATATTTTATTTTTGACGTCACAAAAATACTGAAGTAAAATAAACATTGTTTGAAACTAGGGAATTCATTTCATACATATTTAGCAAAAGTTTTGATCAAATCTTTGGAAACAGAGACCCATGGTAGTTTTACGTATAGCAAGTAAGGGTTAAAACTATATTTTTTCTTCAGTGTTTTGGACTGTAAATCTTATATTATCACTTACTTTATTACATGGTTCTTAGATCATAATTCTGATTAGAAACTATCGACTATTATAACTGTTTAAAAATATTTCTTATTTTAATCATTATTTTTAAAGCAGTTAAAATCTTAATAACATGACTAAATTGGATATCGGTTACTAACCAATCCGTCGTGCTTAAGGAACCATATCGAATACTTGTAAGAGGATGCCCAGGGCCAAAATGAGTCTAACATTCGCTAATTCGCTTAACGGTTAACTCTATTCCGTCTATAAACCGCTATCCAATAATGCGTTTTGTTGTTAAAACAAAGTTTACCGTATTCAAATAACAGAAACTTATTATTTAACCGAGTAATCAAAATGAGCAGTTAACCGACCAAAAATGTTAGTACTTGCAAAGATCTTAACTGACAAGGCAATGAGTTCTGCAAAAACTATATAGTTTAATGCAGTATCCAAGTAATGTACCTTTTTACCATAAGTCTTAGACTAATCTTGATCTCTAGAACGCGGTTAATACATACCAGTATTACCTTCTCTTTGAAGAACTGTCATCCCGTCGGCTTAAACTAGTATGACGAATCTGTTTTCATGTACATTTGCAACACATTCGCAAGAAATTTCTGACTCAAATAGAAAGGAGGTAATAAGCATATGCAGTCTTATTACTGTTATTTAATCAAGAAACTGTAATCCACCACCTTCAAATCCACCACAGTTTTCCTTAAAATTTAATATTTTAAAATATCACTCAGTAATTAAGCCCTAAAGTCAAAAGCTCTAGAGCAAGTTTGCATACTAGGAAAAGTGGAAACGTGATCCAGTACCAAAGTTCAACTCATCACTAACTAAAAAAAACCAAAAACCAAAGCTATCTTCCAACCCACAAAAATATGTAATCTGACAGAAGACAAGCACGCGCAGTTGAAAAAATTTGGAACTTATTTACAGGTGTGCGCTACTATTAATTTTAAATTGACAATAAAATCAGCAGCGAAATTGGGGAAAAAAGCAAGGAAGGAAGCGGATTTTTTTATGCACCTAATCCCATTTGAGGCACTAAACGTGGCGACAACAACAAGGCCAACGCTTAAATGTGCTGTAAACCGCAAAATTAACCTCTGACATAAATGTTCTCAAAATGTGCGAAAAAAAAAACAACTACAACAGTAGAAACAATAAGAACAACAACAACAGGGTGCTCATGCATTTTATGTGACATTGGAAATGTGGAAACAATCAGCTGTCGACACATTACTAATACGCCATAACGACCTACACGAAGTGTGCTTGCACACGCACACCCACAGAGCTATGAGCTGTGAGCTATGAGCTGCTCGCATAAAACCAAATGAGGCGCTAAATATTTTTCGGCATTAAATGAAATGAAAAACGTAACGAATGTAGTATAATGTTATGAGGCGATAATATGCCATGCGAACAATAAAATGCAGAAGCGTATTTTTCCACAACAACAAAAACATAAACTGAGCTGCCACTGTTTCCCTTTCCGTGAGGGCTTTTGAGAGTTTTTGTATGAGCGCGGCATATAATTGAAAACATGAGTTAATGAAGCCATAAAAAAGAGCGGTCATAAGTTTGGGGCATAGAAGACAATCAAGCGCTTGTGGCAAAGGCAAGGTTCTCACGCTTTTGCCTGAACAAATAGCAGCCTTTTCCTCCGCCGCGTGCTGATTGAGTTGTCGCACACTTGGGTCTGAGGCGCGCTGATAACCCTTTACGTGACATTTACTTTACAGTTTTTGCTTTAAATTAAGGGATTTATTTTTGTTCACGTGATTTGAATTTCTTTTAGTTTTGTTTTTTTTATTGTTATTTTTTGGTTATTTATTGTAGTGAAGCATGTTACTGAACAATTTTTTTACATTTATTAAGCCCACAAATAAAATTATAGTCGAAATCCTATGAAGTATGAAGTTATAAAAATAAAAGGCGACCATATGAGTACATAAAAACAAACTTCAAAAAATGAGAAAAGAAATTTAAAAAAAAATTAAAAAATTATCGCTAAATTCCCGTGAAATTATACAAATAAAGGGTGACTTAAAAAAAGAACAGTGCACTGAAATTAGTAAAATGTAACTATTTATGAAAAATAAAGGGTGACCAAATAAGCGTAAAAAAATTTGAAAATTTTAAAAAAGTTTAGAAGATTTTGGAAGATTACAAAACAAAATTCTCCAGGGTAACAGCACATTAGCTCCAATAAAATCTAACGCGACCGCGTATTCACACCCTACAATAAATAATTTACCCACAAAGTATGGTGGAAATACAGAAGCCGAAATCTGCCCTGAAAACGCCATCGGTGAAGCGAGAAACAGTTGTTGTCAACAATAGTGCACCAATGAAGAAGGTCACACTCGTAGCCAAAGATGAGGTGAGTACACACCAACAAACTTCCTCTTATTGTTGCGTTCGCTGCCAAGTGTCTTCACAGCGCAGACAAGCAAGCGGCGAAATGTGAAGCAGCGAAAGAGTTTCGCCAAGGAGAGTGGAGAGTGCGGACATTCCGTGCTGAGCATTCACATATGCGTTGCACACGTGTGCACATCAACCAGCAGGTCTGCCGCTCACATCTCCTGCCACTCACTTCGCGGCATTTGTGTGCCAATTTTCATCGCTTTACACGTACTCGCTCTGACTGGCAGACACAAAAAATTTGCTGTGCGCTGTTGTTGTTATTGCTGCTGGTTTGACTCTTATTTTTTCGTTTGCATCTGTTATCCATTGTCTTGTGAATTTTTTATTGCCACACATTCAAATTCTTTTTGAAGCGTTTATATTTGCCTGCTCGGTTGGTCGATTTCATGGCTAGCGAAGAGCACGCACACACACAAAAAGGCACATGCGAACGGAGACTGAGTTGAAGGACGCATATATACGCAGTATTGGTGTGTTGGAACAGAAGAGAATAGAAAATATCTTCTTCTGGCATTGGGTAGCTCTTTTCAAGGAAGTTTTTTTGTAGTTTTAAATTTTATTAAGGAAAATATTGTTTTCACTGGTTATGAGAAAAATCTCATATGTAATTTACTTTTTATGATCAAATTAGCAAAAGAGCTGTGAACAGACACGAAACAATTATTTTCTTGAAATCTTATAGTTCTTCAAGATTCGTACACGATTTCAATTCCAGGTGTCACTGGACGTTATTCGAAAATGCATATAAAAAATCTTTATAATTATAGTGAAACTTCGATTCGTCACAAATTTTCTCAGCAGAGAATCCAAAATTAATTCTAGTAAAAGAAACAAGCATAATAATATCTTTCTAATATTTGCGTTAAAGGCACAATCTCTCGATCCTATCGAGGGATTCGGTTAAAACTTACACTAAAGTGGTTATTATTAGTCGAAGGCCTTTTAAGCAATATAAACTCTAATCTCACTAACGTTTTGACAACTATTTACTGGATATGTAAATAGAGGGTTTGGAACAACCCTGTAACACCTTCATAATCGAAGCTCCATAATCCATTTATCGGAAGGGATAAATCGAATTTACCGAACGCTTCCTTCAAATATAAGTTTCACTTTAATTTTCACTACTATAGCGATACTTTAATGGTAAAAAAATTGTCAAAAGCATTACAGTTGCTTTATTTTATACGTGTTTAGGTACGGTAATTAGGTATTAATTATCTTTGACAACATAGAACTTTGACATGGAAATTTTTATAGGACTCCAGTAGAATAGGATGAAATTAACTCTTTGCCTTTCTACTAAACTGAACTATATTGAGTATGACGAAAAACGGTCAAAATATCCCGCGTCTGCGATAGGAGTTAAACTAAAGACTTGCTTTCAGCTTTTGAAATAGGGGATCCTATTCCAATGGAACTGCGTCACTTCACCGGTATATTTTGGTAGTTTAATACAGAACTATAAGATTCTTCTAAATATCAACTCTTTAAAAATTTCAACGTAAAAGTAGGAGGTAGTTTGTATTATTTAAGAAGAGTAAAAGTAAGCATGCAAGCTATTAGTCATCCTCCTTTCATATATCTGATGAGCCCTAGTTTCACACACATTCACAAACACTCATCAGGCAGGGTGATCTTTGTACCTTAATTATCCCTGCACTAATTTCGTCTATTATTTTATTTATAAGAACAATTTTCTTCGTTTTTTTAATTTGCTTTTGCAATTAAAGTAAGCACAGCAGATAATGGCACGTCCTGCCAGCAGCGTATTTCATTGTTGTAGCAAATTAATACTATTAGACGATGGCTCTTCTAAACAGCAATCTAATTACCGCGTCTGAAGCACTGCAATGGCGGAAGCATAAGCAGCTTTAATGTGTGTATTTGTGTGTTTGTGTGCGATAATCGCATGTTTATGAGACATTTTTGGAAAATGAGTAAATTTGTTTGTTTGAATATCAAATGCAGAGATGGACAGCCTGACCATACCTGATGGTCGCTGTTGAAGGCTGCTGTGCCCTGATAACAGCTCAGGAAAAGTTGAAGCTAGTTGAACATTTATATATACGCGTATTGTTGTAGTTTTTCCTGTAGAAAAAGTTGGGCTACTTTTGTATAGTGAAAGCAATAATAATAGTCAAACGCTGGCCCCTTGTGTGCGTCGGTGCGTATACGTAACGTGTGGATTATTATATATAATGAGAAAGGCATTTTGCGTTCAATTTTGTGTTGTATGTCGGTGTATGAATAAATAACTAATGTATTTCGGAGTAATATTTATATATTGCTCAATAAGATCTGAATAGGGCTAGTGTTTGGTTTTTTCGCTATTTAGATAGATATTTGAATTAGAGAAGCCATAATGGTGTGGACAAGGTAAAAGACCACCGCTTCGAGATTAACAAAATTGACAGTTTTGCTTATAACGCTCGTCACAGCAGCCCTATTAGTTAGCTTCTAACTAGTCCTTTGGCAGCATTGCCAGCCTTCAAGGAATAGCTAATGATGATCTACAGGATAGCATCAAAGTTTTAAAAAATACAGAAAAAAGTTCTGACCGAATTTTGTTGCAGATTAATTTGAAAATAGTTCTTCCATGAAAAATTTATTTTTCAAAATCTGCACTGGAATTCTAAACGATTCAAAAAGTCGGAAGGTAAGCTCCTTTAGCAAGCTCTGCTGCTTTTTCGACTCTTTTAATCTCATACAAAAATATTTGTACTTTTAATGATCTCCCTCTAACACACACTCATTATTATTCACTGATTTCCTTAAGGAAACGTGCCAAAATGTAAGCCTTTTGCCAAGAAGACATATTCACTAAACTCGCATATTTTTAATTTAATTTTTTCTTCTTATTTGACAAACCTCAAAAAGAGTTCATTAACGCCCCACGCATTTTGACAATATACTTATACATTATGTTTATAAATATGTGTGTAATCTACACAAGCCTTACGATGTTGTCTGGGTTCTGAAGACTTTCAAGCATTTTATGCAAATGCCTTAAGGGCAAGTTTTGTCATACAACAGAATTTTCCAACAAATATGCTTCTTCACTCAGTCAACTACAAGCCAATGTATTTGTATGTGTACCTGCCATTGTGCCCAAGATGCTCATACATTTCATACAACAAGCTATCTGCATGATCAGCTCATAAATTTTGTTTATATTGTGTGTGAATGTGTAGGTATGTGTGCGCTATAAATACATTAGCTACATGCTGCATAGACACTATCGCCCTTCAGTTGACTGGTTTTTTGGAAGAACTTTTCTTGTGAGTAAGCTTAAAACTCCAAAATAGGCAACTACACTACTAGACAATAGGCACTAGACTAGGCAATAGACACTACTAAATAACTAAGTAGTTGAATAAAGTGTTGAAATATAATAAAACTGGAAAAATGTGTATAAATCGTAAGAGGGGTCGAAGTCTTTAGGGGGTGGCAGGGTTTTTTTTAAATCATTCAAAATCTTTACTGAAGAATTCAACTTTATGAATTTCTTAATAACTTAGATAAAATATTTTGTGACGTGAAGAACACACGATATTATTAAGTTCTTAGCGTAGAGCGGTCGATGATTACACGGTTAGCATAACATGACATATCATAGCATAACAGAACATAACATAACATATCAGTACATGACACAACAACATTAAATATAACTAAGCCTGACACAATATAAAACAATATCAGATGGCACATATCATAGCATAACAGAACATAACATAACATAACATAGCATAACACTAAAAATATTGAGGTTTTTCAACCTAACGTATCTTGGTATGAACTAAACAAACTAAAATTTTTCTACTCTTTTCAAACACTTCCTGTACTTTTTCTGTAGAGCTCATACATACATAAACATTTTTGTACGTGTAAGCCATAGCAATAAGCCATGAACCTGTTCCCACAATCACAGGGCAATTTTTACTAAAGAAAGTATTTAATTATAACAACGAAACATATGACAAGCACTAAATAGCAATTAATATTTATTAACAACGTAACGGTATATAATTTTGCTGTTTAATGCTGCCACAGGAAATATTAAAATTAGCGCTCATTCCACCAACCGGCAAAAATATGATACATGACAAACAATGTTGCACAGCGCTGCCACCGGGAAATAAAACGGCGTGCTGTTGAACATGGACTTTTAGTCTAATATTTACGGCTTACTTTTGCTTGCTACCCAGCTGGCTAATAGCCAAATTCGAAATGAACTAACCTAGATATGCTTGTGAGCAGCTATTGTGGCAACAACAACGATAATAGTATCGAAAATGTACACAATAACGGCACTATTAATTTATTTACTAAGTACGCTCGAGTTCTTCCTTTAACATCTGCCACCCCAGTCTCCCTCCCCAGTCGCCTTGCCAATGCCATTTCGTGCTGAGTGAATGTGTACAATATTAAATATAACTGCCCTATGTTTCAATTCTGCTATTTATGTCTCTTCGTTATTACCTTTTGCGCTCCCTGCTTACATCATTCATTTGCCCGTTGCACTGCTCGATGATCACACCTTTATGGACAACCAAAAAATGGAAAAATGTCACAAATTCGCCTAACAACTTTTGCTGGGCAATTATAGTAAATTATTTATGGCCATAGGCTAACATTTGGCTTTGAATTTCGCTCATTCTTTTTGCAATATCTTTCATGCAAGTAAAGGAAAGAAACTAGTTTTGCTGAGAGCGCCACAGGTACAGGCGCCTGTGACAGCAGCTTTGTAGTGACATATTTTTCTACGCCCTTAAATTTCCGCCATTAATTTATAATGAGCGATAAGGCAGTAAATCTTGCTTTAGTATGCCGTTATAACTTTCGCTATTAATATTTGTAGCTGAGGTGCTTTAGATTACTCTTACGCAGCGGTGGACCACTAAGGACTGTGGTATAAAATGTAAAATTTTAGTATACTGGGTATATTTCATATATTTATTTGTGGATGTCTCAAAGTATTATAGAGCAACTAATTTTCGTTTCGGGATGAATTTGTCTTACATATTTTTTCTTAAGAAAAATTTAAACGATAACTAATTTCTAAAATTAAATTTTCGACGATATCTGTCCAATGTATCGTACTAATAGTAAGCCAAAAATTTTATTTTTTTGACACACGCTGTACATATTAGCCCCGCCGATTGGCGTCATGTGGACGACACTCCTTTGAAATAATGCAAACTAAAAGGAAAAATAAAATGTTAAACAAGAACAAAAATTTTATTACCGCTACCTGATGCTCGGCTGGCGGTAGGACAGCGCTGATATACGCTGACCACAGACAAGGCGCTGTGTACATTTATGTAGAGCGTTTATGAATATACTTACTGTGTGTATGTACGCATAAGTAAATACTAATATTATTTATATGCATATATACCCTGTAGGAAAAAAAATCATGCGAGGTGGAGCGAAGAATAATTTGCCAAATTTGATATAATTTGAAATATATTTGCATTAATAAAGTAAGAAGGAAACAATTTTAAGAAAATAAATTCAATTGAAGTGCAACATAAGGGTTGCCAGCTAACAATTTAATTTGCTTTTGCTGAAACATTTTTTTAAATAAAACATTTAAAAATTAATTAAATTACATTGGTATAGAATATTAGCTATGCATTTTCATTAAAGCAATGGAAATTTTTTGGAATAGCGTTGCCATATGTTGCAAAAAAGTGTGAAGTTAAAGCCTTAGTAATGGTAATTTATAATTTAGTATAGTAACTATTATAATTAGTATATAGTAAGCTAGTAATGGTAATTTAATATAATAAATAGTAATTAATAATTTTTAGGAAACCAAAAAACATTAGCAAATTAATGAAAAATATGCAAGGCATTGGAATTTTTTATTGAAATAGGATTGCCAACAAATTAAAATGTATGATAATAAAAATGTTAAATATAGTAATATACATATGAATATATTCTAATGTAAGCTTGGACAATTAAAAATCCCCTGCAATTATATAACCGTTTCGTTTTCAAATCAACTTTTTAACGTTTCAAAATTTTCAATTAGAGTTCTCACGCTATTTAATATAGTAATAAGAAACTTTATCATCTATAAACTCAAATATGACAGGCAAAAATGTATTAACAGATAATTTAAGATATATTGTGAATTAGGGTTGCCGTGTAACTTATAGTTAAAGTTTTCATAATATTTTCATTAATTAAAAAACATGTTTGGTGATGGAGGTAAACGAAATATACTTTTGGAATTATCTTATAAAAACTTCTTTTTCAATAATTAAATATAGCAATTGTTGCAGGGTTTTCATAATCACATATACCTACAAATAGCTTCAGTTTTGTATAAAAATACAACAAAAGTTGAGGTCACACAGTCATAAATACCACGTTTGTCCGCCTTGCCACCCTTGACTCCACTCAGCACTTTAATTATGCAGTCACACATATATAGTACATATATTCATATATACAGCCCTTCCAGCCACAACTAGCTCGATATATCATCACTGTCGTGCATTAAACTTATTTGTTGTTTACACACCATAAACTTTACGCATCTCCGACTCACATCTTTTTGTGCTCCCATAATTATATTGCAGTCGCATGCAATTAAATTTTGTTTACAACCCACATACAAGTGTAATTGCCTGAGTATGTGTGCGTGTGATACCCACAAGCACACACACACACACATACACACACCTGCGTTAGCAGCCGTGATTGCCACAATGACAAAGCAATCATAAATGCACGCATACTTACATACACTTGCAAATAATCAGCCTTCACACATACACACACACACACTTGCATGAGAGCACGTACATAAGCGCTTGTGTGGCGCACGGTGTGTACACACGTACACATCCGGTGGCGTATAATTTCATATTGCGACTGCACCTCAAAGTTTAATTGCCCGACCGCATGCCCACGCACACACCCACAAACACACACGCGCGTAATTCGGAAGGATTTGCGTGGCATTGAGTGGCAGCTCTTCCACTCTCCTTAACAATTGACAGTATTGCCACTTGTTCGCAGTTTATATTTATTGTTATTGTTATTGGAAGGCATTAAATCAAAACTTCCCGTTAATATTGAACGCAATTACTGAAACAAACTATGAAATTGTCAAAAGTAATTAAAGACTAATCAAATTGGCAATTTGCAACTCTTAAATGATGCAATAACTGTGAAACATATGAAACTCATAAAAAAATTTACATCAAATGCTGCGATGAAAGAGGAAGAGAGGCATAGGTAGGACTTTTGCCATATTGTAAAAAATCTCCACCTCTTACATTGCAGTCGAACTTATTTCTTCTTTATACCATTTCGAAAAAATTCTCTCTCTTCCGCTCTGCTTTTTTCTTTAAATTTCGTTTTCTTTCTTAAAATATTCACCACACCCTTTACAGAGTACAATGTAGTACTTTTAAATTTTTAAGAAAACTTTAACCCTTCTATTATATACTATAAATTTTTCTATTATTTTCTTTTTGCAAATTTTATTCAGTTAATACCTACAGTTTGGGTCAAATCTGATAAGCGATAATTTTGCATATAAAACGAATATCGAAATGTTTTTACTTTAAATAATCAATTAAGATCATTTCATTATTTTAGTTGTAATACAAATGTATCAATGAAAATTTATCGAAGGCTTTAAACTGATTAAAGATCGTTTATATTATTATATCGATTATTTGATGCAGATATAATTTAACTGCGGAGAATTAAGGCCGATTTCTTTTCTACCATTTTTGTTTTCATTTCGATTAATTATCAATTTTTATTGCAAAGTAGAAGTATTAAATATTATTAAATAGAAAATATAATAATATTAGTATATTAGTATATTAGTCTAGAAACACCATATAATTACACCATAATTATACCATTAATTATATAATTATACCATATAATCCATATAATCCATATGCACACATATAAGTTTCAAAAATTTATTTTGTTTATATGGCAACCCAAAAAAGTACTTAAAATTTTGCAGCATATATTTTTTCTTGGAGTTATTCTAAAACATACGTAGATACATATAAACTGCATTTTATAGATAATGTAACTGCAAAGAGTTTTTGCCACTGTCCTCTGCTGCCGGACGCTACATCTACAAATTTCGTCGCGATAGATGGCGCTGAAATCAGCTTGCAACGAAATGTTGCATTTATAGGCGCGTTAGGCCCATATGGTTAAAATTTGTGATTCCTAATTGGATTTTTATTGCAAAAAAAATGTTTTGATGCTAAGACGCGTTCGAACAGAATTATTATCAAAGATGACATTATTGGTCTTGACCCATTCTTCTTGTTCTTAGCCCAGCACTTCATACAATTGAACAACAAATCCATCGAAAAGATGAGACTACCAAGCTTTAACTATTTCTGTGTATTTTAGAGTAGAAAAAAAAACCAATTTAGAACATACTTTTACTAGTAACAGTTACTAGAATATACTAAAGTGCAAAAATTCCAGATCATTACCTTTTGTTTCAGAAATAATAAAAAAATCTATCTTTTTTATCGTCATTTCACTGATAAGATAGAGCAAGCATTTTTTTAACTACTTTATAAAATACCCGCCCAGCAAATTGCGTCCATCTGAGCATGGAAAACGCATCGGCGCTTTACTTTGCACGCGAGCAGCGTAATTGCATTGTGTGCAATAACAAGGCGGTATTTAAGATAAAAACAAAAGACTCGCCCATACGCTTGCCTTAAATGATGAATGATGGCGCCAGTGTGGCATTTTCAACTCCATAACGACTTATTTAAGCATATAATATATATGGAGGCACGCGTATATGTAAGGGCGAAAACTAAGTCGCGTCGAAGTATATTTATTGGCGAGCACATGTATTGCATCACTCAGGCTATAGAATTTTAATGAGATTTCCATTGCAAATAAGCGAAATGCGTAAAAATTTTATTGCACATCGATTACGCTTCATTGATTTACTGCAGCCGATTACGTATACGCCCCGACCAACCAACCAAACCAAAAGCAGAATGTACAAAGTGAAGAAGGGAAGCAATTGAAGAGGATTTCTCGAGATTGTATGAATAGATTTACTTATGGAAATGTATATATTTCGCTCCTTTCCCACTTTCCTTTCGCCGTGCAATTCATTCACTTCATTATGCAAAGCTTTCATTGCTTCCTTAACGTTGTGATAATAATAACGAGCGGCAGTACATTATGCGGCGCATTCTCGCTTGTCAAAGCGATTAAATCAGTGAGTGAGCAGTAAAACATAAAGCGAAGTCACAAATTTGTATTGTCTTCCCTTTCTTTTGTTTTCGTCTTTTAATAAAAAAAATTATAAATAATATAAAAATATAAATAAAATAATATATATTAGGCTATAAAAAGAAATGTTATTCATAAAAGTAAGGGCACGCTTATATCTCCTACGAGGCGTTGAGCATATTTTACTGATTTTGTTTATTTTCCCTCCACTCACTTAGCTACACACACACAAACATATATGCACATATTCTATTATTATGACGCCCAAAATACAAGAGAAATCAAGGTCGAAAAATTCCAGCATAGCAGGCAGGAAGGTGCTGAGAGTCACACGAAGCCATAGAAATATAACTCGCAGCTGTCACCCACTACACACAAGCATTTGCATGCATAAAATATTTAATTTTAGTGGTTTTCTTTGTCGCATAAACTATTCGCCGTTACTTTAGGCAAAGTAGCATAACTTGTTCGCTGTCTCACGCAAAATTCCGATTCATTTCTTTTTATCGTGTATATGTGTCTGTATGTAATTGTATGTAATACAGCTTTTTGTCATTACAACTGCCGAGTGCCGTTATGTGTCACTTTGCAGTGACAAACTTTGCGAATTACGGCAAAAACACCTTATGTGTCACTCTAATGATTTATTAATAGCAAATCATGCGCCGCTGGTGTTGGGATTAAGGAGCAGTAGATTTGAAAATGGGGTGACAGTTGTTGTAGTGGGTGCATGTTACATAATCAGTAGCATTGGTGTAGGTTGAATAAAGGTGAAAAAGCGCTTGTGATATAATTGAAACACGCTCAGTGTAAAGTTATTATGTAGCGAATTTTATAAGTGTTTTCTTGCGTGCTTAGCAATTGTCGCTTCACTGTATTCACTGTTCACTCAAAGTTCGAAGCTTTGGGAAAGCAGTTAAAAAATAAGTGCTTCCTAAATCTGTAGAACTTTATGGACTATGTTGCGTATACCCGACCTTTTCCCGTTTCCCGTCTTGATTTACGCTAGAGTTAAATCTACTCATAATTTCCAGCGAGAGGTTTGAATCGGAAGAAAATTTAGCCCACGACATAGGATTTGCTGTTGAAGAGAAGTATATGTTAAGGACTTGCGCTAAGTAATGATATTCATTATGGTGGAGAATTACGTATCAGTAATTTGTGTTCAATCCCTGACAGAATGGTAAGAGCCATATGAGCCCTATTGCCAATTTCCAAATGTTCCTAGAGTGCGAATATTCAATGTAAGGAACAGCTTAGTGGCCAAGTAAACCAAGTTTACTCAATCGATCGCAAGTTTAGATGCCCAATATCTTTATAACAATCCCAGACTAATGGACAGGAGTTTCCCTTGAGTATTTTAAATGCATCTAAAGTCTTCGGACGTGGATCACTATTTTATTTTAGTCAAGACACCCCTGACATGCATATGTACATACAACAGAGAACAAGAGTCACCACTAACAGCCAACACATCTGTTACTATGTTTTCTCATTAACACATCCAAGCGATTATTCGTCTAACCAAAATCCAACTGTCTAACCAAGATCAGCAAAAAGATGCATTTTTTATTGGTCTGTCCCATTAACCACAAAATGACGTAATATGGCCCCCATACTTGATCCAATTTATTTGTAATTTTTTTGAAGTTAAGAAAACCATAAAAAATTCAATTAGTGCAAAACACAAAGGCCAATTACACAAATTGCACATAAAAACCTTGCGCAGACACACACACAAACTCGTCCAACAACGCTTTGTTACACCCACATATGCATGCTATAGCGTTGACCAAATCATGCATGTATTTAAGCAGTTAAACGCAGTTCACCTGATTGCATGAGCAATGGTGCGATTGCTTTCCCGAGCAGAACAGAAGCGAAGCACAAGCAGCATTGCAAGCAGCAGAAGAAGCACTCAGTGCACATATGTACCGATGTGGGTATACCGAGGCGGGTATTTACTGCAAAGCTAACGGCAAAAACAAAAACCGACTTTCTGCAGAAGCATTTTCGCTTTTTTCGCTACGTCGTACGTTTCGTGTTGCAAGTTGCAAGTTGCACGTCTTCATCAATTAAATTGCTGGCAAGCGCTTAACTGCTTGCCTTGGTGTAATTTCCGCTCGATTTCGTAAGTTACCGTTATTTCTCAAGCAGACGCGCTTGCGAATATATTAAAATATATGCGCTATTATATACATATATGCATGTGTATGTATTTGTATGCATTATTAATGAGCTTTTTATGTGCAATCTACTGGAGGATTTTGATTAATTTGATCATGAATTTGGTTGGAACAAAAAATAAAAGTTGCGGTGTTGGTAAAAACAATATACACCAAAAAATAGAGAGAGCGGATTTCAATTGGAACTGTCAACAAATCCCTTTATAAGGTCGGAATTGTAGAGATATAAGTTTCCCCTTGAGTAATAAATATTTCTCAAAACATTTTTGCATAAGAAATTAAAATGCGTTAATTCCTAAAGTTCCACAGATGGCGCTGACATCAAAGTATTTATACAAGTGGAATTTTGTCGATGCAAATATTCAGAATTTATGTCTATGTGACTCGAATTAGTTAAGAATCTTTAATTTACTTTTTGTATCACAAATGAGGTCCTTGTTTACTTTAAACTTCTTAGTACTAATCCTTTACTAACGAATCCCAAAGATGTCCAATAACCCTTTATAATATTAGGTGGTGATCGTTTTACCCCCAAAGTAATCAGTATATATCCCAAAAGATGTTTATCTTTCTTTGATGAATTTCATCTGCATCAATCTACGGCTTTTCTTTTTCGCTTTTTTTCCCTATTGTAAATAATTTTATACCCTAGAAACTGTCCTTGGGACCTTTGACTACCAAGTACCGGAGTATAGCCCAACTGAGCTTTGCTTCTTTCAACAATATTTTAATCGTAAATGCAATATACACAAATTTATCATGTGTCCTTGATTGACCTTTTCATATTAAATTTAAAATTCAGTTTTTATTATTTTCCCAAGCGAATGCGAGCAGAACTCGGGTAGCTAAAATAGCCTTCACGCTCTTGACATTAACGCATTACGATGTAAACAAAAGTCGGCAATGATTTCCATTTACCGTTATAAGAGAGGCAGTCGTGCTATCGAAACTACAGATGATGACGTGAAGTGCATTTGCAATGCGCACACTTTTGTTCGCACTTTTGCTTGAATAAACAAGCACAAAAGCATTAAAAATTCGTGCTGACGAACGACTAACGGCTGCTGAACTATATCAATACTTATGCGTGTTTGTAAGCGCGCGTGTGTATGTGTTACACGTGTTCGAGCGACTATATGAAATAAAGCAGTTTGCGAGGAATTTCAATGCATTAAAATTGTGAAAACATAAAAGGCAAATTACGGCAAATAATGCAAGCGATTGCTATACACATATGAATGAGTTGGCAAAGAGGAAGGCAGCGTGGAAGCGTGGAAGATTTTCTAACCTATTTCGTATTAGCGCATGCAGCTGAGTCGTACATAATTGAAGAGAGTTAAACGTTTTTAAATATTTTATGCTTCTCTTTAGCATTTCCACCTGTTTGCCGCGATGGCTTTGCATAAATTCTAGTTCTGAGCAAAGTCGATGCATAAAGTGAGATGCTTTTGATTGTGAGTAGCTTGAAATGATTACAGTGAGATTTGTTTATATGCTCGAGATCTTCATAATTTATTGAAACACTCGATAATGATTCGAATTAATATTCAAAAGTACGCATTTTTAAGCGAATGAAGTTCTTTCATAAAGTACTCACTAACATAATGCATTTAAGTTTTCACTTATACGCCATTCGAATTCGACAAAGAACTCAGTTTCATTGATACGCACTTAATTAGACTGTTGGTGTGTCTAATAAAGCATAAAACAATTAAATGAGTACTCGCTTTTCTATATGATTATCTACTAAACCAATACAGGGCGCTTGGTATGGAATCAGAACTAACAGTATATTAGTGGTAAATTATGATATATGTAATATTATGATATATGATTCATATTTTATTCGGTGAAAAGGATTAGTTATTATCGATCAATTCTCTGAAAATACTCAGTGCCCATTAAAAACAATAATTAGCAAACTTAGCATTAACTAATACTATTACTAAAAGTATACTATTACTTATTACTATTACTATTACTAATGACTAATTATGAATAAATGGATTATATGAATATAACTTCAATAAAAAGCATGACTTTAAATTCGATTAATCGACTAAAAGCAGTCACTATCTTTACGAAGTAGCTATAGATTTATTGCAATCGATTAATTTATTAAAAGTGCTCAGTAGGTATACAAAGTACAAATTTATAATACTCATATAACTATAAATAAATCGGTCAGAAGTAGTCAGTATCCATTAAGGAAACCGAAAAAACCAAAGTGGCTCATGAATTTCGATAAATCGATCAAAAGTAAATAGTAGTTAATATCAATAATATTAGTTTTCTAATTAATAAATATTGACAAATAAATCAATAATATTCAACATCTATAAAAAATAAGTTTGAATATCGATTAATCGATTAGAAGTACTCAGAGCCACTGTAAAATAACTACTAAAGTAAATGCAGTTACTCAAAATTATTCGACATTTTCCAACACTAAGTCTTTTACAGCTCTTTTTCCGCACATCTCATGCACTCGTATGCATTCGCCGTCGCAAAGGCGCAGCCACAGAAGAAATTGTAAAGATTTAATTGAATTTAATAAACACAAAGAAACCCACTTAATCCGCAATCGAATTAAAATAGCAAGCATAACTCAATTAACAACGCACACACATACCCATCACACAGAGTATGCAAACAAAGAGCTAGGACTGAGCACTTAACTAGTCAGCAGCGGTTTGTTCGCACGTGGAAGCGAGTAAATTAACGCGCTCAAACGAGTGCAGCGAGCATCGAACATATTTTCTGCTCAACCAACCATTTCACTTATGACTGCTAAGTAAATGCATTTACGCCAGTATTAGCCGTGCAGCCCGTGCCACGTACCGCACACACACACACACACACATGCAAACATCAGCGTAAATTTACAGCATTTGGTTGGCGGTTACATCACTCATACGCCCCGCCGTGCGCTCGACCTCGCACATGCTTGGCATGACTGCAATCTCGCTCGCTTCTCGCTTTTGCTCGCTTCAGCTGATTTGATGATGGCTTTTCACTTCATTTCAGTTCACTTGTCAATTAAGCAAATCAAGGATAACTATTTTCCCCCATGGCATATTTTTAATTCCTCACTCATGCACTTTGCCTGGCATTGCTTATCACTTTTTCCACTTTTAGCCATATTGAGTGCACTTGCATTGTTTTACTGTCGGGCGCTGTCGGACTGTCGCATCAGTGACGCTGGCAGTCAGTGGCGTCGGAATTCGGAATTCTTGATAAATGAGAATGCCGAAAATAAAGTTTTCAACTTTCATTTAATACACGTATATTATTCTTATTTTTAAGTGGAATTGCAAGGCGGATAGTTTTCATTGTTATTTGTATGCGCTTTTCTCTATAGAACAGAATTTTGAATTCTGTATAGATATTTGTGCAAATCTAAGAATAGAATGTGAGAATATACAGAAGAATGGATGAAATTACTTAAAGATATTTTTAAACATTTGATTGACGTACTTCTTAAGACTGTTTGCGGCATTAAAAGATCTAAGTTGCTTAGATTACAGACAACATAGAAGCTAGATAGTAGTAACACCGCCCTGCCTCTTGACTTTATACGTTTTCGTAACTTCGTTTATCTATATATTTGCGTTAAACACTTACGCAGCCCAATTGCACGACTTTAGCAAGGGCGGATCGGATTTCCACCATTATCGGAGTCGAAGGTATTCAATTATTTCTGAACTCACTGATCCACGAAAATCGCTCATATCAGTCACTCAATTTCGAGTGACCACAACTTCATATAAGAACAAATTTAGAACCTAGAAAGACTTTACAGTACGGCCTTTATTTAACTCTCTCTGATTTTCCAAACATTTTCTTTGGGACTAGAATTAGAGAACACAAATCTAAATATCATCCATATAGCCCCATGTATGCCCTACGTGAACCACAGGCACTCTCAAATTGCATTTGGAAAATTGTTTCCTCGGTCTTCTCAATGCCACGCTGACAAGTGAAATGTGGGTTGTTTCAGAGAGAAAGAGAAAACAAAAAAGAGGGAAAAGAGAGAGTTGGAGACGAGAATGAGAAATCATATTAAAATAACAAATCTTCTAAGTAGCTCTTCATACCTCTCATTTCACAAGAATTTAAAGAAAAGATCTTAGATCCAAACGTTCTAGTTGCATTTAAGTGCTTTAAAATTTTATAATCACTCGACAACACTATGAAGCATTAGCCACTTTGGAGTGTTTGAGTTTACAAACAAAATTAATTTTGTTGAAAAAGAAAATCATCAGAACTTCGATTTCTCACCTCAGTCCCCACGCCTCAGTTGTCACCTCAGTTCGCCATATGAACACCTTTGCCAATATTTACATATCCATTTTCCAGCTGACACAGGAGCATACCAAGTTTTGACTGCAAACTTTAGAGATAACCACTTTTCCGCTGCTTTTCAATTTTCACTCTCGTCATTGTCCTCACATATCAAGAACATCCTTTTTCCTGAAAGTGAATTACTGTAATTTTAAATTTTTGTCATCACTCTTTCATTTCCGTCTTCCTCTTTCATTGTCTTGTAGTTTTTCTGCTCACTCTCATTGTTATCGCTCTTTCGTTTTTTTGTTTTGTTTTTTCATTTGTGCTGGCATCCGCACTTTTGGCGCCAACACACATATATATACAGACATACTCTCAAATAAAATTAATGTGGCCACTTTGGCGCACTATTTGTTGAATCCACCACAAGAAGGCGTGGAAAGAAATTTTAGTATTTGTGCAATATTCGCAACTAGCGAGCAGAAATACTTTCGCTTTTATGAGCTCATCCTGATGTTTCGCTGTGGCATTATATGCAGCGCCGTTAACACCCGATCAAGTCGTGTACTATCACATGGTTATCGGTGGAGACATATTTCCAAAAGTACACACGCACCATACACTTTCGAATAAAATGAGTATGCTCAGAATTTAAGGGATGCTGGAATCGGAACAAAATTAAAATTATATTCTATCAAAAAGAAAGGCCAGACGTTGGGGGAGATAGACAAATAGACAAGGAGACCCAACCGAAAGAATTATAGCCAACGTACTACAAACTAGAGATAAAAAAATTTATCCCTGATAAGAAATCCGATACCATGGACTCGAAACAACGGATCTGAGACCATATCTAGACTACACTTATCAAATATGAGAGATTAATGGTCTGAAATCAATGATCAGAGATAAAAATGAAAACAATGCTAAATATAATGCTGCTCAATATAAGACCCTACATTTCAGAGACAGATATATATTATTTCCAGCATATCTCAGATATAATACAGACATTCGACACCAACACAAATGGACACCACCCCCATAGGACTCTAGTGAAAAGTATAGCCCTGGGATTTGTGGCCAGAAACCTCACTAGATGATCTAGTGTCAGAAATAGATATCGAAAACCTATAACCAAGCTAAAGGCTTGCTAAAGCCCAAGCTAAATTCAGATACTTAATATAAGGTTAGGCATACAAAATGAGAAATAAGTAAATAAGTGCTAGATATGCAGTATATTCGGCATCGATTTCAAAGTCTTAAAATCGAAAGTCAGAGGCTAGCGCTGATAGATTTGTTATTCAATAAAAGACACCCGTTATCTGAGGTCTATATCAGAGTTTTTTTTTTAAATAGGAATTAAAAACCATCAGCATCATTCGGATAGGAATTTAGATTCAGTTGTTCACATATCCAAAGAGGGAACAGATTAGAGTCTCAAAACCCAATAAGCGGAATCCTGTATTCGAAACCATTTACAGTTATAAGACCAGTAGAATAGAATAGCAAAGCCAAGATTTTAGAGGTTCGAATTTAATGGTTTACGAAGGCCGAGAAGACAATGAATCCGTCATGAATAATTTAATGTCAGGACATCGTCAGAGCCAAAATCAGAGGTATAATAGTAAAGTTATCCGATCAAGTATCTTCCATATGCGCTCAGGGACTCTCATAAGGGGTCTTCGAATAATCAGACGCAAAACGTAGTGAAGTTAGATCAGATATGAGAATCTTGAGTCCAATATGCATTATTGAAAAATAGAAATTAAAGGCTAAGAGAAGGTTCAATGTTTCCTCTAGACCTGCATAAAGTAAATTTTTTTTGGAGTAAATAAATAAAAGGAAATAATTTTTACTCTTTGTTACTACAACGTAACAGCATCCAGAGGACGATTTCCATTTATTTATTTTTTTATGTTTTTTCATTTTGCATTTTTCTTTTTTTTCTTTGTAATCACATTTTAAACGCTGTTTTTATAAATGTTTGATTCTCGACTATTACATTACACGCTGTCATCGTGTGTTGGCGTTTTTCCCCTCTCCCAACCCACACACACGCAACCGCATACGCACTCCCATATTTACTTTGCTATATTCATCGGTTTTTCTTTGCTCTTCTTTTTGAAACCGCTATTTTGTTGGCATTAATGGTGCACACTTAACTGGGTCGCTTGTCATCGCCGACAAACAACATAATTAAATGACTGTAAGTGGTGGCTCTGCGGTGGTGTGGGTATTAGTGTTGATCTTTGCGGTGCCTCATCAACATTTATGCAAAGACACACACGAACTCACATACATACATACATACGAAAATCATCTCCTAGCGCGGCATACTTGGGCTTCATTCGAGGGCCTCATGTGCTCAGCATGCTGCATGTGGCATGCGGCATGTGATTTACTTGCTATTTGGACTCTTAAAGGCTTAAGCAACTCATATAATTTCACTTTGTAAACTTTTAATGGCTGCTCTTGATGACACATCACAATTTGTGTCACCACACTTTTGATGGGTCAAGTTATTTAATGCAAGGCCCACGAAAAGCTTAAAAATGCGAAAGTTTTCTATCTCGACGGCGTTCAGTAGTTACTTTTAATGAAGAAATTAAAGAGAGATTCTTTCTTGATTTCGGTCGAAAGTTGCACATCATGCTGAGAAGTCGCAAAAAATACACAGGATACTCAGAGAGAAGAGAGGTGTAATTGTTTTCGTGTATGTAATGCAAATGTAGTATAGTAGTTATAGATATGTACGAGCCTTAAATCGGTCCGAGTTTCGCCAATTTAGGTAAAGAATAAATTTTCCCTGAAGAGCTTATGAGGAAGAAGCATTCTTCTTTCAAATTTAGTTGGGAAATGAACCATGAGAATCACTCAGATGATGCCGCAAAAGTTGCTGAGAAATTAGAATTATATAGTGAAGCAGCAACAATAAAAAAAGAGACGGTTGCTTGATGGCCATGCTGCTCGAGTATTCCCCAGGACCCAATTAGCGCATAATAGAGCCACTTCAATGCATTTCCAATTGAAACTATTACATCTAGTAATCAAATAATTTTGACTAGCTGTTGCACCTACTAACAGCATCTTTTAAACTTAAATGAGAGGAATAACTGTTGCCTCTGCAAGTGTCTTTTGGGTATATTTGGTACGCTAAGATTAGTAACATTGCTTGGCTGTTAGAGAATATAACAACTTCTACAACAACGTCTACGAGCATCCATTCCTCTTTACTTAATGACCCAGATAATAAAAGGAGAATGTTGACCACCTCTGAGTGTACCACCCTCACCCACGCAGTATTCGTCTAGAGATGTATCTTTGCATAGAGAATAATGCATTTCCAATCTGGCACATATTCTCTTCTCTGTTCTCTTCTGGAAGGAGGTTCACTTTGAAATTACTATCGAAGCCTAGAGACGGGGTCATTAAGTCGGCACTTGTATCCCTAATAAGGATAATTAGTTAGTAATAGTGGATAAAGTTAGCTCCACGCCCAAATGGTCTAAAAATCCACAAAACCGTACGCTTCCAGCCCCAGTGGTGAGATAGTTGCCACTTAACGCAGATGCATATAGGTTCCGTGATAAAAATCGATATCCATTATATTTACCAAACAAAAACTGATGATTTTTACTTTCCGCGTAATTTTTTAGAAGTAGCTGGGATTGGGGGTGTCTATAAAAAGCTGTACTCCCGAAATCGTCGTCCACTGTGAATAAAATGAGCGTTTCTTCTGATTTAAACAAATATTGCTATTAATAATTATGAAACCCATTAAAGGATTAAAGTTTGAATTATTTAGTAATCTGTATCGAATCAGTTTTAAGTATTTGTTTATGTTTATATTCCACTATGGGACTGAAGAGAAAAAGCTGCTGAAGAACTATAAAATACCCTTATCTTCAACTCAACTTGCGAAAATCTAATTTCGAATATAATAATATTTAGCTACACCAACTCACCAGCAATTCCACCGCAAGCTCTTATCCAGATATTTATGCGCTGTGATTTCTTCTTAATTACTTCGCACTCAATACAGATTTTAGAATTTTACGCTGTTAAAACTCAACCCTAAATATGCAGTGGATTAGCATAATTAATTGACCGAAGTTAGTGAGTAATGGGTGATATTAACAAAAAAAACAACCAAGACAAATTTCGCGAAAAAAAAGTTTATGTTCGTCGCGCAAGTGAAATGCTTAAAGGATCTGGAAGTGGAATATTTATATATAATATATGCGAGCATATACTCAGGAATGTACGACAGAGCGTATGAGTAATCAAAGCAAATGCCATTTTAGCACAAACACGCCGAAGAAAAGCAACGGAAATGGAAATGCAAAACAATCGGTCAGGGTTTCCACAAAAGCCAAGTATTTAATATAAACGTATATATGTGGCAGTGTCGAGTGTGTAGTTGAAACGCTCGAGGCGTTGCAAATCAGAGGAAAAGTAAAGCGCAAAACAATAAATATCTATCAGCTGCTCTTCAAACTTCCCAAAGACGAAATTGCCAAAGACGCAAAAAACAAAACATTTTTTGTGCTTTTGAATGTATTTGATTGATTTGTTGACTTGCGAGGATATTGTGCTGCGGGTGTGCATGTGTGTGTGTGTCTGAATCCGTACATATGTAAATGAGGCTTTGGCTTACAAAGCTTTTCGAAATAATGAATTGCAAGTAAAGCCATGAATCAATAAGCGCGGGTTGTTTGTGAGTTGCCTAGAAATAAATAAGAACGATAAAATAAAAACGAATGAGAAAAGGAAAATGGAATGAAATACAAAAGTTGTGGCGTTGAATTCACGCCCACATTTTCTATGAAATGGCTAATGGAGTTGAGTGTAAAATGTATTTATTTTTTATTTTTATGTAATAAGTATGTATATAAAAGCATATACTATTGAATACAAACATTCTTGTTTACATAGCAGCTACGAAAATATTTATACAAAACCACGGCCAGTAAATTCATGAGAATTTTATTAAGTATCTGCTGTGATGGGAGCAGTCAGTTTTGTTTACTTTATTGAATATTAACATTTATAAATTTCGTTTTATAGGCGCATGTATATAAATAAATAATTTGACTCAAGAAAACGATAAAACTGTTAAACAAATATTATGAATAAATAATTTAATGGGTTCTTTTGATGAGTTTCCCAGTTTGAACAACATTAGAAAATAAATATTTGAGAAATTAATAACATAATAATGCCATTGGGTACTTAAGCTTTTTAAAGAATCCATTACAAATGTTGGAGAAATACAAAAGAAAAATAATAATTTAAAAACATCTTTTGCATATGAATTTGAGGATGTTAAAATACCTTATGAAAAAATGTGCGCCTTTTAAGGAAACCTTATGTCTTGATTCCACAAAATTTTTTTCATACCTCACAAATAATTTAACAGATCATTTTTCATATTAAATTTCTTCAAAAGCTTTTCTACAGTATGGACTCGGCTTAAACCCGATAACCAAACTTATATAAGTTTTTAGTTACCTATCCTTCGATTGTCATATAGTCCTCAACCTATGCCGTCATAGCCTTAAATTGCTTATCTACATATATTTTAGATATATAGTATTTATACAATATGTATTCGCTTAGAAGATAAGTCACAAAATCTTTTGATGAAAACGTATTTCTCATTAAAAAAAATTTACTAAAATTCTCAAAAAAAAAATTTTAATTCTTGAAAATTATTCATATGCCTTAAAATGTATCGAATAGTTTTACTTGTTTCGATATCTGGCAAAACTATTTTGGAATATGTTCAAATTAAAACCTTCCGGAGTGCCATCATACTATTAAGAAATGTGTCTATAACGAAAAACCAAAGTTTCTGGCCGCAAAACTAATATTTTTATTCGCTTTAAATGCAACAAATCGGATAATTCATTTCTGGCGCCATTTATCGGATTGAGAAACACATTCCAGAGCAATAGATCATTCGAAACATACAGAAAACATTCGATTCAATCTTATACTCCGCAAGTATCCATTTACACATACCACTCAAGTCACATATTTCCTACGCTTAAATATGAAAAGTTCGGCAGTTTGAGCGAGTTTAATAAATGACATTTCAAATCGATTAATAAGATGCCGACAGCTGCAAGTTTCTCCTTTTCCAAATTTTACATATTACACCGACTAAAAGCTATTATTGTTATAATGCTTCTAAATAAGTGAAAAGCTACATGGTGGAAATTGGTGGAGAGGTGGCAAGACATTGCTTAACAAGGAAACTTACTTTTTACTTTAGTGCCAGTTTGAAACTTTGGAAACTAGATACAAAGAGAAAATTCGTCACATGCCCCATATCAGTATATTTGCTGGTATATAAATATTATATAACATTTCATGGAAACCGATTTCATGGTAAATTATTATGCTTACTTTAATGATAATTTCTTTAAAAGTAAAGTTTAACAGACGATATTGTTCTGCTGATATATATTCGTAAGTCATTATGGATTTTAGGCGAAAGTTTATTAAATTCATTTTAACTACAAAAACTCGTTGAAATGACGTCTGTGCTCATATTCGCCATTGAAAGGGACTCTGATAAATATAGCATATGTGCTTGTGTAAATGTTGCAGAGACCGTCCAAACCGGACTAGTTCCAAGCTGGTTCGATCTTAGTGCACTATGCACCTTCATTTGACAATTAGTTGACAACTTGTCTATGAACCACTTCAAATACTTAATAAAACTAAACTTTTGCTGCATACATTCTCGATATGCCAGTATTGAAGAAATCTTACTTTGATGACAACCATAGTCTACAGTATTTGGTTTTTTAAATAAGTGAAAACTCGGTTTCCGAAATATTCCCAGCGTAGAACTTTCTGACAGAGCTTCTGTTACTATCCATACCACGGTACTTGGTGTAAATTGCTAGATTATTTTTTCTGTTCAGGTGGCAACTTTGATCAAAATATTTTCGTCGATATAAGAATTCTTAAATCTCTATCACTTGATATATATTTTATTATTAACATAGGGAAGTGAATTATTTATTTCCGACCGATGGCAACTCTTTCACACATATCAAAATTTCATAAAAAATCTTCTCTTTCCGATAAAGTTGTTATGAAAATGTCTGAAGACCTCTTACAAATATATACACATCAATTATTATACATATATATATATATATATATATATATTCCAATTTCATAAAAGATTCTCTTTTGAAATAATTCCCGTCGTTCATCAATTATTCAAATATAAACTATTATTATCAGCTGACTCAAAGCCCTTAATCTGCATCACTAATACTTTATACCACCAACAACATGTTTAACTGGAATTTTCATGGTTACCTTTATGTTTGTTTTCCAGGAACTGGTTGCCATCTCGCCGGAACGACGTAATTGGCGTGGCATATTCATAGCGTTGCTGGTCATAGCAGCAGTCTTCAGCCTCATAATTTTCTCCATTTTCCTGCTGTCGCCAGGTGAGTGACAAAAGTGATAAGCAAAAGCA
The DNA here is from genome assembly GCA_021498325.1 of Bactrocera minax. Classification (NCBI taxonomy): domain Eukaryota; kingdom Metazoa; phylum Arthropoda; class Insecta; order Diptera; family Tephritidae; genus Bactrocera; species Bactrocera minax. The sequence continues at coordinate 221,591 of JAKEEE010000154.1, read as the reverse complement.
ACAAAATACTCGAATAACTGTAAACATGCAAATATGTCAACTATGCATAGCTATGTAACTGTACTTATGTTTAGTGAAAATCTTATATATTATCTCTGTAATGGCTGAAAGCGTAATTTCCCCAAAGACATTCAAATTATTTGACACATTAGAGCAACGTGAATATTTTTCACACAATAACAACAACAAGGCACACATATAAAAACGTACATATGTGTGTGTACGTGAATGTCACAGAGAAATTAACATTTCTGTGCGTAGTAGTGCGTGCTGCTGCTATTTATTACTGGCGGTATTTTTGACACACCCTTTTCGGTACAATTTCAACTTGCACCCCTCCACTCTCCCCTGCGTATTGTCATTAATTTGCCTCATTTAATTTCCATTTTAATTTACATGCAATTATAGAGGATGAAGGGTTGCGCATACGCGGCCGTCACATGGTGCTGCCGGATATTTTAGGCAAAAGTTTGCAATGGAAGCCCTTCAACGGTACTTGGAGTAGCGGTAAGTGCGCTTGTTGTTACTTGAGTATGTGTGTATGTGTGTGTTACGCTCTTTAGTCCCAACGTTCCCTTTATTTATTTCTCATTTTCCAGACATTGAACTGATATACCGTGACCCAACAGGCGGCTTATCGATATTAAATCTGGACAATTACACAACGCGGGTCCTAATGACCAACTCGACATTCGTAAGTGTTGGCCCCTCTCCATTTTTCAATACTTTTCAATGCTTCTTCCACAAATTTCTACTTGTTACCATTTCAAATCTCTTTGTTTTCTTCTTTTTCTCCCAGCGGCAGCTGAATGCTGAATCGTTTCTGGTATCGCCCGATCAGAAGTATGTGCTGTTGCAGTCCGACAGCAGTGTGGAAGGCTCAAGGTGTGTGCTAGCGTAAAAAATTTGTGCAAATAATCTGTTGACGATTTTATTTACTCTTTTTGGGTCACACGAATAAACATTGTTCGCTTCGAAGCTCATTTCCTTGCATTGTTTTACACCACTCCAAATAAACAAATGCTCATTTTCATTCGCTAGTGAGCAACGGAAGTACGAACTCAAAAAGGCCAATAAGAAATTATGATTAGTTATGGTGTTTCAATGTAGACGACGGAGGCACGCATTTTATACTATCACAACATGTTGCATAGGGGTATAATTGTTTTGTTCAACTAAAGATCGTTTGTAACACCTAAAACTAATCGAGATAAATATAGACTTATGTAAATAAAAATGATCAGGATGACTAGACAAAAGGATTTAAGGATGTATGTCTGTGGGTCGGTCCGTGTAAACGTATATAATAAGTGTGTTTCTCAACCTATTTCTTATAGGTTGGTATTGCATAGGGCTGAATTCCATGAAGCAGTGACCTGCAAACTGACATTTTTCGAAGGAATGTAAAAGTGCTTAAACTAAGTCACAAATTAAGCTTAAAAATCTGAGTTTGATAGGTAGAGAGGGGCATTTGTGGTTAAAATGTATTTGGAAAATGTGCTCGATCCCTCCCCTTAATATGCTCATATCTTACAAACTACTAAAGCTCTACCGAGCAAAGTTGTAACTAACCCCCTGTAACCAATATAATGATTAGCGACCTTCTGGTTGGTTGCAATTAATTCACGATTTCTGCTAATTAAGAACTTTGAATTCATATTCAAATTTAGTTATTATGAATTTTTGCTGACACCCGCAAATTTTGCGACAACTTTGGTTCTTGCAAATTAGGAGAGTATACTGTGTTCGACTACACTCGAACCTACCCTCCTTTCACTCTGTTTTCAATTATTTTCCGAAAATATTCAAAAAAATGTTTTGCCGTGAAACGGATCATAAACTCTTCTCTGTGTGCAAATAATCATTGACATATAACTTGCACAGCAAATGATGCCAGCAAATAACACAAAAGCGTAGGCTACATGGCGTATGATAAACATTTGCGTAGATGCTGAGATAAAGAAACAAGAAATTCAATGACAAGGCTAATATTTTTTACGTTTAATTACCGCGATTACATACAAACAAACCATGCCGAAAGTCGAATCGTTGACCCACAAGCACGCGTTTAACCACGCATTAAAGGCAGACGCGAAAAACCACAACATATTTATGATTAACAATTCGTTGGAATTAATTTTTATACATGAATTTTCTCCTTGCACTAAAAACAACGCGCAGACATCACGTTTATGAGGTGCAAACAGCGAACACCTTCCCGCTGGGACCAACGGAGAACATAGCGGAGCCGCCGCGCCTACAATATGTCACGTGGGCGCCCAACGTGCCCCCCGCACCTGCCACAACCACAACAAGCGCCACCACCACTACCACAACAACAACCAGCACTTCCACAACTATGAGAGCGCCAGCCAACACAACAACAAATGCGGCGCGTTCGGGGGGCGCCGCTGCAACAGCGACAGCTGTTAATGCCTCGGGTGGTGGCAGCATCTTGCTGAGCAGTTTGGCGGGCGCAGCGACTGGTGGCGGTATGGGCAAGCCACCGCTGAGTAATTTTCAATATCCGAACGGTGGCGCTGTCAAAGCGTTTCCACAAAATCAGGCAATTGGCTTTGTGTACGAGAACGACATCTACTACAAGCCGAAGGTTCAGGGCGAGCTGGTCTGTCGCATTACAACAACAGGTGAGCGTGTTGGTGTTAGAGTGTAAGTTAGTGTGTGGGTGCGTGAGTTATTCACTATTAGCTTTTCATTATTTAAATATTGTGAGATCTCTTGATATGTTTCAGGAGCTCTGCTTTACATTCAACTCTTGCAACTCAACATGCAACTCTTTTTATTTTAAATTCTTTTCTTATTCTTCTTCTACTATTCCGTATGGGTGTATGCTGGTGCTTCTTCTCGTGTTTGTGTTCGTGTTTCGACGGCATTAGGTCGTGCTGGCGTCGTCTACAATGGCATCCCGGATTGGACGTATGAGAACGTGCCGGAGCTGAATGGGCGCAGCAGCGGGCTCGCGTTCTCACCGGATGGCCTATTTTTAGCATTTCTCACATTCAACGACAGCGATGTGAATGAATACAAGTGAGTACCGTTATGAATAATTAAACTCTATAAAATTTGTTAACAAAATGTGCGCTGAAATTATTGGCACGTTGTGTTCGCTTGTAGCGGTATGTATATATGTTTCGGGTCTTTGTCAACGAGGGGACTGACGTCATCAGACAGTTAATCATATGAAACCTGTAAGGAAGTCGAGGTACGAGTGAATTTAATTTTTATTCATTCCGCTTTTACTATAGATGAATAAATTATGTTAAAATTTTCATACCTGGAAGGTGATCGATTGAGAAAATGTTTAGGGTTATTTAAAATTTTAACTGAACTTCTTCCTACGTTTGTATTGTGTGCTTTGCGGTTAACCTATAAATGAAGGAACATAAGAATTTAAGCCGCTTCCGAAAATCAAATGGATTTTGTGTGCTGCTTTTTACATCAAAAATACACTCCGATGTTCCTCTTTGCCTTCCGACAATACTAAACAAACTCTGTTTCGTCGCTCGCTAAAGCTCGAAAAGCTCGAAAAGCTCTTTAATCTACGAATAGTCTCAAATAATCTATTTCCGTTTACCTTAATCATCAAACCTACGTAGTCAACACACCAAATTTTGATACCGCGTCATGGTGGTCGAGATTTGTTAAAGGAGATATGGAGAATATTGTTAGAAATGAAGTGTTTAATATTTATATTCAATTTCCTTTTTGCTGGTTTCCAGTAAACGGTTTCTGAATTGTTTTGGCATCTTTCATTAAAGCATTGTTAACAGTAAAGGAGGATTCGAGGCTCCAGAGAATTCGCACGAAAACTCTTGTAAGTTGAGATTAAGAAAATGTGTAACTATGACACCGTTGAGCTTATTCAGAGTTCCTTGAATAGGCTGAGTCACACGCCATACAGATATCGGTCGTTTCCCTGAATTTATGCGGTATCGAAAGGTGCTTAAATTAAAAAAGTTATCCGCGTACTCTTTAAAAAAGTTTGCTTACTTCAGCAAAATTCGGAAAAGAAGCACTCACAGTGGGCTCACATATTTACACAAATCTTTCGAAGTCTAGCAGGAGTTGAAGACCTACTTCGAGCTCTCTAGATATCCAATAATCCTACAAGCTGGCGCAGTTCTTTACACTTAGTTAATAAATACGAAGCTCTTGAAAATTGTTAAAAATTACTTATCCTACTGGGTTTCCACCGTAATACCGGGGCTGCCTTATTTTCTATTTATTCCAAAATATGGAAATATCAAACATCTTATTCCATTTTATCACCATAACTTCTCATTACTGAAATTTTTCCTTTCTTCTATTCTCCCTTCCATCTTTTGTCTTAGATACACCTGGATGGGCGACGATATCAAGTATCCAGCTGTGCTAACACAACGCTACCCCAAAGCAGGCGAAGTTAACCCGAATGTCACCGTAAATGTGGTTAACCTCTCCGTCCTCAAATACATTTTCCCCACTCAAATCAAACTTCCAGCTGATCTAGCGAATGGCAGCTACATCGGCGCACTCACCTGGGCCACACCCATCGATCTCTCCATGACGATCACCAATCGTGGTCAAACTAAGGCTACAACGGTTGTTTGTCGCGCACCCGAATTCCATTGCCACTCCGTGCACACAGAGGTAACGGTTAATGATGGTTGGGTGCTACCGGCCGAGCGTCCCATTTTTTCCGTACGCAATAGCGCAAATCTAAAACGAAACCAACAACAATTACTCGCCAATGGGTTGAATGGAAATAATAGCTACCACAATGTCAGCAACGGTCAAACCACTTATGAGATCTCACATGGCGGCTATCTGCTTAAACGTCTTCCGGTGCGTGATGGCGAACACGGACACTTCCGACATGTGGTCTTCATCTCATCACTGGACCGCCGACCAGTACCACTCACAATGGGACGCTTCGAAGTCACTGAGCTTTTGGGTTGGGATGAGCCGCACGAGATTATCTACTTTATGGCGGCGCCGGAAAAACGTCCAGGTGAACGGCATCTCTATAAGATTAGTCTCAAACTGAATGAGACGCAGAGCAATCGCGCGTATATAACTTCAACACAGCCGACGTGCTTGACCTGCGATAACACCATAACCACTTTCCGACTGACCGCTCAAGGTATACGCGTGGAAGACGCTGAAAACCGTAGCGATGATGAGACCGAGTGTTACTATGATATACCGAAAAATTGTCTGTACAATAAAATTTACTTCAGCAAAGATTACTCGCACTATGTACAGGAGTGCCTGGGGCCGGAGTCGCCTAGCGTCTATCTGGTGGAGACACAGACCAACATGAAAACGTATATAGTGAATGCGGGTCACAGCTTGCAACATCGTCTGCAGCAGCTCGCCTTGCCACAAATGCGTACTTTCAGCGTGGAGATACGACACGGTTTCCACGCGCAAGTGCGTCTCTTCCTGCCACCAGGTATGCGCGAGGATGAAGAGGTCGCCTTTCCGCTCATACTACACATGTAAGTGGGATAGTAGAACTACATTTATAAATTTATCACTCAAAGCGGGAACAATGGAACTTAAATCCCTACCTTTTCCTGCTTTCTTACAGCAACGCGGCACCCGGTTCACAGTTGGTCACCGAAAAGTATCAAGTCGATTGGAACTGGTATTTGAGCAGTCAACGCTCCATGATTGTGGCGCAAATTGATGGACGCGGCAGTGGCTTCCAGGGCGAACTGCTGCGCACACAAGTGCATGGCAAACTTGGCACCGTCGAAGTGGAGGATCAACTAGGCGTATTAACGTAAGCATTCGCCATTAATACCAGCCACACGTGTGCGCCGAAAGTGGTTTACGCGTACACGCTTGCCTAGTAGAATCAGAAGAGAGTGACTTCAAACTTTGAACCAAGTAGACTCGCGTAGACTCATTAAATGAGCTCAGCGCGAGTCGACAGCTTTTACTCACTTTGTTTACTTTATTGTCTTTCTCTTCCACACACACCTCTAGCTACCTGCGCGATAATTTGAAATTCATTGATCCATCACGTATTTGCGCCTACGGCTGGGGTTATGGTGGCTACGCAGCCACCATGACGCTCATCGAGGACTCGCACCAGGTGCTACAGTGCGCTGTGGCCGTCAACCCCATTGTCTCCTTTGGCTATCATTGTAAGTTTGCAATTTACAGATCTTTTCGCAACACTTGACTCGTATAGCACGCGCCCGTTATTTGCCCACATTAATGGGATATTTTGCTATTTCCTTGTAATCGTTGCAGACTCATTTTTCACCGAACGTTACATACCGCTAAAGGGCGATTACTTGCGCGCTCTGCAGGAGGCCGATTTGACCATGAAGGCTGGCAATATTAAGGGTCGCAATTTGATGTTGATACACGGCACGGCGGACAGACTGGTGCATCAGGAGCACACGTTGATGTTGGTGCGTGCGCTGGTGGATCAGCAAGTCAAATTCCGGCATCAGGTGAGTGATTTACATGCTTTGGTATTAGGTGTGAAGTATGAGTCGATATCTAAGAGCTCAATATTCTCACTAAAATCACTCTCACTCGTTCGGAACCTTAAGTTAAGAAATGTCAAATATTTAACGAAGAAGGCTTCCGAGTTTCGGTGAGATTTCGAATCAAAACAAATACGGAAATACCCCTAGCTACAGACATTTTGAACCTTGCAAAAAAAGCTATACGGATTCTCGAGTTAATAGTACTACTACTTTTATGGCATTAAGACTATTAGAGATCTAGTAGTGTCAGAGTTTACTACTGATAGCGGAAGCCTGGTCGATCGTTCATGGTGTAGACATAAACTTGCTAGCTTCATTTCTAACTGAATTTGCATGAGATTTATCTTACCATGGAAAATATTACACTACTAAAGAGAGCAGTTTTACAAACTGTTTCTTTCTCTTCCTCCTATAATCTTCTCCTTTCTGTAACTCTCTCTATCACTCAGTTATCCGCTCTTAATACTAACTTAAAAGTACATGTTATATGCTTACGTAGCAAAATCTTGAAACATTTTATTTTAAATTATTTGCTTAAGTATTTTCTACATGTCGCTGCGACTTCTTTGCTTCATTTATTTTCAGGTCTACCCCGATGAGGATCACGCGATGACGAAATCACTTAGCCACGTCTACAAAACCATGGAATGGTACTTCGATGACTGCTTCGGCCCCAACGACGACAGCGAATGGGATCCGACGGGACTGTTTGTGTTCAAACAATAATTAATCATTCACAGTGGTGAAGAGGTTTATTTGTAGAAGCAGGTATTAAGTAGTTGCATAAATTAGTGTGATTGGAGATTATATAGAAAGCACGAAAAAACAATTTAAAACGAATTAAGAAAACACCGCGTTGCAACAACAAAGCTCATATGTATGTAGTTGAGTGTAGTCGTACAAGTGAGTACACCATATTTGAGTACTCGTTATTGGGCGTGGAGATTTAGTACGAAGCGGCAGAGTTGACGTGATCTTAACTAGGAAAATTCAAGCTTTTTGCATTTTTGAAAGAAAATAATATCATAAATTAGTTTTTATATTTGAAGGCGAAGCAAAAAAAAAAAATTAAGCTAAATACTAAAGTTGATTAGAAACAATGCTTAAGTTGTATAAAACTAGGGATAAGTGGGTATGTGAAACAAAAAAATATTAAAACGAAAAAAAATTTAAATAATTAAAATGGTTAATTAAAAGGATAAACTAAAAGCTCACAAACAGCAAACGAATTGTAGAGGAGCAACCACAAAATGCAAGTAACGTCATTAATTTGCGCGACTGATTATTGAAATATGCGTAAAAACATTTAATGACCATAAATAAACATTTTAATTAACAAATTCAAATTGAAAATAACATAAAATTTAATGAAAACGAATAAAGAAGTTTTAAAAATATTTGCTGTATAACAAAATATTACGAAAAATTTTTAATATCAAAGAAACATTATTTGAACTGAGTGATTGTATTGAGTTAACGGTTTATTATAATTAAAGTAAATTTAAATAAATTTAATGTATTTACTAATTTTTTATACTCGTTCAAGCGTGCATTCCAAAGTCGATTTCACGTGTGTGCAGCAAAACATATGAACATAACATTCATTTGCTGTATTTTTGCATAAACAAATATGCATAAAAATTATAATAAAGAAAAATATATATACATATATAATATTTATTTAATGTTAATATGTTTCGATATTTACTAAGTGTATAATTCAACGTACTGTTATGTGTATTTAGAGGTGTACATATGTATATGTGAAACGCTCAAGGCAGCGTTGTATATGTGGATATAGTTGATTATACCGTTATTCACCAAATGAATTAAAATTGACTGAATGTTATTTTTTATATGTATATGTATGTATGTAATCAATTTAAATGCATAAGTTTATGAAAATTTACATTTGTTAGCTTTAAAGTATGTATTATGATTAAATTTTTTAATATCAGCTATATTCAAGCGATCAGAAAACATATATTAAATTCGGTGTTGAATATGTATGTATGTATTTGAAGCAGCTATTTTTTGCGTACAACTTTTGCAACACAAATGCCATGATTTATATGCACCTAATCCTGTATATGGGTACTAAATAGCAGCGAATTGTGTGGTAAACCTTAAAATAGTTTTATGTATATGTATTCAGGAACATATAGCACTCGGATATATTATTCTTTTATATATTTAGAGTAGGAAAACTACTTTTTTATGTCACGTGTAAGGTCTGTATGTATGGATGTAAAAGTATTTATGTAGCTTGAAATATATATATATATATATATATATGTTTATTTTTATTTCTTTAGATTTTTTTGTATAAAAATGTGAAAAGTACTTAATGAAATTGGTTAAAAGATTAGATTGCAGAGCTATGTTAATTAAAGGTGAAACTTAACGGAGTCTGTAGAGAAAGCCGTAATTTTTAGTCTAGTTACTATACTTGTCAAATATATACAAACAGAAAATAATTTTAGTTCAAGTATAGTTTTTGTTACAGAGATTTAGGGGTCTTGGGTCACCCAGAAGCCTTATTTAGTAACATTCAAGTAACAGCATCAACACGTGATGAGAGTAGAGAACCTTCGGCTGACTAATAATACCATTAAAATAAGCCTAATCAGATCAGCTTTGTTTTTCTGCGCTCTTTTGCCATTGTTGCATCCATTTTTATAGCCTCAAAATAACTTTGAGCCAAAAAATTATATATTTTTATTATGAATAAATTCTCACCTTCAATATTGTTCCTGACAATTACGCTCACGGGCCAGACTATTAAACAGTTAAATAAAAGAAAGGGTATTCTGTTGTTGTATATGAGAATCCGAAATTGTGTAACATAGTTTTGACCGATTTTTAATTTCTAGAAACGATTTTCAGCAACCATACCTCTAATATGCTTCTCACCAATAATCTAGGCAGAAAATTATAAAATGATAAAGTTTTAACATGTCAAGGCGTTTGATCAGCAATTTCTTTTATCGCTCGACGCTACATTTCGTCGTTGGTTCTACTTTTTATACAACTCAATTTCAATAAAACAAAATGAAATTTTGGGTTCCGGAATCTCAAATCCATGTAGAAATTTTGAGTATTAATGCTTTCATTAGCAACTTCTGTTAAAAAGTATTAAATTTTTCATCTCCTTCCACTAGTGTAGCTCCATAATACCATTAAAAAGTCTACTTTAGAAAGAAAAGTGTAATGTTTTGAATGCCTTACGCAATCGGTCTAAATGTAGGTAACGTTTTTATTATTTTACTGCTATTTCACGTACTGGGAATATCACGTTGGTCACATTTAAGAGCTTGTTGAATACAAAGAAGGGTGAAACTTACAGTTTTTTATTTCACAAACTACTTTTATGCATTAAAGAGTTTGAAAACCAATAAAAATTTTGAGATCATTAATTAATTAAAATAAAAATCGCATTACTATTTGGAAGCTCCAAGTATTCTTATGAAATATAGCACTCGTAACAATAACAAGATAAAGTAAAAGAAACTAAGGGTTACTTAAGCTGTAATAGTAAACTAATTATGATGCATTGTAGCAAAAACATGCTTCCATTTTCAACAAAAAAAAAAAATCAAAAAAAAAACACACTACAAAAGAGAAGACATATAAGTAAAAATAAATGAAGATAAAGAAAACACTTAAAAAAGAAAAGGTGGAAATTGCAGAAAACAAATTCAAGAAAGTATGCAGGACCAAAAGACGAAAAGACGAAAAGAAGAAAAAAATATTTAATAAAAAGTTAAGAACAAAAATAACATAAAAAGAAATGTAGATCAAAAATCTACCTATATGAAATAATGAAAGCTTTAAGTGTGTATTTGTGTAATGCCGCAAAAACAAATCTAATACATATGAATATGTGAAAATTTAACTAAAAGAAATTATAACAGAAATTCAGAAAACAATTGAAATTAAGAAATTATATTAAGTAAGTAAAAAGATAGAAGATAATTTATACTAAAAACACGAAAAAAAAAATCGAAATTACACAACTATTAAGCAAAATGTTAAACAAAAATTTAACTCATCATTGAAAAGAAAATTTAATATTTTATTTTAATGCAGACACGCCCACACACCTTTACAAAACAAGCAACATCAAATATAATAATTTAAACTAAACAAACGAAACACACACATTTGCATACAAATGGCATTGATTAATCCCCAGATATCCTTAAGAAGTTGAAGCCATAATTATGCTTCAATAATGAAATTTATAATAAAATATATTCACATTTGATTGTGGCCGCGCAATAAATAACAAAGGAAGAAGAACGAATTTATTTGGTTTCAGAATTAATTTCTGCCGTCCCCTGACACACCAAGTACATACACAAATGTACAATTACAGCACAAACTGCACACACATACTCACAAATATTAAGAATTATGACTTTTGTTAAAACATATTCCAAAAACAATTCTGTTTGATATTCAAGTCCATCAGAGCTACAAATACTTAGGCTAAGCACATAGTGAATGTACTGAATTACGATCAACAAAGGATTTGCCGTATAGTACACTTAGCTCCACTATGTGCTTAGCCTTTGTAGCCAAAGCCTTGTTCAAAAATTTACTTTTAAATAAATACTTACATAAGTTATTTTTTTATATTTATGACCAGAAATAAATATTTGAAATTAAGGTCATCGAAAATACATACACATATACATAGTTGAATATAATATAAAAAAATATATGTAAAACTGTTTAGTCGGATGCATATTTGTTGCTAAATGTATGCCTATATACCACATAATCGAACGAAGGTGTATAAATAAATATGTAATATTAAGAAAAAACACTGTAAAAGGCGAGGAAAGTCACCAAACAGACAACGCATTAAAACAATAATAAAAACTAAAGAAAAATGGAAAATAAAAGTGAAATGTTGAAAACAAAAGCCCTTGAGCCTTCTATTTCTATTCCCAGATCTTCCCATTTTTAATATTATATATTTAATTGTGTTGAATATTATATTCAATATTGAATATAGTCAATATTGAAGCCTAATTGTATGCACAAATTTGATATCGCGTATGGAAACCACAACGTTGCCTACATCTAGGGGGATATTGTTTCAGCATAAGGCTATGATAATGGGGATTTAAGGAGGACAAAGGTAAGAAAGCATTTAACAACAAACAAGGAACGGCTAAGTTCGGTAGGGCCGAACATTTTATACTCTCGCAATGTGCAAGGATCAGAGGCGGGGAAATGCTTTCAAGTGCTGATGAAACTTTATATTAAAAAATGTTGTTTAAGAATTCAACACTCGGTCGTCACTCGGTTTGGCATCGCACTAATTTTTACTTTAGGTCATATACTCATAAAGGCAATCCAACTAAGACAAATCATGATTATGACAAATCATGATATTAGTGCTGTGGGAAGGTACATCGATTTCACTAATTTTTACCACCAAGCTTCAGTATATTTAAGATTATACGTTAATTTAATTTCGCTAAGACATCTTCATCACAAAGAATTTTGAAAATTTTCATATTAGGTACATGGGGGTTAAGGGAAATACTACCCAGATCTTAAAAATTTTTACACCAGGAGACATTATTACTAGAAAAAGACTTTATCTGAATTTTACTAAGATATCTCGCATATTAAAATATACGCATTGATTAAAATATACGGTATAACGTCAACCGGAAGTCGAAAATTGTTGTTTTCGAAATATGCAAGCTAAGCTCTATACTTCCCAGCCGATTTTACCAATTTCGACACAAGGGCACACTATTATAAATTTCATTTATATATCTAACCGAGTAACCGATATTTTCGGTAATACTGTACTTTAAAACTGAAAAGCGGTGAAAGAATCAGATCCACTTTCGAAGGCAATGCCCTCTGTGTAAATGTAATTGTAAAAGAATTTACCGCAGTCCACTAACCTTCTCGAGGTCACTGACCTCTTTGTTTATCTCTAGTGAGGTCAACAACCTTTGTTTACACTTTTTATTTATCCCTTTTGTTTATCTTTAATGAGGTACACCACACTTCCTAAGACCAATGATCTTAACTTTGATTACCTTTAGCTAGTTTCATTACCTTTCCTGTGGTCAGTGACCTCATTGTTTACATTTAGCGAGGTCCGCCACCTTTGTTTACCTTTTTTTTGTTTACCTTTAGCGAAGTCCACCACCCACGGTCAAGGTCAATGACCTCTTTGTTTACATTTAGCGAGGTCAACCACCTTTGTTTACCTTTTAGTTGTTTACCTTTAGCGAAGTCCACCACCCACGGTCAAGGTCAATGACCTCATTGTTTACATTTAGCGAGGTCCGCCACCTTTGTTTACCTTTTAGTTGTTTACCTTTAGCGAAGTCCACCACCCACGGTCAAGGTCAATGACCTCATTGTTTACATTTAGCGAGGTCCGCCACCTTTGTTTACCTTTTAGTTTGTTTACCTTTAGCGAAGTCCACCACCCACGGTCAAGGTCAATGACCTCTTTGTTTACATTTAGCGAGGTCCACCACCTTTGTTTACCTTTCTTTGTTTACCTTTAGAGAAGTCCACCACCCACAGTCAAGGTCAATGACCTCATTGTTTACATTTAGCGAGGTCAACCACCTTTGTTTACCTTTTAGTTGTTTACCTTTAGCGAAGTCCACAACCCACGGTCAAGGTCAATGACCTCTTTGTTTACATTTAGCGAGGTCAACCACCTTTGTTTACCTTTTAGTTGTTTACCTTTAGCGAAGTCCACCACCCACGGTCAAGGTCAATGACCTCATTGTTTACATTTAGCGAGGTCAACCACCTTTGTTTACCTTTTAGTTGTTTACCTTTAGCGAAGTCCACCACCCACGGTCAAGGTCAATGACCTCATTGTTTACATTTAGCGAGGTCAACCACCTTTGTTTACCTTTTAGTTTGTTTACCTTTAGCGAAGTCCACCACCCACGGTCAAGGTCAATGACCTCATTGTTTACATTTAGCGAGGTCAACCACCTTTGTTTACCTTTTTTTGTTTACCTTTAGCGAAGTCCACCACCCACGGTCAAGGTCAATGACCTCATTGTTTACCTTTACCGAAGTCCACCACCTTTGTTTACCTTTTAGTTTGTTTACCTTTAGCGAAGTCCACCACCCACGGTCAAGGTCAATGACCTCTTTGTTTACATTTAGCGAGGTCCACCACCTTTGTTTACCTTTTAGTTGTTTACATTTAGCGAATTGACCTTGACCGTGGGTGGTGGACTTCGCTAAAGGTAAACAACTAAAAGGTAAACAAAGGTGGCGGACCTCGCTAAATGTAAACAATGAGGTCATTGACCTTGACCGTGGGTGGTGGACTTCGCTAAAGGTAAACAAACTAAAAGGTAAACAAAGGTGGCGGACCTCGCTAAATGTAAACAATGAGGTCATTGACCTTGACCGTGGGTGGTGGACTTCGCTAAAGGTAAACAAACTAAAAGGTAAACAAAGGTGGCGGACCTCGCTAAATGTAAACAATGAGGTCATTGACCTTGACCGTGGGTGGTGGACTTCGCTAAAGGTAAACAACTAAAAGGTAAACAAAGGTGGCGGACCTCGCTAAATGTAAACAATGAGGTCATTGACCTTGACCGTGGGTGGTGGACTTCGCTAAAGGTAAACAACTAAAAGGTAAACAAAGGTGGCGGACCTCGCTAAATGTAAACAATGAGGTCATTGACCTTGACCGTGGGTGGTGGACTTCGCTAAAGGTAAACAAAAAAGATAAACAAAGGTGGTGGACCTCGGTAAAGGTAAACAATGAGGTCATTGACCTTGACCGTGGGTGGTGGACTTCGCTAAAGGTAAACAAACTAAAAGGTAAACAAAGGTGGTGGACTTCGCTAAATGTAAACAAAGAGGTCATTGACCTTGACCGTGGGTGGTGGACTTCGCTAAAGGTAAACAAAAAAAGGTAAACAAAGGTGGTGGACCTCGCTAAATGTAAACAAAGAGGTCACTGACCTTGACCGTGGGTGGTGGACTTCGCTAAAGGTAAACAAACTAAAAGGTAAACAAAGAAGGGGTGGTGGAGCGGATCACATTAACTCTATATGTTAGTATATAGAGAGTACTCAATATTAGGGAAGATGTGTTCACCCATTTTTGTGAAGGTAACTTACACAGTGACCGACATATTCGGCATAAAGTCTGCTAGAATAACGAAAATCATTATGTATAGTATAAGGGGGCTAGGATAATTCGTTGACCGATTTCACGTTTTCCGCAGTAAACTATAGTATATCCAATATTACATGTTCACTTAATTTTGCTAAAATATCTTACATATTGGGGTTGAAAATCCGTATATTTGGTATATGGGGGCTACGGGAAGTATTTATCCGATTTTCACCATTTTTAGTACCAGAGCACACTATTATCATTGAAAGATAATCCTCCAATTTCATTACAATATCTACAGATTTACCGACATTTTCGGTAAAAAGTCAGATAGAGGCACTGAGGTCCTAAAATTGGGTAACTGATGGCTTGAAAAGTTATGATCCAATTTCATCAATTTTTACACACAAGATGGCTTATCTTGATAGCACTATTTTTACAAAGTTTGATTTTCATATCTTAATTGCTGCTCGATTTACCTACTTTAAAATTAAACTATCAGATGAAACATTAAATTGGGTTAAATGAGAAGAAGGCGTGGTTTTTAATCGATTTTGTCCATTTTCACAACGTAGGAATATAAATATAATGTCACACGCTAAATTTTCTTGAAATCAATTAAGGGGTTCTTGAGATATAGGATTGCAACTATAAGTGGGCGGTGCCAAGCCCACCGCCAAAACTTTACATGCATTGCTATGCACCTCTTCCGTATCACATTTTCTGCAAGATTCAATGTTTCTGACGTCTTCCTTGAGCGGATTAACACACTTTCCGTAGTTTTCCTAACTAGTTTCCATAACCTTTATATGGGAGGTGGGCGTCGTTATTAGCCGATTTCATTCATTTTCTCAATATATAAAGAGATGGCAGAAAAACTAAGTCGGGGGAAGTTTGATTCCTATAGTTTTAACGTTTTCCGAGACAAATATATTAAAACTATTGGGGGCGGAGCCATGCCCACTTTAATGAAAGATTTTGCCAATAGGTGCCCCGCACTACAAGGATATTTATTTTTTAAGTTGCTGCTTAGTTATAGCACTTTATCGGTTTTCGATTAATGGCATTTTGTGGGCCTGGTAGATGTCCAATTACACCCATCTGCAGTACCAGCCGTCTCGCGGTGGCAAAGAATACGTGTACCGAATTCCTTCAAAATATCTTAATTTTTACTCAAATTATCGCTTGCACGGACACACGAACGGGCAGACAGTCACTCGGATTTCAACTCGTCTTTTCATCCTGATCATTTATATATATATATATGTCTATATCTAACTCGATTAGTTCTGCGTGTTACAAACAACCGTTAGGTGAACAAAATTAATATACTCTGTAGCAACATGTTGCGAAAGTATAAAAATAATTTAAACAAACTTTCCTTTACGAAGGTTGAACTATGAAAATGAGGGATTAAAAGGACCAAAACCAGGAAAGGAATCGAACTAGTCGAATATTAATAATAGTACATATATAAATAAATAGAACATTATCGACATAGTTTTTAGATATAGCTTAATAGTCCTATCAAAAGTGAAAAGTGATATGTTCGTTTATGTTGGTATTAATTCTTCTTCTTTGTTAACGCAATTCTATATATAAGGCTTAATCCTTATCCACTTGAGCTTTTCCTAGGCACAAAGTCCTTTCATTCGGATTTTCCATAATATTTATTATGATTTTAATTTTCGACCTATAATCGTCGTTCGACCCATAAATTTTCGGCAAACTCTTTGTCTCGCCCTCTCGACACGAAAATCAGTTAATCAGATATTTGCACTGTGAAGTGTTCAGATAGATTTACCTACTCCAGCTAAAGAAAGAGATTATATACTCATATTTCAATACTAACATTTTTCGATGATTTATGATTTTATTCAGGCACATTAGCATATAGATTTTAAGCACATCTTCTCAACGACAATATCTAAAGTCAAATCAGTATTTTAGAAATAAGGGAACTGAGTAACTGGAAATCTTGGAAAACTGTAAGATTTGTAAGATACGAGTACATCAATCATTTCACAAGCTTCACTTTAGTTATACCGACAAATGAAAATGGCTTTCGTGAATTTTATTTGTTTATATATTTTCTTTTGTGAAAATTGCCTTTTTTCAAATTTCAATTTCAAATATTGCACAAATTCAAAGTAGAACTTCTCTCACAATTAGCTAGCAATTATCCTTATCTTCTTTGGCGCATAATTTGCGCAACTTTGGCGAGTTAATTAAATTGCATTCCACAAATTTAATTGCAAACCCAACTGCAGTGCGATAAATTCGAAATGAAATTCAATTAAGAGTAAATAAATAGAGTTGCGCTGCAAGGACACTAACACTTAGCCATACTAAATTCCACTAATGAAGAAGCTTTTGTGAAAGCGCTGGCGATTGTTATGCGAATGAACTGCAATGAAATGAAATGAAATGAAATGGAATGAGTGTTGACCAGCGAATTAACTAACACAACAGAATAACACATGTCGCATTATTCAGCGGTTGAGGACAAAATGCCGTCACATGTGTAGAATCCCATTGTATTGTTGTTGGACAACAATATGAGAGCTTCGCAACATATATGAGACTTCTTGTTTTATATAAAATCTTTAACCAAGGCGTTGAGTCTGAAATAATACTTAAGCTTTTGCAATCTATACCAACTGATACAATCATTGGTCAATGTTTTCGGCCTGGCTTTAGCAGACATTAATAATACAGTGATTTCCAAAATATGATTAAAGTATAAGTCAAGTCGCACATATTAAACAATATCAATAAGCTTTTGAAGCTTTCACAAAGCTTTCATCTTTTCCATTTGAGTTTAATTCTAATTATCGTTATTAATATATTATTACAAATAGAACTATAATATGTAGCATATTTATAAAAGTTTCATTTTAATTCTCTGAAATCTCTCTTAAAGGCTTTCATTTGCAGAGATTTAGATAATGCATATGTAATTTCGAATCTGAAGTGGTAAGACTTTGGTTTTTGATAGTCTTATATTACTACATTAATTTTTTATTAAAGGCAGGCGTATTCACAAGGATTATATCCTGTTCCATGCTAATGTGAGTCCTCTAATGCTCATACATATTTACCAAATAATATGTGCATGCTTTTTGCTCGCATGCAAAGTACTTTTATTCAGCACTTTGCTTTCTAAGTTTGCACGACGCCAAATTCGCTATTTGTTCGGGAATTAAGTGTCCTCACATTCCTTTATTATTGCATTTAGTGGCAAGCACACATAAATATATGTAATTGTGTGATTACATTAGGGCGAACATGTTTAATGCAAGAGAAAAATCTAATACGAAAGCTATGCAAATGGCTGAATTTTTATTTAGTAATTAGCACTCGTTATAGAATAGAACACTCGTTTATTTTCTCAACAAAGTTATCAGAATTGCATTAGTGGCAGAAATTACTGTCAAACTGCTAATTATTAGAAACGAAGCTTTATTTCGGTTTAAGTCTTGTTGATTTTAAGTACGTAAATCCAAAAAATGTTTTTTCCTTCATCCGCAGACATTACAGCTCCACCTTAATACACCGACCTACAACCACCCATTAATATTTCTATCTGTGTCAGCGTATCACATGTCACTCTCACATATATGTATGTATGTACATACTCTTTGTTGTCGCTAAATAAATAAACGCTTAATTCTATTCAATTTACAAAACGTTTTAAGTTAATTTGTTTACATTTTTGCGTTTCACTTCATTTCATTTCGCGTTGTCGGGTGCCATTGTTTTTATGCGGCGGTGGTTTTTCGTACGAATTGAAATTCGTTTGTTGGCACCAAATATTCTTTATTTTTTATCTTATTCGCTTTTGATTAGAGCGAATTATTTTTCTTCCTACAGGTTATTATGCCTGTGGGACTTGGTGAGATATTTATTTTTTTACGTTTGGGAAATAGGTTTAAATATGGTTCAAGTGGAGCTAAAATTTTAATTTTCATAACCAATAAGACAGTAAGGGTATCATTTGGAAAGCATTCTGAAATCTTTAATTCAGACGTATTTCGACTGAGGTTGCCACCTAGCGATGAAAGTTAAACTATAAATTAAAAAATTATGTCAAACACAAAACATTCGGGAAAGCCTTCTGGAAAACACTCGAAACATTTTCCGTCTATACCATTTTTAGATAAGACTTGCCAGCTACAAATAAACATGAAGCAATAATTTAAAAAAAAAATTATAAAAATATTTAGCATTTAGGAAAGGCTTTTCAGTCGAAGCTCCCATTTGTTCTATCTTGATGATAAAAAAAATGCCTTGAAAGATTTGCTCCGTAAAAAATTTGCCTCACTTAATTATAACAATTCCGATTTAAATAACTGTTCAACAATTACGCTAGAAAGAAATAAAATGTATCCCCTCAACACTACAATCAAATAGTTTCATTCTCATTATTAACAAATTTAGTTAGTTAGCTCATATATCGTCGATATATATCTCAGTCATATATAGAATGCATTCGAACGTACTGTACAATGTATGTGTCGGTCGAGAGCTACTCGTACGTCTACACAGTGAAAGCAACCTGACATTTTATTTGTTAGTGTTTGTCATGAGACTGACAAGGATATTTAATTATGTTGACAAGGGTAAACATCACGGTCTTTGTGGGTTGATATGCATATATTTGCATTCAAATACAACCAAAAATAAATAAGTATTAGTATTTACTTAGGTTTATATGCGGTAAGTACCTTGTAGGAAAAATTTTACATCATAAAATTTAATTTCGACAAATAAGTAATGAATTTTTGTTGTGTAAATTAAATAAAAAAAAACTCTTACCACTATGACAGTTCCAATAGGGCGTTTTGTAATATTTTATTATTATTAAGTCCGAATATATCTTGACCGCTGTCATGTTTTATACTTATAAAAAATAGGTAAGTACACATCATTCTTGAGTCCATTAAATTACCTAGTGTGGAATAATCTGAAGAAACTTCACTCTCAAAATTATATTTAGAAAGCCTTTCCCGAAGGGTCGATTTAATCGAAACAAATAAACATTAGAATATACAAAAATGTTCAGGAAAATACTAGAAAGAAGATTAACATATATATATGTTATAAATGTATAATAGGTATGTATTGTACTGCCTATAGTTCTCAAGTGTTGACTAGTTTACTTCCTTAGTGGGTATGATTTAACTTGACAAGTTTATTAACACATATATGTAAATATTTAATGGAACCCATCATAATGGCCAATCTACTGTCTAGTATTATTAATACAGAATAATACTTTTACTAATTGATGGATTGCATTTCAGTTTTGAGGATTTACGTGTGAATGATTTAGCTCTGTCAAAGCGCATCTGTGGTGACATGTATGGTGGTAATATTAATTTTTGCCAAAACCCAGCAGAGACGTAATTTAAAAATATGAAATTTTGTTTGGAGAGATGGATGGAGAGATTCCTAGATGGAGTATGTGAATCTTTACACATTAGGTACGAATGTCCAAAATTGTATGGAAAAGTTCTGAACTTCCATATTGTAGCCGAGCATTAAACCCACGATCAACTAATTGGTAGTCAAGTTTCACACCTAACACACTCTACAAAGAAATATATGAATGTGATTAACAAGGAAACGTGAAATGTTGAACTGGAAGTACTCTTCAATGACATGTGGCTATTATGTATAATAAAAGATTTCAGCGGTAAAGTCGATCGGGAGTTCACGAATAACTAAATAGCTTAAGTAGATATAGGCTCAAAGAAATAATCATTTCAGCAAAATGTACTCAAAAAGATGTCTATAAACATAGTATAATCATAGGAGAAAGTTAGGTAAAAACCAATCGATATGAATCTAGGAATATCGATAGGGCTTCGAATAAGAGTGTGTAAAGCAATTTTATGGATCAATATTTGAGTTTAGTGTCAAAAAACCGCAGGGTCATTGAGCTGTACTGGTCTGTGTGTATAGTCATCTCTTCTCTCCGGGAAAATACAGACATTATTAAGGTTTAACCGTTATGAGCTTCTTTGGAAATACTGTTCTTGACAATTAAACTTTAAAGAAGTTAAAATTTTGTTACAATTACCATTTCAAGAAAATTATTAAAACTCTCTTAAATATAAGCTCAGATGGGGTTTTGTTGTTGTTGATTTTTTGTTGCAACTATCATCTTATATTCTTTTATAATACGCATTTAACCTCTAAAACTTGATTCTCTTGCAGCTACATTTTATTTATATTCTCACATGTAAAGATGGCAGTGAATGTGTTCGCCTTGCCCCCCCTCACAGTCTTGACATTTTCAGACGCTTGGGGTGCCTACGCTCATTTACAAACACAAAAAAGCATTTACCAGCGTAAATAAAGAGCAAAAATGCACACAAGCACGTATTTTGTAAGAGCAGAGGCCCAAAGGTAGGTGCTCAAGTGAATAAAGCTGGCCTCTAAGTAGGCAATTTAAAATGCATACAAGACAAGGATCTATGCATATATGTGTGTGTTTTTGTTTATGTTCAGATTCATGCATGTTGAAGCCATGCTATTCCGGTGCGTCAAATTCAAATGCACACGCACGCACACTGTCACTGATGTTTAACTACATATAACACACACACCACCATATAGTGTGGGAGTGGTGAAATGCAGGCGAATAAAAGCTGGTAAAACTGTAATTAAGTGCACAGTAAAATGCTAAGAAGCGCACCGAGTACAAACAAGGAATGTTGGAAAAAGGAATAAAATGAGGGTTTTTGTTGTAGTGCGCGGCGTGTTGATAGCATTCTGTGAATTAAGTTGCAAACTTGGTTCAACATTAATAAACAACTGTCACTATTCATTTAAAGGGACAGGTAGTTATAGGGAAGTATGTTTCTATAAAATGTTGCACTTATTGTATAAATTTGCTTTAATTAAATATTGCAAAAAGGTGGCAACCCTACCAAAAAATTATACAACAGATGTCTTTCTTAAACTTCTGTATTGGAGGAAAACATACCATAATTTTTCATGTCAATTAAATAATTAAAATTATACATGTGGAAACACTTCTGGCACATTTTGGTTCTAAGTCTTCCTAAACATCTATAGTTTGCTATATCATATCTTAAAAAAATATAAATTTTTTTAAAGAGATGGCAGCTTCCTCAAAAATTTCTCCGACAAAAATCTGTCTTGAACCTCTTTAGTTTCTAGAACCTCTTAGCTAAATTATAATATTTCATATTACTTAAATAAATAAAAACAAACAAGTGGTAACATTTCTCTGAAATTCAACTAAGTACCAGTAACTACCAGTGTACCAGTGTAACTAACTTATATCTATTTAGTTTGATATATAGTTATATTAAAAAATATAATTTTGAGCAAGTGGCAACACTGTTCAAAAATAAATTCAAATTGAAAATTCTTCAATCTCCTTAGTTAGTCAAAGTCCTACATACTCTCTCCCAAGCATACTTTTAGTATGATCACAGTCAAAACACTTTTATGATATGACTGTGTTTTTAGTTATTTCAATAATTTAATTTATTATTCTATTCTAAAGTTCGTTTTTCAAAATTCTCCTCTAAATGGTTTAAGTCACTAACAAAAGTTGATTCTTGAAAACACTTTCATCTCAAGGATCATAAAAGGGAAATTAAATATCACTAAGTGTGAAGATATCGAGATCTTGTTTATACGTTTTGAGATGGTTATACGTGGTCCAATGATGTGTCTATGGACTTCAGTAAATTTCTGGTTTGTTGACCGGCTATAGAGGAGTTACATCATAGCAGTATTCCATTGAACTAATTGTAGAATGTTTTACCTATAACAACAACAATAATAACATCAACATATACAACTTTGTTAACCTCGGATCCTCAAAATATGAACATAATGCATTGTAGAAATCCAAAAAATTTTAATGTTATATCAAATATTGCACCCAACAATAAAAAATAATCCATTCTAAAAGGAGCTCAGTGAGCGAAGGCCATCGCCATCGCCAATTCTATACACAAATGCATACTTAGAAAAAGTGACAAAATATTGTCAAATATATACATTCATTTGTGCGTCCGTGTGCGTGTTTAGTATTTAGTATGTATATGTACTCGTTTAAATAACTAATGTTATTGCGCTAGTTGATGTTATCACTCAAAAGTGGCACCGGCATGTGCCTGGGTTGCCAACGGAAATTATTTAAAGCACATTTATGTAAGTCAGGCAACCTTGCAATGGCAACTCTTTCATTGTTCGGCCAGCTTTTTGCCCTTTAGCAGACAATTTCGGACTTTTCACTTGCCGCAAAGTACTCATGTGCATAACCACTGGCAACCAAAACTTTCTACACACACACACGCGGCAGCAGACACGAGTTTGCTTGTGCTGATAGTGGGCGCCAGTATTGTACAGCGTACAACAGCTCAAGTTCGCCTCGATGCATATATGAGTTTTATGCACATGCATACATATATACATGTGTACAGTTGTGATTTTAGTTTCGTAGCGAATCTCTACTTAAATATATATATGTACATGTACATGTGTGTGTGTGCATGTAAGCATGTGCTTGTATGGGTGTGTGAGTTTATTGCCATTGGCTAAAAGTCGTACGGAAAAGATTTTTTAATTACACGCTCAGTTGGGATATAAAAATCGCTGAATGAACATTTTAAATGAATTTATTTGTGTACAAATGTATGTGGTTATGTAATGTGGGCTCCCAAATGAAATGGATTTTTCAATGAGTAATCGCCGCTAAATGACGGAATATATATTCCATTCCAATTTAAGTGAAGTTATTAATAACAAGTAAGGAAGGGCTAAATTTGGGTGTAACCGAACATTTCATACTCTCGCAATATGCAAGGATTAAAGGAGGAAAATACTTACAGGTGCTGGCAAAACTTTGTATTAAAAAATGTTGCATTAGAATTCAGCATTCATTAATCGACGAAATTTTGAATGAAATACAATCATATTCCGTATCTTATTAACTTAAAATATAGGTCACAGACTCACGTACTTTCATTACTACATTTTGCTTCGTGTCCGAAGTATTTATATTAAAATCTACCAAATTAACTCAAATAAGATACATGCGATATAAACTAAAAAATTTGATTAATTAATTGATTAATTAAATATATTAGATGCATGAGGAAAAAGTCAACCGGAGAAAAGGAAATCATTATATTAGGAATAAGCGGCTTCAGCCGTGATCTAGACCGATTTCTTTCATATTTAGCGCGGAATCACATTTTGTTTAAGAAAACATATCCACTTAATTTCATCAAAATATCACACATATTGACCAACATAAACGGTTTAAAGTCAAGTGGAAAATCGAGAATTCTTATATCGGGCATTTCTGGGATAGAGAAAGATCTGCACTAGTCACATTAACTCTTTTCATTATTCAAGTATATTAGGAAACATGCTTTCCCGAAATTTTGTGAAGGTAACTCACACAGTGACCGACATAAAGTCTGCTCGAATAACGAAAATCATTATATGTAGTATATGGGAGCTGAGATAATTCGTGGACCGATTTCACACATTTTCTGCACTAAACTATTGTATATATAATATTATTCTTTCATTTAATTTTACTGAGATATCTTACATATTGTCCGAGATATACCGTATAAAGCCAAGCGGAAGTTTGAAATTCTTATGTTAGGTCTATGGGCACTTGGGGTGGTACTTATGCAATTTTATTAATTCCAGGCACACGAACACTCTGTTATCAGAAAGGGACGCCTAACTCACGGAGACGGATAACTCATATATTGACCGAAATATTTTGCATAAAATCTAACAGAAGCTTGAAAATCTTCATATTAGGTACATGAGGGCTAGGGGAAGTATTTACTCGATTTTCCCCATTTTTGACACAAGGGCACATTATTATTAAACGATATATATGGTGAAAAGTCTACCGCTTCCTTATATGTTATATAAAATAAATTTAAAGCAATAACCACAAATTTTAAGCTTATTCTCAATAAACTTCTACTATAATGAAACTAATAATAGTTTCAGTTAGAGCTTTCTTCAATAAAACATGGTATAAGTATAAGAACTCTTCCCAAAGTCAATGCCCCTTACCTTTGGTGAGGTACAAAACGATTATCGAGGTCAGCGTTTTTAATTGCCTCTAACGAGGCCAACAGCCCTTCTCGAGGTCATTGACCTTTTTGTTTACCCTTAACTAGGTCCACCACCTTTGTTTATTTTTTTTGTTTGTTTACCTTTAGCCAGGTCAATGACCCTTCTCAAGGGCAATGACCTCTTTGTTTACCTTTAGCGAGGTCAGCAAACCTTGCCAAGGTCATTGACCTTTTTGTTTACTTTTAGCCAGGTCCACCAAATTTCTCAAAAATCTCAAAAAGTCTCAAAAATTTCTAAAACTGACTTTATTATAAACTTTTTCAACTCCATATCTTCACAGATTTGCAGTCTAAATACCCTAAAGTTTATAGAAGAGAAATGTGAAAATATCGAAAGAATCTCTATTACACAATTATACAATGGTCTCCCTTTACCTATTCCTTATTCAAAAATTTACTCTAATTCTCGATATCGATGTTAATCGCTTTGAGTTGGGGAATAGAGAATATAGAATATTCGAGTCGCTCAAGGTCCTAGAAAACAGGCATAAATTCCGTGGACGTGGAAGCTCGATGATAGAATCGGGACCAAGAAACAGATTCAAAATCATATCCGTTTTTGAATTTTGTGATCTTCAGTGCTGGGTTAAAACGAAGGTTTTATTTTTATTTCTTAACCCATAAAAATATGTTCGATGAATGATGATGATCTGAAAATGATCAAACGGAACACTTAGAACTTAGAATACTGTACTGAATGTGAATCAAAACTTATTTTTCAATTTTACTGAACACACTGAAATACAAGTTGCATGAGCCGGTCCAACCTGGAGTAGTTAGGATTAGGTCAATATTCCTAGAGAATTGGCTAAAATTTCCAGTCTAATCCAATGTATTAAATTTTGGGCAACCTTCGTATCGCCCCCGAAGAAATCATTGAATTTCAGCAATGTCGATGTAAGAACTAGTTTGATAAAATGTGCCATGTTGCAGCGAAGGGAAAACACCTTCGCCTTCGTCTTCGACAACAAAACTTTAAGGCTTTATAAGATAACACTAAGCGGTAACCGCTGCTCTGTCAGAATAGGGTAGAAGCCACTCCGAATAAATTCGAAATGCGAATATAAGTTTAACGATTGAGAGTTTTATCGAAAAATACAAAACTTTTTTTTTCATCAACTTTCATCGAAATTTTGTGAACTCGTTTGACTTAACTTTGGTTTACCAAAGCTAAAAACTCTTTATACAGTTTTTTTATATACAAAAGTGCAAGAATATTTATGTTCACCTATTCATCCTCAACACCTCAATATACGTAACAGCATCGAATCACCCCAGTGGTGCACATTTTTCGGCAACAAACTCAGACGTGGAGGGGCAAAAAGGGCGTCTGCTGTTGGCAATGAATGCCGAAGGCGGCCTTGAACCCTGCAACTTTCCAATGTTGCAACAAAGGCATCAACACTTACAAACACAAAGTGAATATATCTACCATATATATCAATACATATATATTTAAATATATATATATATGCACACACGCACACAAAGGTGTAGCACAAATTTTCGACTTCAAACTGCACAACTTCGCCTTTGATGGCTCGTAAGTCAGAGCTTTTGGGTAGTCAGGTTGGACTAATGAATTTATGCAGCAGATACTGTTAAATTTTAGACACTTTGGCATTAGCTGCAGTGAGCCGTAGACAAGTTAGGACAAGTTGAGTGGGGCATGAATAAATTTTGTACGATGTCGCAGTATTAATTTTGTAGTATGTATGTAGGTGTGTGTGTGTGTAGGTGTCGCAGTATTAATTTTGTAGTATGTATGTAGGTGTGTATATGATGGTGTAGTAGCTAAAGTTGTGGTGTTTGCGGTTGCAAATACTCTTAATTTTCTTGTGCTTCCAGATTAAAATATTTTTTGTCCTAGTAGTCGCTAGGTTAATTTCTTCTAATTGTGACATTGGCGCAAACTGTTTTAGTTGGAATAATGCTGGACAATGCAGTTGCTTTAGAACAGTATAATGAAATATTATAACTGTAGTGTCGTCACTTCGTGAATATGTTCGTCTGTCCGTCTGTCCGTCCATCCGTCCATCCGTTCGGTCAATCAAGCGATAATTTGAGTAAAAATTTGGATATATTTTTGAAATTTGGTACACAATTTACTCCTTGGTACTCTCCTGGATATCACAGCTTCACTATTGTCACGCCCACAAAATGCCGTTAAGCGAAAAACTATAAAGTGTTAGAATTAAGTCATACATTAAGCTACAAAACCAAAATTTCAGTTAGAGGATCATTCTAGATTTAAATATTAGTAAGGTTTTGATAAGTGGACATGGCCACACCCTCTAATAGATTTAATGTGAATATATCACACACCGTTCAACCAAATTTATTTAAAATATTTTTTTTTGGAGTTTTCTTTATAGTACAATAAAAAAAATTACTAAAAGTGCAATAATTGTATAACGGAAAATATCAGAAGCATTAAATTTAACCGCAAGTCTAATAAAAAGGTGGAATCGGTGTAAAAATTGGGCACTGGGCGTGGCACCGCCCGCTTATAAATTAAATCTCATACCTCAATAATTACTAAAGTAAGTCGAACCAAATTTAGCAAGTGAAATTATCCTAACAATTTCATGTTGCACTTTGAAATCACACAAAGAAATCGGACTACAGCCACGCCCACTTCGCATATAATACAATATTTTATTCCATCTGATTCACTTTCACTTTACAATAAATAAATTAAGTGCCAATGAGGATATCAAAATGAAATTTTGTACATGCTAAAATGGCCGAAATCGGACTCTAACTTTTCAACACCACCAGGTAACGAAAATCCGGAAATCAGTGCCCATGATTGACTTCATGGCATGAAATACCCTAACACTCATATACTTCATAAAATGGTTTTTGTTATTCTAGTGGAATTTATGCCAAAAATAATCGGTCAATATGGGAGTTATCTTAACAAATTTGGATATAAATATTTTCTCGAGCATATTTTAGTTAAATACCAGAAGTAAATGATATCAGTCCGGAAAATACTTCCCGACCTCTGACCTCCTCAAATAACGGGAGTATGAAATGTTCGTCTGCATCAGAACTTAACGTTTAATTACATGGTTTTTATTAGCATATATTTTACACTCTTACCCCTCGCGCTTACTCTTTTAATTTCAATCTGCTTCCGTGTTTGCGAGTACTTTGATAGCCGCACAACTATTTAGCATTCACTAATTTCATTTTGATTGTTCGAAATGCATGGAAATTTCGAAATGGGTGGATAAATTAAAAGGAAAACTGCAAATGCCAAATATTACTCATACGCACCGCCGCACCTTCCATTACAATCATTAAAACTGCATTTACATTCATACCAAACTAGTGTATGAACGGCAAATCGCGCACACATGCACACACACACACACACACATTCAATGCACCGTATTTGTATGAGTTTGGCAAAACCAAAAATTACAACGCTCTGCAACCGCCGGAAGCAATGTCTAAAAATGTCTGCAGGGTGAGGGTAGAGCGGAGAACGGAGAGCGGAGCAAAGCATATAGTCACGTCAACAGTCGCTCGCAACAGAGAGCAAACTTAGCGTGCGATAGCATTGGTGTTGGTGCCAACAAGCATTGATATCATCTAAGCTCACGCTCAGCAACACACACACAGATGGAATACAGGCAACCAACTTAATGTTGTGATTGTGGTGTAATTGTAGCTGAAGTAATGTTGTTGTTGTTGTTTTTGGTGGTGGTTGTGGTGGTGGTGGTGGTTTCGAGGAGTGGGCGCATTGTTGTTGTATTCGCTCGGAGACGTAATTCACACGACTATTAATGTTGCCATAATTGCATTGAAGCACTTCACAAAAAGGCGGGGAAAGGGGCATGGGAGAGTGCGGAAAATGCTGGTAATCCAAACGAACTGCTGGGAGCAACCGCAGCGCAGTAATTGTGTGCTTTAGGTACCCTTTAATGATCTTCGCACACACATTCTTGGGGGTTGGATTGTTTTAGTTGTGGTTTATGAGGTGTTTGGGTAGTGAAAGGGATTTAAGGGAGCCTGCGAGACATGCAAATTTATCCTCAAGTGTGCGGCACTTAGTGAAGTGTGCCCGAAAAAGTGTAATTCCATTTTATTTCATTGCTCTTCAAAAAATGTGCATTACTTCCGCATAACGCCTAAATGTATGCAACGTCTAAAAAGAGTTCTGTTTTTACAGTAACCACTAACTAACAGCACTCGAACACGAGATATTTCAGTTATGTAATACAGTATAATGAAAGAGAAAGCTGCAAAAAGCATTAAAAAGTAAAAAGCGGACAATTTTGACAGTAGCGCCAAGTGAAAAAGGATGCAAAAAAATTATTCCAAACTTTCAAACAAAAGTACTTTCATAAAGAAGGCGTTAAAGCAACTCTTTCCAACTTTCGCACCATCTTATTTTGCTTTCGTTTATTTATTTTTTCAATTTTTTTTTTTTCACTTAAGAAATTTTACAACTTAAAAGTGATAACAAGAGAGGAAATATGTTCGAAAACTTATAACAATATGGTAGTTATGTATTTATTGTGTCAAGAGAAATAGTTTGTAGCGAAGAAGGTCAAATACACTTTGACATATTCCCTTATAAATGGTCTAATAATAAAATAGGTCAGACTTGAGGGAGTTTTCTTACTTAGTCGCATCCAAGCCTTTCTCTTTCGAAAAAACTTCCAATACAACTTTTCTTTCCTAAAAGCTCTGTACATGTCTCAAAGAGACATCGCTTACAATCGTAAGCGAGTGACAGCTTGAAATACCATGAGCGAGCGCAGTAATGATGATGCCCTCAGAGCCAACAAAGAAGATAAACACCGAACCTAGTAGCTTTGTAACCTCTCTCGGCCGCCGGAAGGAACCTGACTGCGACTGCATACTCATAGGCGCCCGGAAACACTGTCGAATTAAAATGTAAGCGAGACGGAAAAGAGACCAATATTGAGCAAACCATTTAGATTTGGTGACTGGTGAGAGTGGTGAGAGTGTTGACTCGAGTTGCAATGACATTGATGGCGTAGGATCGGGGTTGCTTTCGAAGACAAAATATTCAGCCACCTTAAACAATTATTTTACTTTTTGCCGATCGATCATGACTCCAAGTGCGTTCAGTTAAGTTAAGAGACCGAGCAGCTCAATAAGAGAACTATAATGTAGGAACCGCGAAAGAATTAACCGAAACGTCACAGCAAAGTTCACACAGCAGCAAAATTCCATAAAATATCATTTTCAATTCAATTGATTCTCTTTTCGAAACTCACCAATTCGTTTTGGCAGTCTTGAATTTTGCAAAATATGAGCCTTCATATTGTGGTAGCCATAAAGTTAAGCCAGCAAGTTTCATAGTTACTTCCTTAATTGCAGTTGGCTATGCCAACCAATTCATGGCTTCCGGCTAATTACCATAATCAAAACAAACTTTGACACTAAAATGAGGAAGAAATTAGTACAACAAAGTTTTGATTTGAAATTCAAATTGCGTATTAATACAAATTGGATAATGACGTTATTGGCATTGTTGTTCGTAAGGGCAGATAAGAAATGGAAAAAGTGGACTGAGGTATAATTGTACAGGTAAAGCCACTTAATGAGTAGAATTATTGAAATTTAGAAGGTGTTATACGCCCATAACAGGCATAGAAGAACGCTGGCTTAATAACGTATACTTCAGGCGAAACTTTCGAGACTGTTATGTGTTGAATATTACTTCAAATTATATAAATTCGACCAACCAGCTTTGGTCTCTTTGAAATTTTTTTTTTTAAGGGTCCTAGATACCCAGGAAGGTATAGATCTTACTTCGCCACCATGAAAATATATTAATTTACTGTACTCATTACTATAAATGCGCAATAAATCGATAGTACCCACCACATTGGTAAATTTTGCTATTGTTTCTATGAAATTCGTTCCGAGAAATAAATATCTTAAAATTATCGACAAGCATACTTTAAGGCGCTATTGGTGAATGGCATATCTTATTGTCACTTCCATTTGAGATTTATAGACTTTTTATACAACTTCATGCTGCACAGTATTGCTATCTATGAACATTTGTGTGTGTGTGTGTGTGTGTGTGCATGCGTGTGCGTATGCAAGTGTGTTCTTGCAAAGGTCTGCCACAACTCCCAATATTAATGCGTAACAGCTGTTAAAGCATATATACAAAATGTAAATGCAAATGTACATGTATGTATATGCCGTTATAATTTAATCCTTACCAACTTCACACCTCTATGCCAAGCCGCTTGCTTAGTGTAACTGTTTTCTATTGCGTATTTTTGCCTTCAAAATTGTTAAAGTTGAATCTGCTCACACTTTTTAAGTAGATTTTGGGTTTTCATGCAGTCGCTGCTGGCAATAAATCGCATACGAAGCGGCATGGTTTCATACATACATACAAACAGTGTCGGCTACACAAATATTTCCGCTTCAACTCTTCGTTTTGTTTTTTTTTTCTTTGGATTTCCACAATGGTTTTATATACAAGTTATAACTGTACGAAAATACAAATGTATGTATGCATGTATGCATGTCTGTATGTATTTATGTGTATGTGCGCATTTGTACACGAATACAAACACAAAGTAAACAATATCGAAATTTTCCACTCGACGGCACCTTTGGCAAGTGACTTCCTTTTCCGCTACGAACACACAACCAAACTGTATATGCATAAAAATATCTACATGCACACACACATTTACCTAGGTATGTTTAATCTTTGACTATGACTGTTAGATTCGGATGCTGGCGGCGGAATTAGAGCGATTATCATCGTGTAAACTGGAAAGGGTGTGGTGGACTTTGGGGTGTGAATATTTGTATTTGTATTGTGTTATTTAGTGCAAAAAAAAATTTTTTGTTCGTTTTCTCAGTACGACATTGTATAGCGCATGTTTTGGTTATATATTCATTTTAGTTGTTGCATACACACATATTTGCAAAAAAGCTACTACATTTTAACCTTTGAGGCGAGTTTTAAATTTCTTAGCGAAACATTTCCCAATTTCGATTAACGTTCACCAAGCTTTGTGGTTTAAAGGGCAATTATTGCACCCTTATGCAACATGTTCCACAGATAGTGCAATAGTTTTATTCACCTAACTGTTGCTTTAATACTGGCAACTAAACGAGATAGATACTGGCGTGTACATATACCAAATGGTTCAGAATTGATTTGCATATGCCTATCCGTCCGTCGGTCCATCCAACTGTCTAACAGGCAGGTGATAAATTTAGAAAAATCTATTGATTATATTGAAAATATTGATGAATGATATGATATGATATATAAATAAGATCAAAATTATATTGTAGTTATTTATAAAATGCTTGATAAGTGGGCGACCCCGACCTCCAATAGATTTATTGCACATATCTCACATTACTAAAGCCATATCAACTATATTTGGTGGGAATATTACACTCCAAAAAGCGGAAATTTCAAAATTACTTCTATAAGGTATTCACAACAAATTAACAAATTCATTCAATGCAATAATAAATCATGTTCGATATTTTTATTTAACTTACAATAATTAGCATTTTGTATAAGTGAAATGCAAACATGCATATAATAACATAAATAATATGCATGTATGAGCAAAATATTCAACTATGTAAAAGGCACTAATTTCAATGAAATTGTTCTATACATATGTATGTACACAATAACTATATTTGCATTAATATAGTTCGTTATCCGTTGAGAAAATCTTCCAGAGCATCTTTGGTGGCGGTGTCTTCCAAAACAACTTCCTCCAGTGCAACTGACAGTGACGGCTCCTCCTTTTGGATTTCTTTAAAAAGAAAAAGTTATATTAGTTATTTCAACTGTATATGTCCGCGTGCATTGGTAAAAATATTTCAGCTCACACAAATATATTATACTTACTAGTTAGCCCACCCTTCGACTTGAACTCGGCCAAGTCGCCATGAAATGCATCATCAAATACTGCTTGCCGTTCGCGTTGTATGCGCCGCAAATTTTGTTCATGTTGCCTTATCTTCTCTTGATGCTTTGCAGCAACACATTGTCGATATGATTCTAATTCAGCTATAAGCAGATTATTAGTAGACGAATATAATAGCAGAACCGAAATAGTATGAAGAAAATATACGAACCCATTTTCATTTGTTTAAATTGTGACAATTCACACTGTTTATTTAGTATTAACTCTTGCAGTTCGCACTCCTCACATAAGTCCTCTAAACATTCCAACTCCGTTTCTATCGACGCGCTTAATTTATTCACATTTTTTAATGTTTCTAAGCTTTCATTTAACTTCTCAACCAACGCTGGTATTCCCGATAAACAAGTTGCTAAATCAGTCATATCGGTATGTAGCACATTCGTACACTGTCCAATTCGTTCGATTTGTTTAGCAACTTGTGCCGCTTTCGTCGCATTATCCTCATTCGCGTCATGCAGTAATTTCCACGCGTCTTCGTATTTGGCAAGTAAATTGCAACCAGCCGCCATGTTTACATCTCCGGGCAGTATAACATCACTTCCCGGCAGTTGTCCACCAAAAGAGCTGGAACTGCGGTTGCTATGTATGCTTTCATCTAAAGTGGCTGTAGTAGCACTACTGCCGGCGGAGGAAGTTTGGCTTTGCCGATACTGCTGCTGTAAGTTTTCTGTAATGATAAATCCCTCTTGGATAACACTATTTAGTTTCTTGCGTAAGCTTCCAAACATTATGTTTGCGATAATTTGGCACAATTACCCTAAATACAAATTACTTATAATAAAATTAAGTGAAATTAGTTGGTAAACAGAATCAGCTGACCGAGCAACGTCAACAAGTCACGGTGAAGTTGCCAAACGTCGGAAATACAGAAATCAGTTTAAATTTAGTATAAAGTTAAAATCTCTCATGATAATTCGAAGTTTTAAATTAAATAAATAAATTAATTAATTAATTTTAATTAGAGATACACAGTGTTGTACCATTAGCAATGCACTACCCTTGGTTATGTTTAGCAAACATTTGAGACTTAGTCACGATAACAAAATAAAAATAAATATTAGAATAAAGAATTGTTTCATAGAAATATATTCTTAAAATTCATATTTACACAATTTTACTATAATTATATTAATATATGTAAATATATATACATATGAAACTTAATAATTACTACCTACGAAGTAGCAATTATAACTCAATGACATTTCTTCGGTCGTACATCATACTTAACAGTTGACTCGCTGTAATTTGAACAATATGTAATTTGTTTTATTGAAATTATAAATACTAATTAAATGAAATAAAGTGTAAAATGAGATCTGTTCTGATAATTAATAGGTATCTATTGAAAAAGTCACAATAAAAAATTATGCAAAAAATTTTTGAGACACAAAAGTAATTGAATATTTTATGTTACTTGCTGTTCAAGTACTGGTGAGCATAATTAATCTGCTAAGATGAAATGTGATAAACAATATAGACTGGGTTTGTATTAAGCCTAAATCAATTCCGCATTATCTATTGTAGCTATAGATGTGGATGAAGACATTGCTTTAGGCGAAGATCTTTCTGCCGAATAAGTGTACGATGGGGATGATAAATCTGATGGTATTATGCCTACTGATTCCTTTGTCGGCATATTGACTACCTTGGTGTTCATTTCAGCTTCCGATATGGTATTTTCCTCTTCAAAACTCGATTTCAATGCCGTTGTCTCAACATCCGTACCAACACTTGTTATGTCACTTGAATTTGGTTCACACAGTGCTTCAGTAATAGAGTCTGTGGATGCTACAAATGTGAGTGACGTCGTTTTGTCAGCTTCCAATGAATCAGTTTCCTTCATTAAAGCTTGCTGTTCTTGCACTGTACATATTGGCTTTTCAGCTTCCGTTGCACCAACTTTTATGGACGATGAGGAACGCTCAGTAGTAGTTATTAATGAGTTTACTTCAACTGACAAGTTTGAAATCTTATCAGGCACTGTAGCAACCGAATCATCTGCAACTGTTGATAGACTTTCCTTTGGTATTGAAATTGCATTCGTCTCAGATACACGTAACACTAAATCCGCTTGTTTCTCAGATGCGGGAGTTGATGCGTCTGTTAATTTTTGCTCAGACTCATCAGCGTCTTTCAGAATTATAATTTCGACTTCGCTATCAGACGAACTGAGAATTGTAACAGTTTCCGCCGCAGCGTGACAAATATTATTAGATACATTTGTAATATTTGCACTTTCAATATCTTTTTCGTTAGTTGAACTTTCCGATTGGCTGTTGTCATCTGTAGTAGTTTCAGAATCGGATGTTATGCAAATACAGTCATTTTCTGTTTGCTTTTCTATGCCACCTTTTATTTCTGATATTTTATCAGTGTTTGAACTATCTGAATCTAATTCCCAAATGACTTCATCAGAACTATCACTAGGTAAACACTCCTTCGGATATTTTCTTTTCACTTTCTTGTTTTGTATACTTCTGTTACTTTTAGCTTCACTACCACTGGATGTGGCAGATGAAAGACTTATCTGCAGCACTTCACTGTCGTCGGAATCACTTTCATTGAAATTTAATGATGATAAAGGGCTACAAATTGACAGTTTTTCCTTTCGAGTTTCAATTACTTCAGCATCACTTACACGTAGTTCCTCATTTAAAGCTTCGATTTCAGAAGTTTCATGGCCCACCATTAAGGCGTTATAATATAACAATTGTTGTATTTGATGTTGTCGGTAATTATTAGCCATTAGGGCAGCATCAAATTCTATAGCTGCATTTATATCTGGTTCATAGTAGATATCCTCCGTAGCTCCTTCATTTGTGTTCATTTCTGACTGCACAATCTTACGCTTTTTGGGTTTAGAACTTTTCCGCAGTTTTCTTCTTTTACTGCGTGCGGTACTCTGGCTTGTAGTACAGCTGCTTTCGCTTCTACTATCACTGCTACTACTACTGCAGCTACTTTCACGTCTGTCTTTCTTACTTTTATTTTTCTTTTTTTTAGTTTTTTTGTGTTTCTTGTGTTTAATTTTCCTTTCGTGTTTTTTCGGTTTCCTCGTCTCCTTGGAATGATCTTCATCTGAGGAGCTACTCAATACAAGTTCCCAACTGCCAGATCGACTTCTAGATTTCATTCTATTAATTAATTCTCGCCTCTCATCAAGTTCTTTCAACTTTTTCCTACAATTCTCTTGAGTTCTGTCATTTTTACGCTTGTTATGTGACAACATTGAATTCAGGGTACGTCCAAGGAATCGTTTGTTCGGCTTTGCTATCGGATTTATCTTGCGCTCCTGCACAGAAGGCTCTTTAACCTCCCCCATTTCACGCACTATTTCAGCTATTGCTAACCTGAATATATCAACAACTCTTCATAAATATATTTACAAATATTGTTTATACAAATACCTAGTAAGTTCTGCATCATCCATGACAAATTACTTCTTTCTAAACTCGTTGTACTAAATAATGTCAAAGTAAAAATTTCTATAAATTCGGCTGAATAATAACAAAACCAGCTGAAGATCCAAATGTAACCAGACTTTACAAGTCACTTGAATTTGTAAATAAACATGGGCTGTCAAATTTAGCTCTGTAATTGGGTAACTTCAAAGTATACCAAATTCAACTGATGAACATAATTATAAAAGTACCAAATTTTTTATCAATATATCAAGCTTCTATTAATTTTTATTGTATTACATTATTTCTATTATAAATTGTGTTCGTTTAGTTTGGTTTGCGATTAACATTTATAAGAATGGTTGTATCTCTTAAAATCTTATTGAGTTAATATAAAGGTTTACTCAATCACATACACATTTTTCAATTATATTATTTTCTAATTCTTCTAGTTCAGCATTGAAAATCACTGACTCATATAGTTAATTACTTTCGAAATATTTATATTTATATTTTTATTTATATAACTAAATTATAACAATAACTTTATTTGGTTATGGATTTCGGCAATGTGAACGTCGTATAATAAAACAATACTACACAGTTGAATTAATATAGGCGACATCTGCAGCTTTTTGGTTATCTAAGTAGGTTCCACTTTAGATGTAACCACATAATTTGATAAGTTAAAAGCGCGTGGGTATAATTTTCATAATTTCGGCTATTACCTTATGAGAAAGTCTAAATGCGTCTTTTATTTTTTTTAGTTTATATCGGGATTTGCTAGGTCGATTTGCATTATTAATTAAATTCTACTTTGTTTTCAAATATGTTTGAGCTGGCATCATTGATAGTCTTCAATCCGCTTTGTGGACTGTAGAAATATGGAAAAATCATTTGAAGCGTGGTTGAAATTTGTCGACTAGTACTCGTTCTTACGGATTTTTTCACGGCGAATAATATAGTACAATAGTGCTAAAATTCGTTTTGATCATATTATAATTGAAGTGAAATAATGGCTATATATTGTTTTATAAAGAAAAAGTTTGTAAAATAGGGCGGACTGAGAAAGTCAAAAATTCTCAAACGCCTTTGAGACATCTGACTGTGAGTGGCAATCGTTGTGAAGAAGAACGAGAAGAGGAAAAAAGTTGGAAAAGGGCGCTCCGCTGGCAATTTACAGTAATAAAAAGCAACTTCACCTCAATTCAGATAAACTCAACACTCCCGCTCGCTTCACGTTCCACTCGGCGTTCCAAGAACTACGAACATATACACACAGCCATTTTGCTAGCAATACGTTCGTTATAGGCGGTGCGTATTTACGGGCGCGAATTCAGTCGTAACGAGTGAAATTCTTTTTTTTTCCCTACATTATCGCTGTCAGCCCTGAACTAAGTAAAGTTAAGAAAAACCAATATATAACTTGTGTGCAATTAAAAAGACAAAAAGACAAAGTTTAGTAATGATATTAACTCTTCGATATTTACAATTGTATTGCGGATGAAAATCTACAAAAGAAAAATGTGAGTGTGGTATAAAACAACAAAATTGATTTCAATTAGTCCATAATAAACGATATTTAAAGAGTGTACAAATATGTATATATGCGTTGAGAAGAGAGTGTAAATCACAAAACGATGAGGCTATATGGATAATTGTATGAGTGAATTAATAGACATATGAATTTGATTGCTTATTTGCCATATAAAGTCTTATTTTAAGTCCTCGATCTGTCGACGCACGACGTCGGTAGTTGCTGTCCGGTGCTGTGGATGCTAGATGTCGCCATGTTGCGTTTAATTGCCATTGCGTTTTTATCAGTTCTCTTGCCTATGATATTCGTTGATTTTATTTTTTTTTTCATTTTTCATTTTTCATTTAAATTTCTACGTACGTAAGAGAATGCAAAGAAAAAATGCTAAAAGTGGGTGAACAGATAATTTATTAAATCGGGAAAATCTTAGAAGTTTTCATATGTTTTTATATTTTCAAAGTAATTGTTGTTTCTAGTTGAAAATACATTAACTGTATTAGCGGTAATAGACAGGTCTATAATTCAGCTAATAAATGGTGTTCAATTACAAGGACGTTGTACGCTTATTATAAACAGCATGGAAATGGACAAGCATGATTTCATCCCCTACAAATTATGTGTATCAGAGTTGGAGGATAATAATATTAAATATTTTAGAAGAAGTTTAGAAGAAGTATTATGGTATAGAAATTTGTGCACAGTTAGATATCTTACATATATGCATTAATTTCCAAAATTAAAAATGCGAACACAGCCCGTTAAACCGCAACTATTATCATTTGAGGTTATAGTCATTTTACGGCCACCACTTGTTTGCCATCGCTTATTTCTCTTACCATTAGTGTACGTCAGGTATAATGTTAGTCGCACACTGATGACTTTAATTTAGAAAGATTGGAGCATATTTAGGAGTTCATATAATTTATGTTAAAATTTTATAAATTATGTTTTTCGAATTCCAGGTAAACTTTCGGTAAAGGTTTCTTGTTTTTTTTATCGGCGATGTAATAGATACATTTGTCAGAAAAAGTACTAATAGTTGATTTTCTTGTAGTTACATTCACCATACGGTCGCATTTCTACCTGCTATCATCAACCTTGGTGTACTTTTGAAGTCTCGTGAGTTGATCATGGTGTCTACATATAAATTATTTATTTTATTTCTCTTTATACTGCCTGCCGCTCGTTATTTAGATGTGTTAATTGATTTACCCTTACATATTCTCTTTATTATTTTTCTTACATATTCTATTCTTAATAATATTAGGTGCGGGTCAAATTTGCAAATAGAAAATGAAAGTGTTTTAGTATATTCAGCTTATTAGTTTATTACTTACGAAAAGAATATTTATTTAAAATTGTGTGCTTTTTCCGCATGTGGATTGTGTTTATAATATTAGCTAACTGTTTGACATTTATTTACTAAATTATCATACTTTGCAGCTAGCATCTTATAAAACCACTTAAGCACGCTGATTTTAACTCTTTGCCGGTACAAATGCTGGCATTTTCGGTGTAATTAGCACACTGCCAACGAGTTTGCAAGAAAACTTCTTATTCGTTTCGTTTCGTTTCGTTTATGGTGGCCAATCTATATAAAAGACAATAGTTGATAATCTACTGCGCAACGCTTCGAAACGGACGACGCGAAACTCCAAGCGGATTGCGCATACAGTTCCCGTTCTGTGAGAAGAAGACTGCTTTGAATGGATCCTTTTGTCGGCTGGTTTCAAGAGGAACAGGAGGGTCCAGCATTACGCACATGGTGTAAAATTTGGGAGACCAATGCGCATGATATGAGCCAATTGTTGGAACAACAGAGCCAACAATTACAGCAACTGCAAAACGTTGGCAACGGCAAATTGAACGGCACGTTAAGTGCACGCGATCGTGACTCATTACAATTGCTTCTACAGCAAGTTGGTAACGGCGGGCTGCGCAATTCCATATATAATAATAATAACAACAACGGTAGTAGTGGCACAAATAGTGGCAATACATCCAGCAACAATTCAATTGACTCGACGAGTAACAACGACTGTATCACACCGGCCACTACACCAGTCGTAGGAGGCGGGGATAATAATAGCACCAAAATGCCATCACACGATCGTCCAAGCTATTATAATCCATCGCGCAGGAAAATTGGACGCATAGTAGACAATAAGGCCAGCACATTCAACGTCAACAAACATATGGATAAATTGGTAATCAAGTACAAAGGTTGCCCTTGGCGTGTGCCGGGTTTCGAGTATGGACGAGGAGTTGTCGGTTTACATCAGGAAGTCGAACAGTTTTACAATTACGTATTACCTACGCCCACCGAACATGCCATACGCAACGAAGTCGTACAGCGCATCGAAGCGGTGGTGCACTCAATATGGCCAAAAGCGATTGTAGAGATATTCGGTTCCTTCCGGACGGGTCTGTTTCTGCCCACATCGGATATTGACTTGGTTGTTTTAGGTGAGTGTAGACTAACACTAACGAAACAATATTTCAAGTAGAAAGAAAATATAATATTAATTTTATTGTTTTTGTTTGAAATTTATAATTATATTTGTAAATATTTCGAATAAAATAAAAATCATTAAGTACACATGTTAATTTCTTCCCACCAACAGGGTTATGGGAAAAGGCGCCATTGCGCACTCTCGAAACAGAACTGATTGCCCGCGGCATTGCCGAGCCACATTCGGTGCGTGTACTCGACAAAGCCTCGGTACCCATCATCAAGCTCACAGACCGCGAAACACAAGTGAAAGTCGATATTTCATTTAATATGCAGTCCGGTGTGCAATCGGCCGAATTAATTAAGAAATATAAACAGGAATTTCCACTGTTAGCGAAACTGGTGCTTGTACTGAAGCAATTTCTGCTTCAACGTGATC
Source organism: Bactrocera minax (assembly GCA_021498325.1). NCBI lineage: Eukaryota > Metazoa > Arthropoda > Insecta > Diptera > Tephritidae > Bactrocera > Bactrocera minax. The sequence goes on along the minus strand of JAKEEE010000154.1, from coordinate 180,975 downwards.
TCAATGAAGTTTTTACCGGTGGCATTTCCTCGTATTCGCTGATATTGATGTGTATTAGCTTCCTACAGTTACACCCGCTACAAATTGATCACGACAAAGCCAACTTGGGCGTGTTGTTGTTGGAGTTTTTCGAACTTTACGGACGTAAGTTCAATTACATGAAGATCGGTATATCGATCAAAAATGGAGGCCGCTATATACCTAAAGAGGATCTGCAACGTGAAATGATCGATGGCCATCGTCCATCGTTGTTGTGCATTGAGGATCCACTTACGCCAGGCAACGATATCGGTCGCAGTTCTTACGGTGCATTGCAGGTGAAACAAGCATTCGAGTATGCGTACATGCTGTTAGCCAATGCTGTGAGTCCACTCAACGAATTCGGTAGTAATTGCGCAGAACGCACCATTCTAGGTAACTTCCATTGTACTATCGTCAACTACGCGAACCCGCTATTTACTTGTTTCAATAATGTTTTAATTTTATTCATGCAGGGCGTATTATACGTGTAACCGACGATGTAATCGATTATCGTGAGTGGATACGTGAACATTTTGAGCATCTTGTGATCCCCCATACGCCCAACAGTGGCAGTGCCGTTAAGTTCATTCCGTCGATGCTACCACCTGGCATTTTGACACCACCTGGCATTCTGACACCACCACTGCAACATCAGCACATACATCCACTGGCGCAGCAGCAATTGTACCATCAACACCATGCCGTGTTGGCGCAACGGCTGCGACGGAGTAGCGTCTCCTCTGGTGAAGACTCGGAGGATAGCAAAGAATGTGATGTAGACTCAACGTCATCTCCACCGGTAAGCAATCCACTTATTATAGCGCCGGCAACGTCTGCGGCGCCAACCGCCATGACCTCTTCCGCGAATATTCATACAATGTCTCGTATGGATACATGATGAATAGTTGCTGGTCTGGTGCAGCAGCAGCAGTTACAACAACAACAGCAGCAGCAAGAAATCCAAGAGCAACAGCAGCAGTATCAACAAGCGTCATTGGTTAGCAATCACAATGTTGCCAGCGTAACCACAAACATCGCTGTCAACTCTCTAATCAACACCAGTACCAACGTTCAAGACAGTGGCAGTGTTGGTGGTGCTGGTGGTGTAAATGTGAGCGGCCATATCGCTGCTGTTGCTAGTCCACATAGTATTGGTGGTAATGGTGGTGGCGCTAGTAGTCAAATAAGTGTTCATCAAAAATTGTTAATTAAGCCACCGCCAACAACGCTGCTGCCTCTGCCGCTGCACCAGATCAATCAGCAACAACTTAGTCCACAACAACATCATCAACACCCACAATATGCACAGATTACGCAGCAAATACAACATCAGCAGCATCATCAACAACAACAACAACAACAACAACAGCAGCAGCAGCTACAAGCGAGTATGCATATGCAGCAGCTGTCACAACAACAACAAGCACCAACCTCCTCCCAATTGCAACCACAGGCGCAGCTAATGCAACTGCCGACCCAGCAGCAGCAACAGTTTGTACTTCAGCAGCAGCACCAACAACAGCAAATGCACACACAATGTCCGCCTCCGCAAAAGCAACAATCGCCGCCGCAACAACAAAAGCAATTGTCCCCGCCCCGACAACATACACAACAACAGCAACAGCAGTTGCACGCACAGCAGCAACAACAACAGCAAGCGCAACAAAGATTTTCGGGCCCTTCAAATCGCCGTCAATTCTATGTGCCACCGCCAATGCAGCAGCAATATCAACAGCAGCAACAACAACAAATATCCAAATCGTCTTCTACCGAGTCGTATACGAATGCGACAAGTGCGAGTGCTACTTCCAGCTATGTTGGCAACAGCAATAATAATGGCAATAATAGCAACAACAACAATAATAATAATAATAATCGATCACGTTACACACAACGTCCGTCACAACAACAACAACAACAACAGCAACAACAACAACAAGTACGTCAACAACGTGTGCAACAACCAGCGATGCGTCAACAACGTTACCACGCAAGAACTGCATCACCCGCGTCAACATTATCCCGCCCATCAACAAATCCAATGCAACGTGCGACACTCACCTCTGCTTCGTCGACAATATCGATAATTTCCATATCGTCGGAGTCTTCAGTGGGTTCGACATCATCGACGAATAGTTCGGGGTCGGCGTCAGCGTCAGCATCAGCATCAACAAATAACAGAATAGGTGAGCATGTAGGAAATTAGGGGTGTTCGTGTCATGGTGGAGTTTCGTAGTTAATACAATTCGTTACACATTTTCGGTTATGTAATCTGTACGCGTATTTTAGCTGCATAAATATTATTTAATGTATTTTGCGAATAGCATACTGCTATTGCTTGTTGTTCATAACAATTTGAACGAATTGAAAATGGAAATGAAAGTCTACTGGACTTTGTTTTCGTGTTCATGTTTTGCGTTGTTGGAGTTGTTGTTGTTCAAAGTTGTATTTCTCTTGTTAATTGAATTTGGTCTAGCTCAATTGACCTTTACTTGTCCTCTACCATGTTTTGGGTGTTAAACTTTGACAACTAGTTTATAGTAATTGTTGTAATGTCACGCGCGTGCAATTGGTGATAAAAATGTCAAATGAAATTTTTCCCGCTTCGTTTTTATAATTTTGTGTTTCACGTATTAATCGTTTGTATTGTGTTCCTATAAATTATAATTAACCTATAAAATGAAATCTTTTCTTCTATTTTCTAATCAAAAAAGGTCACCAACGCAACCGCGATGGCAGTGACAGACGGACGAAGAAGCACCAATCGGGTAGCAGTAGATCTAGTACCAGCAAATAGAGGTATCAACAGCAAGCGGACTGTATCGGTTATGTGCAAATTACCGTTGGAGTTGCAAAAGCCATTAAAAGCAGCATCCAAGTCTCCCAAACGACTGCCGACGATCAAGTGATATGGGAAGCATTTCGAAAGCACAACGAAGAGTTTGCGCGCGCGCTCAGTTTATAACATACACATATTCACACGAGCATACACACACACACTTACAAAACACATACACCATATTCTCTAGCACACTTTTAGGCAACTAGGAAATTAGTATGTACGAGATTAGGTATTTTTATGTAGTCCTACAACGGGGCCATACATATAATGTGGGACATTTTGGCCAATAGTATGTAGATATGCAATATAATATCACTGTAGCGGCGCTTAGTTAAAGATACAGTTGTGGAGGGGGCGAATCAAGAAACGATTTGTGCTTGCATTATTCTATATCTATAATTACTGGGCTGATATTAGTAGAAATAGTTGATAACCTGTGCCTATTTTAACGTAATAATTTAACAAGTAAGCAAAAAATGCTAAATCATTCAACAATAACCATAACTAAAGTTTGTTGTGGGACACAACATGTGCATACACACACACAGACACACACACCCACACACACACAGTAAATGACATAAAGTTATGTAATATATTCCAGAGTTGTAGTGTTGCCACACTATGTAAAGAATATGTAGTAGCGGTAAATAAGACCGGACGATGATGTCGGACGTTGCTTCGAGAATGCCGTAGAGTCCACGGCAGCTATGTAGATAAAGCGTGTAAGAGACAGCGTGTTTAAGCAGAGCAGAAAAGTTGAAGTAGATTTTAAGAAAAGCTAAAAGAGTTATAGGCGAAATATGTAAGATGCCAACCAACACACACACACACACACACACAAAGCAAAGGAGAAATATTGAGTGGGAATGAAAGAGATGAAAATTGTCAAAAGTTAAACTTTTACTACATAGAATGCACGAGGTAAAAAAAAGCAAAGGAAATGCTTTGAAAGAAATTTGAGTAAAAGAAGCAAGAGTTGAAGAAGTAGCGTATGGAAATTAATAATATATGCTTGCTGGGAGAAAGTACTGCACACATGGATTATGATCAAAAATTAAAATAAGAAAGTCGACACAAAAATTGGAGAGAAAACAATTTAAATAATGCAAAGTCTATACCGTTATTAGTATTTAATTGCGTTGAATGAATGCTACCAGTGTCTATATAGTTAGAAAACGAATGAAAATTTAAATAATACCTACATGTAACTCAATCAGATGCTTTCGGAAATTAGTATGTAAGTTAATTTTTCCCCCCAAAATCTTTGTGTATGTGAATTGCAGGTGGAGCAAAACTTAGAATGAAATTATATATAGCAGCAAGAAAAGTTTCATGTGATATTAAACGAACAAAATTTTATGATTACCACACGAACACAAACACAACCACAACCACAACCACAACCACAACCCCAACCACACAGTGAGGAAAACGCGTAAAATGAATGTAAGGAATGCACAAACTTCAACTTTTCTTCAGTATGCTAGATTAGCTTAGAAAGACAAAGTATGTACATACATATGTACGAGTAGCTTGGTAGCATGTGTGGCAAGCTGCAGAAAGGGTATAAATTTTAAGCGGTAGACAATACAGTTGTAAAATCGGGTGGGGGTTGCCATCAATTGAATAGTTTCTCGAATTCATTAATAAATTTTTTTTTTTTTTTATAAGATTGTTTTACTAGTTTGAAAATTGAAAACTGAGCTGAATATTAGTTTTGGGCCCAAAATATATTGGGAAGCGCAAACGTAGTGAGTTCAAGGTCCATAGCAAGGAATTTATGTGAAGTTTGAGAAAAAAAAGCGGAAGAAAGATTGAAGAGCATGACCAACGTTGCTATACTTTTTTCGTATTTTAATTTTTCATACATTTTTTTTAACACCACTCGTAGTTTGAGGTTAGGTGCAACTTCCAATTAAAAAAAAAATAATAATTGAATGAAACTGCAGTATTTTCTAATTTGTATGTTTAATTGGAGTATAATGCTTAAACTGAAACTAGCGACGGGTGTGTTAATTTGTAAAGTTTTGCGCTAAATTTATAAAGCTTCAAACATCATAAATAGAAAGGAATATTAATTACTATGTTATTACCTTAATTATCATATACTTATCTACATCAGCATATAAAAGCAAAAAAAAAATTTCAAAACCACAAAAAAATTAAAATGGTTTAATCAAAAAATATCAATTATTTTTATTATTTTAATCTAATTTATTATTCATTAAAAGGCCTAAAATTTGAATAGATTTTCCAATATTTTCAATTTCTTTGATCTAAATTTTTTTTTGTTTAAATTCAAAAAAAAAAAAATATTTAACTTCTGCATTTTAATAAATTGTTTTCAATTATTTTGTATAAGATGTGCTCTCCTTTCTGTTTATGATGTATTGAAAAATTTGCAGATCAATGTGCTAAGCAAATGTTGGCCATGCGCAAAGAAAAAGGATCATAAAAACGTTGCAAATTGTCAGTTTTCGAAAGCAGGTGAGTTATTAGTATTCCCTTTAATGTTTAAACATTCTTTTCTAGGGTTCGCTTGCACAGTATGCGCGCAAAGCGTTAACGCTTTTGTTTTCATAACATTGGTTTTCTCCTTCGTTGGGGGCGTTGAGATTCAGAAGCAGCAACAATTGATTTTTTACTTTTGGGCGGGTAACTAAGCTAACAAACGTTAATCGAAACAACAAACAAGCAACAACCACACCAGTAACAACAATAGCTACTACTTAGTTATTTACCTAGATACAGTCGTTGATTTTTACACATTCGTTATAGCTAAGTTTCACAATAAACATAAAATAATTAAAGATTTTTACTTAACATAAGCAAGCCAATTAGCTAATTAAGTGCAAGAATTGTAATTGTAAAGAAACAAGTAATATTATTACTATCATCATTATTATAATTATAATTTTCCATTTTAAACCAACTCAAAATTATGTTCAATCTTATGTATATATATGTATAAATGAAATTTACCGCTATTCGCATGAAGTTACATACATTAAAATATGAAATTGTCATGCCATCCATCAACGCCTCTTCTTAGCACTCGCCGCGCCGCTAAAGGCAACGCGCCGTCGCACATTTCAATTTCCGGACACCTTAATGCCGCCTACGCAGCATTTTCGCTGCCACTCCGATATATACATATATATTCATATTAATAACAAAAAAAAAAAAAACAATATATATATAAAATGCTGTTATAATTAGTGATTACTATTACGTTATTACATAACTAATTTTTATTAATTATATATGAAATTAATTCTTTAAGATGTCACCTTAGCGAAATTGTCGTTTTGTGCTTAAAAGCATAAAGCAATAATAGCAAATAACAAACAAACACGCAAAAAAAAAAAAAAATCAAGCAGAAAAACAAATAATGTGTAAAAATTATTTTAAACATCCGCGCCATCCTAAAGTGTGTGTGTATTTGTTCGTGTTACGCACTTTTTCAATAAATTTTTTTCGCTAAAGACTTATTCAAAAATAACAACAAGAAGAACAGCAACTGTAGTTTTACGCAAATTTATAGACTTATGTGTTAATATCATAAGAATTTAAGACTTTGTATGAGCTAAACCGCATACTACTACCAATATATATACTTAGTATATATGTATGTAAGAGTATATACGACAGTAGTATTTAAAATGTAATTCATAGCGACTAACAAGCGTAGATTGTCGAGCAAAGCTAATTAGTGGTGTGCACTTTTGAAACTGAAAATGTACGAAATCATCGTTCGATGTTCGAATCGTTCGATCGTTCGAATCGAAAACGAAGCACGGACGATTTAAACACGAACCGAGCAACAACGAAGTGCGGCCGATATGCAAGTGTGTGTTGTGCGCGTTGTACTAAAAGAAAAAAAAAAAAACAAATTTGTGTAAGCAAATGCGTTTGGTTTGCGGAAAATATTGCAAAGGCGACACAAAATGCAACTCTGTGTGCTGCTTTTGCGTTAAAATGTTAACGGGCTGTAAGCGCCTACAAATTGACTTACGTTGATCGAAATGAAAAATATTTGGCGCTACTTGAAATGGATTTTCTGCTGCGCAATTTACTGACAGCCAAGTAATTAACTACTTTTTGATTATTAATTCATTTTGTATGTAAATTGTGAACTCATACCACAAAACTGAATTGCGCATTTTGCACACACTGTATATTATTACAATTTTATTTAATTAGTATTTAAGTTAAGCTGTGAAATTCCGTCTTATTTTATTTAAGCGTAAATTACATACATGAAGCGATGTCGCTAGTCAAAAAAAAAAAGAAGAATAAGCTAAAAATATGTATGTTTAAAATAGTTTGCGCAGTGTGAGAAAAATCATTTTTTTTTTTTTTGTTTAATTGATGATTTAATGCAACTTTGACTACTTATAGCATGCATTATGAAAGCTAAAATACCAGCGCTGAAATCTGTTTTCGTTAAATTGTTATTAGAGCGTAAATAAATAATCTTGAAGTCAACTTTATTTAGTATGCGTTCATATATCATGTGTTTTTTTTTGTTTGTTTTGTTTTTAGTTTTAATTAGTTACTTTAATCCTTTTTGTTTCAAAATAGACATTAGTTGTGTAATAAATTATATATTTTGGTTTCTATATATAATATATCGTTGGTCTATGCAGGCGTGCTCTAGACGTTTTTACTTACCTTTACTAAACTAACCTTTAGCAAATAAGTAGTGTATATGTATTATATATATAAATTTCCCGACTTTCTGGACGCTCATTTGCAACTATCGCTTTGTGGCACGTACAGCTTTGAGCGCTTAGCATTTGAATCACGCTAGGTTTTATGCCATTCTGCCGTTAAATATTTGTACCTTAAATAAATTTGAATACATATTGCCATTAAGAGAATCCATTGCACTGTTCTTGTTTTGTAGAAAAATTCAAAATTAACAGAACGCATTATTTATTTTTGATCTTCAAAGATTAATAAATAGGCAAAAATTTTATTGCGTTTTTGAGTAAATTTTAACTTTTTTTTTTTGTGGTAAAATTTAAAAATTTTTTTTTTATAATTTCTGATTGAATTTTGGAACCGAACTATTATTATTTTTTTTTTTCATTAAATACTACAATTTCAATGATTTTTTTATATATATATTTTTTTATTTTTTTTTTATGTGAAAATGTGAAAAGCATTGTTTTACTTTTAAAAATTTAAAAGAAAATTGTTTGATAATTGAAAAAAAAAATCGTTCATAAACTTAAAAAAAATTTTTATTTCATAGAAAAATGAAGAAAATATATTGACTGAAAAATACAAAAAAAAATATTTTTAAAATAAAATTAAATAATTAAAAAAATTTTGGTTTGATTTTGAAAATGTAAAAAACTATATTCCTTTCGTTTAAAAATGTAATTAAACATTGTTTTCCGTCGAAAGGTACATAACTTCAAGGGTGGGTTGTACGTAACTACTCGCCTAACATCTAATCTGTACAATCCGCATTATGTAGCAATTTATTGTAAGCATTGAACACGAAAATTGTAGTTTTTAACAAAAGATCAAGTTTTTTATAATGAAAAATATATTTTTAGTGTAGCAATTTTTTAAGACATTAATTTTAAATATTTTTCCAAAGTATAAAGCAAAAATTATGAAGACCCCACAAATAATTAGCAAGCACAATTGAAAATCAAAGCAAAAATGTATATCGAAAGCATTTCATATGAAATCATACAAAATACGGATTTAATAATAAATTAAAAAATAATAATTTTTAATACAGTAGTTTAATAGTTTATATGCTTAAGCGCGGCTTGACAACATAGTTGTATGAACCGTTATCTTGATGGACATGGCGTAATTCTTAAAAAACAAGTAAAAGTTTAGGGAAATGATTGAGTTCCGCGCGCTGCAATGGCCAAAACCAGTTGTGTAGTTGCACTGAAAACAACAAAAACAACGCAAACTAAATAAATTATATAATATCAAAGCAAATGTGCTGTCTTAGCTCGAACTTAACATAACGTAATGTAGCATCTCATACGTTAAGTGTGTGTGTAGAGACAAACTTTGTGCATTCGAAAGCAAAACCAACAACAAACAGCAGAAAAAAGTGAATTTAAATGAAAACCCGAACGTTTAGGCCACCTAAACACACTCACACCTTTACAATGCATGATGATAATTACCTACATTTAAGTAAATAATTAATTCGCAACTAATGTTACTTATCAACTATGTACATACAAATAAAAAACAACAAGCAAAAATGCTACAAAGTATACATACATCAAATAAAATTTTAGATGTAAAGGAGTAAATATTTTTTCTCGCTCTCGATTAGCAATAATGATGTGTATGTATGTGTGATAAAATGAAAGAATAACCAACATGTAAAGCTAATTAATTATTAATATATATTCCTGGAAATGGAAATAATTATCTTTTGGAATACAAATGTGCGCCAAATCCTCTTTAAAACATTTGAATTCTTTCACACACAAACTCCCACAAACACACCCACATACACACAACTATACAAGTCTACAAGCGAACTTTATATATCCATTTATATAGTCTAGTTAAATAGTGCGAAAGACGGAGTATGATATTTGCAGATGAAAACAAAAAAAGATCGTTGAGGAATATGTGAAATTTGTAATTTTACTTATATATAAATATATATATATATACATATACATATAAAAAGCATTACATATTAATATAAATATTAGTTCGTGTAATTTAAAATTTTTATTTAACGTAACTTAAAAAGGAACAAAAACCATTGTATAAAAATGTAAAATTAATATGAATGAAAATACGCTAGAAAACATTAAAAGAAAAAATTACCAACTAAAGCGTAACAAAAAAAACAATAAAAGTTTTGAAAAGTCGCCTAATTATTTTAGGATACGTAAAAGCTCAAAGTCGTCTTCAATTTTTCATGTTACTGTCTAGACTATTACTATTTTAGCTTACAAGCAAATATTAATTACACCGTCGATGATCTTACATTCGTTAAATTGAACGAAGCTAGCGGGCTCGATTCCGCGGAATTAGCTGAAAATACCTCTCTGCTAGAGATGTAGCAGAAATTCTACGGAATTTCCCGCGAGAAGCGTTCCTCGATAGTTCATAAACGAGACACTAATAATCTCCACGTTAGGGCCTTAGTTTCGGAGATTCGACAATTGATAAAATACAGAAGCGGCGACCATCGTTGGAATTCTATCCAATCTGTCGAAGAAATGTCCTATTTATTATAGCCGATAATTTACACTTAAAATCTCTGAGTCGTATATACCAGTTGTTCGAACGATTGAAGGAGGTGCTCTGTTTGTGGCAGAATTTGTCACTAGTTACTCTTAAATGTCCTCTTTCTAAAATTTGTGCTGGTTACTCCTAGAATACCTAGTATGTGGTAAATCAGAAAGGTGGTTCCAGAAATAAAACCTAAAAACCCCACCACCAAACAGAAATGTTGCCCGATTTCCCCTCCAAGGTACAGAAAGGATTACTCATGGCCTAATACGAAATCTAATCTATGGGATAACTATTTAAGTACCAAATGACTAGTCAAACGCTTCCAACATGGTTAACCAAGCACCGCTACTCGTTGGAATAGAATGATTTTTACTCTCTGTTTCTGTGGTCTATTATGTCTCATCCAGTCTCAGCACTCTAATGTGCGATGCAGTGCGATCTTTGCTCGGATTTGAGGATCAAAGGATTTTACTTCCTCTATTGAGTGCTATGCAATCAAGAAGCATTGTACCGGATGTTCCGCCTCCAAGTCACAGAAGCGGCGGTAGTCAGAGTCTGCAGTGGCTCGTGTATAATACCACAAGTACCCTAACTTTATCTATAGAGAGGTTTATAATTTCGGTTAGTAACAGACAGCGCTTCATCATTATAACATGTCCATTTCCCCTTTCTTCCTTTCCTTATTCGTATTACTGCTTTCAAAAGGTGAGAACTAGATCCACGCAACTTTGTATAATCCCGCACCAATTTGGTTGAATCCAACCTAACGTAGTATAACTATATCTAGTCTAACCTCACCTCATCTGACCTAACATAACGTGAAGTTATTAATAAAATACGCACAAGTTAAGGATAATGAGAACGTAAATTTTATTTTCATAAAAGTGTGTGATCAATAGTCACGTGCAAATGAACATAAACTTACTTTCAATAATAAGTGTAGAATATAAAATAAAGCTAGTAACTAAAATTAATATTGTTAAAAAATTTTGTAACTTTTAAATTGCTGCGCTAAAATGGCGCTCAACCGTTAACTCCAAAACCACTCAACTGAGCTATCGGCCATACGATATCCTCGATCCAGTCAATGTACGCCGAAACACGCGAATAAATACTCGGCGGAGCACCGCCACAAGCTTGGCCAAAGGACGTTATACCCACGACATACGAATAGGTGATGTCGCGATCGACTTTCAAGATCAGCGGGCCACCGGAGTCACCCTATGAGGAGATTATTGGTTGAAGTTTGAAAATTAAATGAAAGGTTGCTCGCTCACCTGACACGTGTCACGACGATTTTCCTGATCACCAGCGCAAATCTGCGTATTCGCCACGCCCTGCTGCAATATATTCTCATCGGGCATGTAGTAGCGTTGACAAGCATCGCTCGGTACAAGAAATATGTTGGCTTTCTGTAAGACATTCGAGCTTGCGCCAGCTGAAAAGTTCAAGGTAAATGAAATCGCTGCAATTTAAGTAATTATAAGTGGTCTCGGATACCGAATTGTGTATGTCCATAACCGAGCGCTGTCACATTATTGTGAGGCACATCATACCGGGTCCATAAGCAAGCAGGCTCCTCTCTGCAAACAAAAACATTACAGAATATGTGAGTAAACGCAAAACACTAGGCTAGGCACATAGTGGATGGATCGAGGAGCAAGCCAACGTTGTGAAAAAACGAGAAAAAGAAAGGAAAAAGAAAAAGAGAATTTATTCAAGAAATGCAAGAGCATTAGAAAATTTCCGCTATTTCTCCTCCAAATTTTCTGCCATCTTCCTTACCTGACGCCTCGTTCCACTATGTACTTAGGGTTAAGTCTCTAATCTGTATGAATTAGTACTAGTTTCTACCTTGTTTCCTGTGCTAATTCCAACAGTGCAATGTCATTATATGAAGAACCACTTCTATAGCTTGGATGGACTATGATCCGCTTAATCGGTATGTTGGGCGTTCTCGGATCGGTGAGATTGGTGCCACCAATGCGAACCGCTGTTGGCGATTGTCTGTAAAATTTAGAGACTTATTTGAGTGCTAAAACGACTTAAAGAGGCTTTCACTGCACGCGCTTACCCTCCTAAACCGGTACAATGTGCTGCCGTTAAGACGAATTTCGGTGATATCAACACACCGGCACAGTAAAAGAAAACGCTGCCTCTATCCGTATTCGAAACCCAACCCAATGCGGCCTAATAAATTAATGAATTACATATTTACATATGAACATTCAACATTCAACATTCAACGCCTGTTTACCATGTAGGGGAATTCATTGGCCGCTGCTGGCTGGCCGTTTACAACGGTTATGTGAAAGGTGCCATGTTGGGATTCACATTCTGTGGAAAAAGATGAGTTCAATAAATACTTGCTTAATTACTAGTACATATATTTATATGCAATGGCTGATTGCAATGATCACGCCATTTTTTTTTTTTCTTGAAGGAATCTTACCTCAGTTGCCCGAGGACTTTTTTCTTTCAAGCGAATAGCAAAAGAATGCTCAACTCAATGTTATTCATATTGTAGTACCACATTAGAAGTCGCTTAGTTTTTAAACAACCTCGCTGAACCCGAGTAATCCGAGAACCCGAGAAGCCGAGTATTCTTTTTCCGTTAAATCGGTTTCGTTCATGGCACCTATAAGCGAACTACGGTTCACTGCATTGAACAATCAATATATGTCTCAAGTGCTACGAACATTTTTCTCTGATAAGAATAAAGTCGGTTTTTGACGTCAAAATCTATTTAAACAACTTGGATATTTCGACGACTGTTTATATGACAATATTTGTTCTACCGAATAAAATTCGGAGAGTCATATTTTTTAAGAGCATTACACTACGTTTGGAAATTTCTGGAAGTAGCTTATGATGCTTGATGAGCTGCACTGGGGTCGCTTGCGGTTATGTGCCCTACCAACTTTCCCCTTCTAACCAACAACCAACCAACATGTCTACATTCCTTCCGATCCCATACTAGGTGGGGTGTAAGTCGGTCGGAGGACCTATATTTTATAACTCTGTATTTTTCGTTGTCAGTGTACTGACCGTTGGGGTTCCTATGACCTAAATATTATCGCTATAGACAGAATAATATTATTATGAACGTCATCCATGATTTTTAAGTGGTATTTTAACCAGCACGGCCAGAAGAACGTGTGTGTTCTCGGCGCCTAATGGGGAGCTTACTTTAACACAAATGCTCCCTTCAAGACACTGCCTTTTATCGGATATGGTTTTTCGCTTGTCATAGTTCGAATACTATTTGATTTCTACACCTTATGAAATCGTCTTTTTGGTGAGTAAGACCAACACAGGTAGAAGAGGAATCTCGACAAACATCCTGCAGGAATGTTAGCTACAAAGAACTATCATTAGTCCACATATACCATGCAAAAAATCAAATGCCTCTGTGCAGCCTAACAGTGTGAGCCATCGCCAGTTTGTAGACAACAACGTTATTAAAAGCATATTGCATGTTAAAGTTGTCAACAAAGTATGTAGTTCATGGGGCAACACTTGTCAGCACACAACCAATTGAATCTAATTATGCGCATTTAAACCAGACAATTATTTTATTGCACGCTGTGATAGGGATCACCATAATTAAAGAGGAAAATACGGAGAAATGCGAATGCATTTCGAAATTGCACTCAAGATAGCCGTAGCACGAGTATCATATAATTTGTGAGTAAATTTAATTAGTTTGTTTATTTCGCTTGTTTTGGAAAATGCATTTATGAATCAGTTCAGATCAAAGGTCGCAACAATGTGCAGATGGACATATATTTAAAGTGGCCGCAAGAAAGCTTCTAAGTGATATTAATATGGAATAAGGCGCAACCTGTAGTCTGAAGGCTTCGACTAGTTTAGTGATTCTTGATCATTCCATTTCTGTTAGTAGTCCTTATGTTGATTGTAGTAAAGGATGTCAAGATTGCAGGCAAATACACTTTTCCTTATTACTTTGATTGAGAATGAAGAAGTTCAACTTGTCATTTGCATGTTTTTTTTTAGTTTTCTAGTTTTCGAAGCATAATCTTTAAAGAATAGAGTGATAATAAGAGAAGCTAAAGCTTTAATTCTGACAGACACTTGAACCTCGGTAATTTTTCGTCAGAACTGTCAGAAGAAGTCCTTCTGCGTTAATCTCACAGGGAATAGGTAATACATGGACTTTAATGGTTTCTTGGTTTCAAGATTGACTTGTATGAGCTAAGAGGATAGTCTTTTTAAAGAAATCCCAAAACTATTCTTGACTTCTAAGAACTTTGAGCTGATTTTCTCGGAAGGGTCCAAAGGATGATTGCATTTATTGTTGTAAAAGTATCCACACATTCGAAAATAGTTTTGGATTTTCTTATAGAAATGTGCCAAATATGAGTCTGCCTCATTCTGGTTACATAGACGCAATTGTTTAGGGACCAGTTCGTTTGTCACAAGAGGGTTTCGACAAAATATGCTTCCTTCAATAGTTCTTTTCATTGTTTAAGTTGCCAATGGATAATAGGTTTTCGAAAAAGTCGTATTTTGGTAGAAGTTTCTTAATATACCACATTAAGGGTTTATTAGCCTGCCGAGATAAATATTTTCAATGCCAAACTACCAGGAAATTTTTTTTTATTAGAAAAACTAAGCAACTGCCCAGAGCCGGCTTCTACTTGGGCTATTGCAAATTTGATTCAAATATTCGAAAATCTTTACAAAAATGTATACGTCGTTGATCTCGCATATAACCTTAAAACTCACCCACTTCACTACGTCTCTTCACTTGCATAGGCTTCATGTATAGAATCGGCTCCAATATGGGGCTTCTTTCGATTTCACAGCAAACTATATGCTCGAATTTATTGAAGTAACACGTTTGTGGGCGTATATTTTGATTCTTCCAACGTCTCAGCGCTGAACCACACTCAGCAAGATTTTTGCAAGTGCCACGCACCTTCTTTGCGGCATCCACAAAGCAGGAGTTATCATTGCTCTCAACGGGAAAATGAATACCACGCAAAGCATCCTGAGCGAAAGCTAATGAAAACAGTTTGAAAAACATATTTTTTAAATTTTTTTCACACACCCATACACACATATGTGTAAATATATATTCAGTAATGCACTGGTAAGTGCATAACTTCGGTTGCAACTCACAAAATTCACAAATGCAACTGGCGAACAGGGCGATTGCAAAAATTGTGCGCCACATTCTTTCTTTCACTGCCTTCTTTTAATTTCACTTTATTAATTAGTGCAATTTGTATGCGTGTTTGCGCTTGTGTATAAAAATTTCAACTGTTCACCCGTTGCGCAGCCTCAGTACATCCACGCGTCCACTCGAGAATTCTTGGTTGCGACTTGATTCGCGTCTCAGCAGCGACTAAATCAGCTTTGGCCGCAACGGCGGTGTTTTACTAAGCAAAAATCTTCCTGCTACACACACACACACATGTACACATAAGCATAAGCACATCGAGAACTGTTTTCCTGGGGTTCTCCGCGGAACTGAAAGCAGTAAACTGGATTTGTCGCGTTTGTTTGTTTCTTTTCAATGTCAAGAGTCTTCTTGCCAGTCGCTCGCTAGTCGTGAAGTACCTTGTTGTTATTGCTGGTGTCTCTGTCAATTGTTTTAAAATGTTCCATTGACAATCATATGACCGTTTGGTGCTCATGAACTGAGCGATTTCTGGTTATCCGGCGCGACATAAGCTTTGGCTGGTTGAAATCTGCTTTTGTTTACCCTTTGCCTCAATCAAGTTGGTCGGCATAAAGAAAATTTGCGCTGCCAAGAGTCAAACGGTCCATATGTGTATATGAATGTGAGGACGTAAGGTGGCACGCGCTCGCTGAGACAACTAAAACAACAATGAAGACCATTGTCATCCGCTACTCGTCGATTCATTGACCGGTGGAGGCTTGTAGGCGTTTACACGCCTGCATAAATACATACAAATGGACACATTCATATTCACATGGACGTACATCTTACATGGCCGTCTACTTGCATAGTTTATCAGACGAGTAGGCGCACCACTTTGGGGGGCGGATGTGCATAATTTGACTACAACATCTCTATGGTATCCGGTTGCACATATTTTTCGCACTTATCTGTGAGGAGCATTCCAAGGAAAATGGTGTCTTTTAAGCGTCTTTAGTTACTCAAAATAAATCCCATATTTGGATGATCCTTAATATAAACTAAAGTCACGTTCACCGGTTCAATAACGGTTCAGCTGTCGGCCAAAAATTCCCTACTACTTACTGGCTTGCGGAAGAAGTTCTTCTGTGGAAGAGATCGTGATCCTGTAGAAAAGACATTGATGGGAATATAGCGATTAGTATCATAATAAAATATCAGACTCCAAGAACCATAAATAAGGAAAACTATAAAAGAGAAAATTCAAAACACAACTTAAGAAGAACTTTTCTTTCTTGTAGGGTAGCGGTGCATATAGTTTTCTTATGTTATTTTGACGGTTTCCGGTATCAATCTTGACAGAAAGTTGATAATATTTTACAATCTTAATTGGTGGATATTTATTGAATGTGGTCGAGTTAGGAAAATTTATTTTTATTCTTTTTTAATTCCGCTGATAACAACTTTCCCATTATCAGCGTCAGATACGGAAGACATGGTCTAAAAGAGGTTTTGGTCACAGTTGATCTTCTGGGAACCAAGCTCAATTTTCTTGTTATTATCGATCTCGGCTATGTAAATGTTCCATTATCGACTAACATCGTTTAATCACCCTTAAGGTGAGTATCGAGCAATTCCTGCGAGTATATTCTTAAACTGAACCGTGGTAGTCACTTGAATAAAACCGATTTTTTAAAAATGAAGCAATAATATATATATATATGGAACACCTTGTATAATAACATGAATCCAACGTTGATAGGGGGGTAATGTCATTTTTAATTTGGGAAGACTTTTTCCGTTTTTAACCTTAAAAATATGTCAATTTCAAGAGAAATTTAATATTAAATTTCCGAAAACTTACCGTAATGTATTTAAGAGAGTCCTATTAGATAGTACATATCCGTCACTAAATAGATTAGATCAGAAGCTCATTTTGTTGAGTGTCTCGTGTAAGTAATCCATTGGGATCTCAAGAGAATTATGTACTATAATGTGAATTTCAAAAACCCTTTTCGTACTGGCAGTGAAAAAACAGTCCTATAACCGCTTTCTTTATTGAATACAATGCATTAGTGACTAGATATGCATATCACACATTTTGTTACATTTTCTTGTCTGCCATAAATAAAGTAGAATAACCCTAATGTACACAAAATGCATCAATTTTCTTTATGTTAATGCGTGCAACATAAGCAACATATGTAAATTTCTTTTGTTGCACATGATAACACTCTTATTCGTGCAAAAGTGAAAAAGTAAATGGGTGTTTGAAGTCAAAATCGTAAGTTTTCTGTTTTAAAAATATACACTTTAAACGGGGTGACGAGAGGATGTTGCAAGAAAGCGCGGCAACAAATGGAAAGTTGCAATTTATCTGAAAACAATGGATAATGTGCAAAAGTTGCATAGGAGAAGCAATTTTATTGTTCGGTATTTAAAAGTTGAGAATGCGAGATAAAGACACTTTGTTGTTGCACATACCTATTGCATATAATTGTCATTTGTTCGTATGTATTAGGAGATGTAAGTATGTACGAATTCGCTAAATGTGTATAGGTTTCCGGCGTTGTGATAATGAGATGTTTTGTAATTGCGAGCAATATACCGTTAATAGCACACATACTGTGACTCAAATGTTAATGTATGCGAATAGTTCCATTATACTCTTGATTGCATAAAACGAACGCACATATACATACATATTATATAAATCTTGTAAATGTAGGAGAAATAAATATTAACTATTTTTGCATAAAGAATTTTAAATTTTTTTATATTTCTTCAATTCATTGTGATTCCAAATTTCGGTTGTTCGAAATTTGTTCGAATTCTTTTTCTTAAATCATTGCAGTTAATACAAATTCGAATAATTGTTTTTTTAATTTCACAAAACATCGACAGATCACGTGATGTCACATGTACATCACAAAAACAGATCACATGACGTCACTTGTACATCACATGATATTTTAACGCAGTATTCTAATTGGATTTAGTTCAATTTGTTCAATTTGCTCTTTAGTAGATGACAACTCTTCAAAAAAAGAAAAACTGAAAAAGAACAATTTCTTGAAAATGTATAGTTCGTGATCCAATATTTATTTTTTTTTTATTACTTAAATTAAATGAAAAAATTAAACAGTGGCAATCATTTCCAACATATTTGCCAATCAGCCTTCTTGAACATCGTTCGTTTAATGTCCTTATTGTCACAATTCGCTTATAGTTTAAGTTTTATGGAATTAAGTTTTTAAAGCAGGTGGCAATAGTCCTTATTAATTTGTTTAAGGATAAGCTTAAACCTCATCATTTTGATACCCACTTTATAGTATGGTATTTTCATGTTTTATTAGCAACTTTTGCTCAATTTAAAGTTTTTAAATAGGCGGCAAAATCCTATTTTATTTTCAGTCAAATCAAAAATATTATTCACATTTTTTATATAATGTTATTAAACAAAATTTTTTCAATCATGTTGAGTTGAATTTTACTCAAAGATTGTGTTCTGTCCTCCTCATAGAACCCCACAATTATCAGTTGTATTTAACGAAGTTGGCCGCGCAGCTACCCCGTGAGAATTGACACTTCGTGCTTTTTGCGATTGACATTTCAACACAGTCGTTCAAAACAGGTCATGTAAATGTTGTCTATTACATATATATGAATATGGTATTATGTAAAATTAACTTTAAGAATAAAATTTAATTTTTTCGCACAACCTACACCACTGTGCTTAGCCGCAGGCAGCTCTACAAGTATCTGAAGCTTTCAGATTTCCGCATTGTGCAAAGCAGCAACAGCAGATTTCGTCACACTAAGGCCGATTTGGCTGGACGGTAGTGGAGGATGGCGGCAGCGGTGACACGATGATTTATTGTAACATTTACGCCAATGCAAACAAACGAGCGATACTCGCGGCAAAATATCCAAACATTTTCAGTTGTTTCTCAAACACCAGACATGTTGGATGGTGCTAATGCGAGTTCAAATGTAAAATATTATTTTTCCAACAAAATAAGAGGTTTCGATACAAGTAAGCGAAGGCAGTAGGAAGTATATTACCAAACAGAAAGACCAGTGCGTATTTCAAAGACCAAAGCTTTCCGAAGTATGTGAAATACTCGTAGTCCTTGTATGTATGTACGTTTGTATATATGTGTACTTATATGATATGATCCAAATATAAAAATTCTATTTCCGAATATAAAAATTAAAAACATGCGGCAAGTTGTTGGTGGCCGACTGCGAAATAAAAAAGTTTAATGAGCACAGCTGTACAATTTACGTCTTTTTTAATAAGAGAATATAGAAGCAATAACCAAAAATAGTAAAATGCCGTGTAGAAGCTTGGAATAATTACATTTGTATTAATACAAAAATAATTTTGAAATTAAAATAGTTTTTGAAGTGAAAAAGATTAGTAAACTAACCCCAGCTCTTCCTATGCTTAATAACACGGAAGGAAGAATGATAGAGACAAGATCACGTTGCGCTAAAAACGCCCTAAAAAGGGCGAAGAGTCAAGCTTTCTTTACCTTCCTTTCGATCATGCCGTCTCGCACAAATGTATTTTTCTGTCAAGCCCACTCCAAAAAAATAACTGAATGAAACTGTCACAATACCTATTTTCATCACTCTTCCAACGAAATTAATCTTAGTAGTGGGCCCGTAAACTTTTCTTGTTTTTTGTTTTTAATGGTAAACTTTTTAAATAATCATTCTGATATTTAGATTAATATTCATTGCTTTTACTATTTAAAAATATATTGGTTTTTTTCAAGTAAGAATCATTGAAAAAACAGCTGCCATGACATTGGAACTTTATTTTGAAAAAAAGCAAAGAATTGCTGCTCTATGTGACTATATGTCTATATGACTATGTTTTACTTTTTAGTTGGTCAACAATATCTCGATTTCAATTTCTGTAATATATAAGGTATGGACCTTGATTTACGAACTCTTTTGAAGTCAAGCTAAATAATACCAGAATGATATTTGTAAAAATGTATACGAAATAGTGGAGTATTCTTCGGAATTTTAAATTTGTATATTTCGGTTTAATTTAGATTATTTCTTATCGCTGCTAAATGCAGGCAACGTTTTCGTAAATATATTTTTGGCAAAACTCTGTATTTTTGATCACCCCTAAATGTAGGCAACGTTCGCATACTTGCAAATACACTTTCAGCGCAGAAATTTACCAAATAGAACAGTTAAATAGAAAAAACATAAGATTTGTTTGAACATAGCATAAAACCACCACTTATTTTCTCTATTGATAACAAAATTTTTATTTGCCGAAAAATTGGGCTTTTACATATGTAAATAAACCGGTGCGTTAGGTGACAGTAAAAAGACAGATGTGAAATTTCCATTCAAGTTTAATTAAATATGCATAAAATAAGTAAATAAACACTAAGGGTGGCGCAGTGTTCTAACGTATGAGTGTCAAATGTTTACAAAAATTGCTTTCCCGCTACTTTTTTGACTTTGACGGCGAAGGCATTTGTAAAGTTATACTAAAGAAAATAAAAAAGCAACCCTTATATATATATATTACACATCTATAGTATCGTCTCTTAACACACGACGTTAACAGGGTTTATGGTAAACTGTTATAGAAAACGTTGCATTGTATTCTGTTATTTTTTCATTGAGACATCTCGCCACGTTCGTGATAAACGGTAATTTGCCACATGTAAGAGCGAATTTGGTGAATGTATGAGGTAACTAAAAATGTTGCCTACATTTCGGGTGTTGCATGATGAGCGCTATAACAAGCTATTCAAAAGTAATGATAGATAATTAAAAAACTTGTCTAATTACTACAGCAATGTTACAGAAAGGTCCAAATTTTAAATAATAAAGTAGTTATTCCTCTTCTAGCTATTTTCAATTATTATTTACTAGAATTCGCACTCTAAAACTACATTTTTACTATAAAAAAGTTGTCTCTTCAATTAAGCATAATCATTTGAGTCACATCACAAGTCACTTGCACATCATATGATGCCAGTCTCTATTTTCTGCAACATTTCACCCACCTCATCCATAGTTTGTTTATTTACATCTCATACATTTTCAAAAAAAAAGAAAAAGAAAAAAATAATTATGCAAGCAAAAACATGCAACAAACTTATTCAAATGGAAATCCAATTCAAATATAAGTCAAGTGACGCCGCCGACCTGATGCAATAATGCATCATTCATCAGTTTCTATAAAAGTATTCGAGCACTCAAACGTTCAACAACGAGGCAACAATGCTGCAACGTGCTGTGCACACTCTTCATACATATGTACGTACATACATGCATATATACTCGTACAATAGTGTGGGTATACAAAGTGTGTTTGTGTAAATAAAACGTCATCGTGTGCTGCAACATCAGCAATTGAAGCGAATGCCGAGAATTGCAACCGAAAACAAAGCAACAGATTTTGTTGCCGCTAAACTGATGTCGCCAACACATTGTAATTATATAATATATAAACACACATACCTGTAGTTATTTAAAAAGCGCCATTGTGCAGAAACGTTTCGTTAAAAAATTCTCTCAAACATCACTTAGGTAGCGTCAAATGATGAAAGGTATGGTGGCAGTGACAGTGGTACAACTTGGTAAAAAAATTGGAAAAAAATATAACGGCTTCTAAGAATTTGTGCATTTGAAATGAATATATGAAAATACAATTTGTAAATTAATGTAAAATGAATTTGTTCGCCTTGAAGCGCTTTCCCGCAGTGGATACTTCAATTTCGGAGACAGGACATAGGGACCAAAATTTGGAGGGCAAAACGACGGCTTTACTTTGAGTTTCGATACCTCAAGTGTCCTTTTTCAATATTCTTGTCTTTCGAGAGCATTTGACAGCGATGCGCTTACCGAAAACAAAAATAAAACTCTCTTGATTCGATCAATAGGAACTTTTGTTAGCCACTACTAACTCTCCAATGCTAACTAGGTAATTTTCTGTCACAATTTCTTTCAATGTTTCAATATTACTGTCGAGACAAAGTTTTTTTAAGATCTGGCGGCTCTCGCAAAATACTTCGTGCCACTTAAATACTTTCTTCTGTCGTATGTAGTAGCGAAACATAAAATGTTGATAGAATGGTCTTTAACTAAAATATTTCTTTGGATCAGCTTTATATCAATTAATAGATAAAGGTTGAAGCTCTTTGTGTTTGCTTCATAACTGTTTCATTCTATTTATGTGAGCAATAACTTTATCTGATTAAAAGGTAGCATCTTATTTTCGAACGCACCGCTTCACGTTTGAGAATCTCTTCACACGTTTTGAAACTCATTACACCACCGTGCGCTGCCGCCAGTATAACTGAAATGCATCTGAAGTCGATTTTTTCGCAATTGGCTGAGCAACAACCCCGAACGCGTCGACCGACGCTCATACAGCCCGGAGCTGTTTGCCGGCAAAGTGAGCGTCAGTGGCGTATGACGGTGTTGGCAATGAAGAAAACGGTGACGGTGGCGGTGACTGATTGTGGAACTCACGCTGCCACCGGTGAGCGGTGATGTTAGAGGTGCTGCCTCTGCTCTGCTGCTCCAGGCGCTCACGGCGTTCAGCCAGCCAGCCAGCCAGCCAACAAAGCGAAGCAAACAAACGAGCAATTCGCACGACCAAACAAATCACTCGCGCGTCCGTTGAGTTCTGTTTTCAGTTGTTTTTCAAACGCTAAACGTGTTGGTTGTATCGAATAGTAGTACGGAATAAGGTGAACTCATTTTTTTTTTTTAAATTTAATAAAAGTAATTGAAATAAATATTCGATGTTGAAGTTGAAGTTGAAGTGTAAATAAGAAAGGTATTTCTGATAAATAGGCGTTTAATTTTAATAGCGCTGTGGAGTAAGAAAACACGCATGAGTGGTTGCATAAATGTGTGTGTATGTATATATTTACATATGACTTAAGTGCATGCAAAAGTACGGCGGCGTTAAGTGACGTTGAATGTGCAAAAAAAGACAGTAACAAAAAATTCAAAGTTGTTAGTGAAGGTAAACCGGTGAACAAGTTGCTGATGACCGCGCTGCGCAGTGTTTTATGTTTTTTTTCGACTTTTCGCGCGCTTGTGAACGCTCAGCTGTGCAATAACCACGACTTTGGTGCCGAAAAATACCCAGAAAATTGTCAAAACGAGTTGCTAAATGTGATAATAAAGAAGTAATGATAAAAATTTTAAATAACAAAATTTAGTACCGAAATTCAGCAAATTTAAATAATTCAAGCTTAATTTTACGTTATTAGGAAAAACTTTTTAAAATATTTTTACTTGCTATATATCTTTAGTATTGCTGTAAAATTACAAAAAAAAAAAATATATTAAAGGATAAAAAAAAAATAACAATTAAATTCATTTTTTTAAATGATTATTTTATATATGTTTGTTTCGGCTATTAAGAATTAAAGTTATAATAAAATGTTATAAAAATAATAATGATAAAGCACAAAAAATATGCAATTTTAACTTAATAAATGGTAAATTAATTTGTATTTAATATCAATATTAAGAATTAAAAAAATTTATTATTGAAATAAAGTAATTAAAGCAGTGATCGAGAACTAAAAATAAAATTACAAATGTATAATATTAAAAATAAAAAAATATATTTCAAATTAGAATATAAAAATCACAAACTGAAAAATTCACTTGTTTTTTATTAATTCGATTTCGTTTTAGTAATATAGTAAGCACTAATATCAATAGATTCAAAGTATGAATTAAAAAAACAAAAACAAAAAAGTGTTATATTTTAGTTTTTAATAACAATAACAATAAAAAATATTAATAACAATAATTTGATCTATATTTTCTTAAAAGATAAATATGGTAAAAGCTTTTTTTTTACTATTTTCAAAAAAAAATCGTGTTAAGAAGTAAAAGTGAAATAAGTAAAAAAAAGTAAAAAAAAAGTTAATTATTTCTTGTCACATTTTCTATCTAATGCTATAATTTAGCAATAATACGGATATTAAATTTAAAACAAATATTAAATTTAGTTTAATTAAAAAATTACTTAGTTTCGTATTTTGATATTAATTTTTTTACTACGATACATTTTATTAATTTAATTGCTTTCGATTCCTGTGATATTTTATAAAATATAAAATAATAGCGAAAATATGAAATACGAAGAAAACCAAGAATAAAACCAAGCCCAAATAAAATATAATTTATGAGACATAATATCGAATTCAGTTGAAAAAAATTTCAAGGGAGAAAAATTGTTCAGCATTGAACGCAATAAAAACGATTTCTAAAAAGTAAATGTGTCAAATAAATTAAGCAATGTGTAACAGTTTCAAAGATAAGCCACAAATTTATAAAATAACCGCCAGAAAATACATATGTATGTATATAATTGAAAGAGTCTATTGTTGAAATTTGAGTCACTTGCCAAAGCTGTTGAACTTTTGGAAAACACTTGCTTTTGGGTGCATACATATATATATATATATAAGTAAATATATACATGTACATGTGTTTTAATACTCACCAAATTAATAATGCTTGTGTAGAATTTGCAATTAGAAATACAAATGAACACACTATAAGCAGTTTTATAGCATATAAATGTATATGTGTGTATATGCTCGTCTGCTTTCCGTTATAAAACTCATAAACAATAAATAACCAAACCGCCATTCGTGCTCCCATTAGAAACTAAGCAAACGCGCTGATAAAAACGTGCAAGTGTGAAAGAAAAAAAAAAACATATTTAGGAAATTAGTGTGGTATTGACAAATATATGTACAAGTTTATAAAAGCAATAAATTCAGTACATAGTAAATATGCGCTTATATGAAGGTAATAGATGTATGTATGTACGCATGTGTGACGCATGTGTGACTCGTCAGCTAACACTTCAGTTCAATATCAACTCATCTCCAAATCGATTAAAACGAAAATATGATTACGATCACAACCACCACCCGCACTTCGTCTCAACGATCCAGCAGTCCATCCAATCAGCGGCGTTGATGATGTCATTAGCAACAACAACAACGAAAAAATATTTGTGTGCTTCACGAACGCATGAAGTCATAAGCACCGAAAGGGAATGAGCAAATTCGCATCACATTTAAAACACTCAGCTACTAATACATATAAACGTACATACACATTTACCTGCAAAAACTTCAATCGCCATCGATGATCACAACGAGCAAGTAGAACTTGTTTATTTTATCCAAAGGCAGCAGCGCTATTTTTGTTTTTATTGTTCTAGTATTCATTCAACTTCAATAAAAGTGGATCAAGCGGAAAAAAACTTAAATGAAATTCAGAACTCAGAACTCAGAAGAATAACAAACCAATTTAGAAATGAAAGAAAGCCAGCGCGTGAATAAAAGCCAGTCTAAGCACACACATGCATATATACATATACATACATTTGTATGTTTGTTTGTATGTATGCCCGAACTTCGCGAGTCACAGTAACTTAATCTGTCAATGACGTCACTGCTTTCACGCACCACTAAGTGATCTCGCCTAAACGCTGAATACCCACACTTAGCATATGTACATATATATATATATAGCTGTATATATTTGTATACCAGCTAGGTTGTTATGAAATGCTTAGAATAATTATTGTAGACCGCAGGCGACGGGTAATTGCCATTGGCATTGGAAAGGTGCTTGTTGTGACTCAACTATTTGAATGCGATCGTTTGTTGAATGGCGGCAGTACACACAAATACACACACATACGCACATTTATGTACATACATATATACACATGTATGCGCCTTGTTATTGTTTTGTTTTGTGGCGGCTTTTTTTCCGAGAAGAACTTTCAACCAGCGCGACTTTTCTCTAAAAATATCGCGTAACTCATAAAAATGGATTAAGCGCGCTGGAAGAACTCTAGAACTCTCTGGGATTAGCGTGGTTGAACTATTTTGGAATTTTCTCGCTCGTTAGTTACTGTTAATTTATGCAACTCTGATCGCTTCGAAATTTTTGAATAATTTATTCCTTTTCGCGAACATTTCAAATGTGGATAGTTGTTGGTTTTGTAAATTTTTGTAATTTTAATGTCAAGAATTTCAGTTGTTTGCTGTTCAGTTGTTTTTTTCACCAAATTGTCATGCGTCCGGGTGCAAGCATCTTTGCATTCTTGTCGTACATTTAAATTTATGCGAATGCCTCCATATATTTCCCAAAGAGCGCATATAATTCTTTTAGGGCAAACCTTGAAGACAGCAGAGACAGATCGACCTAATTAATATAATGATTAATGTGCTCTGTCATCTCATCTCATCCGCAGCCCATTTGACAACATCAATAATCAAATAACCTAATCAAATTTTGTCGGTGAACTTCATGTTCAGTTGGTTGTGAGCCAGGCTAAGTCTACTTATAGGAAGAATGAAAAAGATGTGGCGCAAAGTGAAGATCGAACAGCACTAAATATGGGATAGTTATAGGATACAGCTTATAGATGTAGAAACAGATTTCATAGCTGTGATATCCATAGGTCTTAAATAAAATTTTATCTTAGGTTTACAGCACTGAAAATGTTCACACTACTAGTAATTCTTAGATCATATTTTATAGATAAAAACGATAGAGGTAATATGCTTATCGAGAAATAAAGATACACCATTCCAGAAAAATTATTTCTTTATTCAATTTAATTAACAATCTAACAATTTAACTTCAAACGGTGAAAAAACATTAGATAAGCTTCTGCGAACTTTCGATTGTTAATAAGGTTTGGATGTGGTATCATAAGACCTTTCAGAACTGTTACTGTAGTTAGCTCTTAGGGCTCCCAATTTAGAGTTAGAAAAGCTAACATAATTATGTATGAGTTATCAGATGAAACTCAACTCAACTCAACTCAAAAATTTTACTACATAAAAATTTCTCTTTTATTGTCTACAACCTGCTTTGAAAATCTATAAAGTCGCGTATGCCATATAAGCCTTCTTCTAAGTATGCACTTTATAGCCAATTAATTTCCGAATACATAGTAATTACTCAGTTTGACGAGAAAATTGCCTCGTCAGCGACATTTTAGTCATAGGCCCACAAGAATGCAGACCGTCTACTACCTACCCTACATTTAGACGCTTACTTATGTCATAAACCGACCGAGTGGCAGTGTATTGTATCTCAAGTGTATTGTATTGTAGATACCGGTTGAATTAGTAATAGTAAGTAGAGAAAAATTCGAAAGTGTGCAATTTCCCTGAACCCATCGACGTTTTTCGCTTGCTCTAAACAAGCTACGCCACTCTTTCGTTTTGGAAATGTGGAATTTTATCGCTTTGTGCATGTTTGTGTTTGCATTTGGAAATGAAATGTATTGGTTTATTTGTTGCAGATAACGGTTATAATAGTACACATACATTGGATTCTTATCTAATGCGCTATCACCTGTTCCTCAGCTCACGAGAGTGTAGGTATCGATAAGGTGCATAGGAGTACAAAGCTACACGTATAGGTGTAAGAGAATATTGAAAGGTTTCGTCTGGTGTTTGTGATATTTATTTACCGGTATGATTTGATGAATGATTTCATTGTTGTTGAATAGTAATCGAAAAAAAAATCCACCAAGTGAAATGAAATATTGTTAAATGCAACACTGTATATAGTCTCGAATATCCGAATAGCAACTAAAACTCTTCTCTCTAATGTGAAAGCTTCCATTGTTTGCTAAAAGTCCACACCCATTATTAAAAGTGCACCTTGCGTACATTGTATTGTGTATTATTGTTGTTTCTTTCGGGAAAATTGCAGTTAAACGTGTCATTAAGCATACAAAAGAAAGAACGTAAAAATCAAAGCGGTAAAATCCGTCGATGACTTCAATCGCTTTTTAAAACAAAACCACAAACAACAGCAATAAGTAAAGATTATAAAAATAATAAAATAAAACAACAAAACAACAAAAGCTACACTTTTTTAATGTTTTTTATCGGCTTTGCACTCGCGACCGACAAATGTGTACAGTAAACAAAACATAAGTGCAGAAAATAAGAATAACACCCATAAGCTTCAGAAACCAGTTAAGAACCAACAGGTGGAAATAACTGTGTAATAATACAAATACCAATCATATTAAATATAATCACCAGAAAGAGAACGAAGGCGTGTTTAGAAAGGTAAAAAGATTTGGAAAAATATATCTATCTACATATAACTAAAAGAACTTGTCATTTCATCAGCTGATAAATAATTTTTTATGATTTCACGAGTTTTTAAGTTTGAGGTTATATTTATGGTCGAACTATGGAACTGTTTAACCGATCTCCGAACTTAACGGAGTTGCCAGATTAAAATGACTATGCTTATGCTATTATTGTTGTTAAGAAACCATTCCTAAATGTAATTAGTACCTTTTTAATCATTCCTATGCCCTAGTCATTATTCAATATTTGGCAAGTTATCAATATTATACGAGTATATTGCATAATAATTTTCAATCTATAGAACGCATTTTGAAACTATTCAGCTTATTCAGCTTAACTAGATAACTTGAATATATAACTTAAACAGTATTAAGGATATCGAAACAAAAATTAGTAAATATAGTAGCTCTGATTCATAGAAATTCTCTTCGGAAATCGGTCAGTATTTTATCTAGCCCTCATTATCGGAAACAAACTTACTACATATTTATCTTTAGCTCTCCTTATACCAATTATATAATAAATGGTACCCATCCCTTAATAACTATCGAAAAATAAGGGATATATATTCATATAAATGGATGAAGTTAATACTTTTTTGGTTTTCAATGGATGAATGAATTTAAAATCTTGGATTATCAATAGTAAACTTTCGTAGTAGTATATCTAGATAAATAAGAAATTAAGCACGAAGATTTTAAGTTTTCGAAAGCTCGCAACCACGGAAGTTTAGCGAAAAATGTTTTCTTCTTGCCTGAGTATGCGATTTTCCTAAAGACTTTTGAGAGTTTGATATGTTAATCAGTCCAATTAAGGATATCTAATGGTATATGTGCTTACAATAGCTTTAAAAATTTTATATTTACATTAGAAGAGCTTCTCTTTTCAGTTAGGCTCTACAGCCTCTAGAGATATAATAATAGCAAAGCATTAAAGCAAATAAAAGCAAATAAAAGCAAATAAAAGCAAATTCAAACTTGTATACTGTTTGGTGTGAAAACGATGATTACTTAACCTTCGGTGCGGCTATCAAGTTGAAAACTCGAATAAGCGTTTACGGTTATGACATCACTAAAGTGCGCTCATTGAGCTTCCTCCTTTCTTATAAACAACTCGCTATATAGAAACCACCTTATATGCGAATGAATACACATATATATATGTACATATGTATAGTTAAATGCACATTTACATGCTCTTAAATGCAAATTACTTTAATTAAAAGTCACGAAATCTAGAAAATGGCGTTGCTTCAACGCCAATGAATCACCTGAAAGCATTTTTTTTGCCTTTTGTACTCTAAATTCGCTTTGTAAATAAATAAATAAATAATATGAGTAAGTAAATATGTATGTAAATAGAATGAAGTAAATGTACAAAACACTTTCGTTGGGTCCATTATGGGTTTTAGTTGTCGTCCAAAGCGCAAAAATTGTGTGACAAAAAGTATCGGTGTAATTATATTCAATTGTATTTCCTTTTCTTTTCGGTATGCTTTGTTAACTTGTACCGTTCATGGCTTTTTCCTGCTGCCGAAACCCAGATTTGTATTATGTGAATTTAATTTGCATTGCGATCACAGTTCAAGTCAGACTTAAAGCAAGCATTGTCAAATGGCGATCATGTGATATGGCTGTATATGGCTGATATATGTACATATGTATGTATATGAGCAGAAAAAAGAAAACTATGGATTTTGCTGTTTGAGGGTATATTTGCAATTATTAACAAAATACCTTGGTATTCGATGCGAAAATTTCGAAAAATTGACGGGAGAACAATGTCCTCATTTAATCTTAGCTGCTTAATCATTTAATCTTAATCTTTGTTGTGTGAATTTTCTAAATTCTTTCGGAGGAAATCAAATATATTTTGGCATTATGCTATTCTTCTTTGTGTTTAACACAAATCATTTTAAAAACAACTAAACTTAAATGTAAATATTTTTGACATTAAACAGTGTTCACAAGTAAATCGTCCATCTCATACAGAGCGAATTTGGAAAATTCCAAAACATGCTTCAACTGCTTTATTTAGAAATAACTGTGCGATCCTTTTTTCTGAATTTCTGCGTATATACAAAAATATTCGTAAAAACAAAATTAATTTTGTACAAAACTTGTGTGGGAGACGCAAACGAATCCACACGAATATGTATATTGTTATATAAGAACGATTTATTTAAAAACTTTTGTTTATTTACGGAACAACGGGTGGCTTTCGCGGTGGCGGACGCGTTAAAATTAAATTTTTTTATGATTTTCTTAGCACTTCATTTTATAAAGCGAATTTTGACTAGTGCACTTGGAGATTTAATAAAAAGAAAACTAAGATTTTTTGCACCAAACTTTGGAAAAAAGTAAATTATATGCTTACCAAATTGAAAAAATATTTTTTTTTGTACATCAAATACTTCTGAAATGTCGTCATTTGACATCAATATTGTAATACTAAATTTATTATAATGCTAATACTATTTTTAATGAACTAACTAATTTTTGTGAAATACAATTTTAAACAACTGGCAACTCTCCTCACAAATATTTTTTTTTTAATTGTAAACT
Source organism: Bactrocera minax (assembly GCA_021498325.1). Classification (NCBI taxonomy): domain Eukaryota; kingdom Metazoa; phylum Arthropoda; class Insecta; order Diptera; family Tephritidae; genus Bactrocera; species Bactrocera minax. The sequence goes on along the minus strand of JAKEEE010000154.1, from coordinate 150,006 downwards.
CACACAATTCCTTCAAGTTTGTTGGGTTTACTAATATTTTATATATAATTTATTTTATTGCATTCCTCCAAATTTTCTACTTTAAATCCCCCAAGATTCTAAAAAAACATTTTAAAAAAATTCCAGATCGGTTCTGGCTTCCTAGTGATGTAACTGCGGATAATGTGAGCTCGACCGAATTTATTGTGCTACACAATTTCGTTGCTCTCGTTGTCTCTCGATTTTATTGCCCTACTTAGAGCAGACAATTCCGGTCCAACTTTCACATTCCTATCTTGGTTCGTCTCCTCGGTATACAAAACCATACATCCTTTGTCAATGTTCAGTTTTTTGGGTAGACAAATTTCAAAAATCGTCGAAGAATTAACCTCTCACGCACCAAAAGAAAAATTGTGAAACCATTCCACTATCGGCTCTTTCAGGTAAAATTAAACTGGTTCAGGTTCTAGACAACATAATAGCGGCTAATAAACCTATAAGGAAATTTGGTCCAATTAAAGAGAAATGTGGAACAAAACCCGAAGTAATACGAAAGTGGCGGCTGAGAAAACGACTACTTTGAAAAATAATGCTTGTAATAATAACCATCATTAAAATGAAAAATTTCTTCCATGGTCTATGAAAAATATGTGTGTAGGTATTCCTCTTAAAAATATTTTGATAATATTGCGGTTGGTAGGAGAGGCAGGCCTCCGATATATTCATTACCATTCAAACTTGACTAGAGTTGTGATTGACGGAGAGCTTTTCAGAAATGAAGAAATGGCTAAAATAACAAATTTGCTATTATATTACATAAATATTACTCTGTTATTTATGCTAAATAAATGTTTATTATACATAAACTATATGTTCACAATTCAACATACACAAACACATGCACATACGTAAACAAATGAGAATTGGCGCCGCAACGTTCTTGACGCTCGCTCCAGCAAGGCCACAGAATTTTGAACTTTTAACCCAATTGTATGTGGTCTTTCGTGGCAAGTATTGCATGAAAACGTACCTCGAAACTTGTAGCCAAAACAAACAAACATAAAATGACCATGGAGCGAATTAGTTTAATTTTGTTTCTATGCTTTTGCATATGTATCAGTGGGGTGGGGTGGGGTGTGAGTGGTCGTGTACTCGTGTGTATTTATTTTGCCGTCGCGTGTGGCTTTCTTTGGCAACGAGCCAAGTAGTTACAACGAAAACAACAACAGCAAAAGCGGTAGCATTTCAAACATAATGCATGACATTTGTCACATAATTTCGAGTGAACAACAACAACAACAATATGATACAAAGATAATAATGCTTGTCCATAATTTTTGGAAATTTTTCAGCACCTCATGCAAATTAAGTACCTACATGTATGTGTTATGTACATATGTCTCCACAATTTTCATTCAACAACAAAGTGAGCCCTAATATTATACAATTTGGAAGTAATTATTAAACTATACTTATACTTAATCTTTTATTTATTGTACTTCATATATAATTTATCAGGTAAATTTTAATATTTTAATAGACATGCTAAATATGAATTAAAATTTATCTAATAAGTAGGTGTGCTAGATTATTTTTTATTTAGCCAGTTTCATAATTCAACTCAACCGCGGTTTCATTAAAAAGCATCGCAGAGTTGAAATTGTTAAATCTAAACCAAAGTGATCTTAATTTCCACGAGATTTGTGAATAATTAATGGGATCAAAGCGAAATTTTGCAATGTCAGATTAAAATTATTTTCTATTAATGACCAAAAATAGCAATGCTGGATATTCCATTTTCAAGAAAAATTGTTTTCTGAAGATAAATCTCAGTAAATATCCCAAAATAGCCGGATTTTAATTTAAAGTGATTAATGCGAAACCCAAACAGCTTTCTACAGTCAAAATAGCGAACGGCGAATGAGGCGAATTTCGAATATCAACAGTTTAATTTCTTCCCTACGGGGCATTAACAATTTGTGGGAATTTATAGTGGATGGTTTAGCTTTAATACAGTTTTAACATTACTAACCTTAATAGGGTGGTAAGAATGCAATTGGCGACAGAATTGCAACTGAACCCACCTGCTACTAACTACGAGACATCGGGGTGTTTATACAAATAAAAGTTACTTGGAGGTAATGCTCAAACAAATTTATAAATTCATATGCGACACACACGTCGACGACGTTGCAGCAATTAAATGTCACGCAACACGAAGTTGCCAAGAGGTTCATATAAAAATTTCAATAAAATCGCGTTGCTGCTGTTGTAAGGAAAAGTGAATTAGTAACCTAGTAAAAGCTGCCACTTACAATTATGGTGGACAAAGAAGAAGAAAAGAAGGCAAATGCCGCTGGAGCGCACGTATATTTGTATGTATGTAGTATGAGTTTATAACACGAATGCTTCATTCAACAAATTCTTATGTAAATATATGTGTATGTGTGCATGTATACATATATGCTAGCGTATTTTGGATGTATATGTATGTGTGTCATGTTGGTTTCTGACAAGCCTGAGAATGCAATTTTCCATTGTAGTCAGTAATAGTTAGTAATGGCGCGTGCCACACCGCCGGAGAAAAGAAATTGTTGTCCAACTATGCCGCAAGTTGCATGTACATGCCTTTATATGTAAATATATATATGTATATCCATATACTTAAGCATGCATTTTATTGCAAGCATAACGGCGCGACGGTGATAGTAACGCCTGAGTGATTGCGATGGCGTTGATGACCTCATAGCGTGTTGGGTGACAGGCGATGGTTGTGTGCCACTAGCTGCTACTCATATATAAATAACAACAAGAACAAGTAAGTATAGTAAAAACAAAAAGCTTACATGTAGCGCCATATGATAAGTCGATATGCAACGGCGACATGGTGAAAATCACTCGCTCCATGTGTGGCGCATTCAGTTCGTGCAACTAGAAATTGGGGCACGCCATCAGCAAGCAAATGTGGTCAGTTGAAAGTAAGTGTGCCCAGTAAATAAAACAGAGGTGATGGGGTGCAAAACTGGTGGCGATTTCATTGTGCGCCTTTTTCATTTTCTATATGTAACAACAAAACCATTAATGACAACAACGTTAATAATAAAGCTGTATAATAAGTATAAGTATAGTTTAATAATTACTTCCAAATTGTATAATATTAGGGCTCACTTTGTTGTTTAATTAATATTTTTAATATAAACAATTTCTTTACTTCATTAATATTTAATGTTAAAATTCTCGCAATAAATTATTGTTATTTATTTTTTAATAATTTAAATTGATTAATTAATAATATATAATAATTTTTGTTTGTATGTATCTATTTATTATACATAATAATGTAATTATTAATATTTTGAAATGTGGGTCAAAGAGCATTTACTCATGAAATGTCTGTCCCCAAAGAACAATTAATTAATTAATAATTAGTTAATAATTTAAAAAGTAGTAAATGCGAACATGTGCAGGTTTCTAAATCATATTAACGACTAATTTGTTTGGTAATAAATGTATGGCACTTAAGGATATTTAACAGCGACGTTGTATTGAAGTGACAAAGAAGTATTGCATATACCTATATATATACATACCCAAGCTGCGTGTCTTAAATAAATATAAATTGAATTATTTTTTTACTCCATTTCACACATTGAACTAAATTCCCCTTCTTCCGTTTTAATTGAGATCCGTGTTAGAGAACTTCAGAATCAAAAACAAATTTCATCTGTAGAGAGCCCCATATACAGCCACCATAACTTTTTTATTTATAAGTGCACTTCAAAGTTAGTTTTGACTGCTATATATCGCATAAAATGAGAAACATGCAGATTCTTGAGGTGTTGCGTTTAATATTTGTATTTAAAGTTGTATTTAAGAGGAGTAGAAATTGAGTTATTTCAACTTAGTAGTCATCGGAGAAGTTTAGACATATGTATAAGCTGTCTGTGATTCGTCAAATGTTATAGAGTTGGGAAAGGAAAAATCTTTAGCAGCTGTCCAAACAGACTGGCAGCACTTTTTTGACACACAAATTTTGGCTTAGAATTTTTGACAGATATTTGACATTTGCCATTAAAGCCATTAAACATAGCTTGGTAATATTGAAGAAAACGGTTGTGCCACTTGAATTCGCATTATCTCTTGTGTTATTACTTGTACGTACTATTTTTAAATAATTTTTTTTTTTTTTTATAAAAAAATAAACAGAAATTGATTTTACAGTTTAAAAAATAACCCTAAATCGCAGACATGTAATAGTGGTCAAACATTACTCTTTCTAATTATTCTAACAATATTAAAGTGCAACATTTTCCCTTTGGAATTTAGGTTAATAACCTACAACTCAGTGACCACGACAACTGCTGAGTAAATAAACAACAAAAGTCACCCTGGCGCCACTTTTCACCCATGTGCATGCCTTAAAAATATAACATTTATTACCAGCAGCCATTTCTGCTAGAAGAGTCACTTCCATTTTCGCTGTTGCATATTGAATCGCTTGCCCTGTGGCATGCAACGACACATTGTAGGCGTGCGTGACTGACTAACTGATAGACTGCCGCATTTGCCCCATTCTTTGTTCTGTTTTATATGAATTTAATTACCAACCACAACAATGGAGGAGGGCAATTAGCGCTCAGCTAAAATCTATTCTCGTAATTCTATTCTTTGTGTGAGTGAAGTGCATTAAATGGAATTAGATTAAACGTTTCAGCGGGCATTATTTGATTTAGTTTTGATGGTTGGATTGATTTCCAAAGTAGTGAACATTTTGATTGATGGCTTAATTTAATTTCGTTTAAATTTTTATACTTATTCTTATAAAGTTTTTATAAACACTAATAGAAAAAAATATTTATGTCAATATTAGTTGTAATCTTCATCATATTTTTGTCATTTTGTTTTAATTTTAATTTTGGTATTGATTTAAGCTCAACTTTATTTTAATTTTAATTTTGATTTAATTTTTATTTTAATTATAATTTTAATATTAGTGCTAATTCTAATTTTAGTGTTAAGTTTAATTTTGTTTTTTCTTTTAATTGCTATTTCTTTATTTTAACTTTAGTTTAATTAAATTTAAATTTAAATTTCAAATTTATTTTTTTTTTAATAATTTTCTATTTAATTGTTGCTTTCTTTATTTATAAATTTATTTTTTTCTTCTTATTTCTGCTTCGCGGCCCTTTCTAGTTTTACTACAAACTTGTGCGCTACAGTTGCAGGTCAACCGCATGTAAATATGTATGTGTTTGTATTTCTAGTTGCACGAGTATAAGAAAATACTCCACTCGAAAATAGCTTTCATCTGAACGCTTGAAGACGTGCCGTGACAGGCTGCCTTGTGCAATAGCACCGTTATGTGGGCATATATGTAAGTGCCTTGGCTCTTCAACTCATCATCGGTTTGCGTGCGACTGTGAGTCTGAATGCCTGTCAGTGTGGTTTTCCGTCTGTTGTTGGTGGCCTGTTGCTGCCGATTAGTCATTCGGTGCCCCGGGCAAGTCGGTTGTTGTTTTATCTTTTTTACTTTTTTGTTACTATAATTGTTTTTTCTTTGTTTTTCTTTCAATTTGCTGTGAATAAAACTTCAGCGCCCTTTAATTTGATTTTCATCAGCTAATGAGTTGCTGCAGCAAAGTGGTCGCACTCATAACAACATACACACATATATACATACGTTCATCTTACATGTGTACGTGCACTGGGGATAGGATAGGATGCACTATTGCTTGTGCATTGGCACTGCTATAAAGACTTTATAGATTGCCCATTTTAATTGCCTCTTGCTGCCGAGCAATGACGAGTGACTCACTCAATAGAAAATACCGTGAGCACAGATTGCTTGTGGGTATATATATACGTACGAGTACATATATGTATATATATTTGACTATTGCAACATTTGAGATAGAAAGGTATCGATTTGTTGACACAGTGGGACGTCTTGATTATTCTGATTAATCTGAGTTATCGATCCTTAATTGTATTTTTACTTTATGTTAAAGTTCTGTATGTATGTTAAAATACTTATTTATCTTAGCAATGTTTAAAAATTAATGTGCCAGTATAAAACATTTTCTTAAACTTGTTTTAATATTTTTTTTAAGATGTTGCAACCCTTCTCACAAGTACCACAGAATCAGAATCTCTGTTAAACGTATTTAATTTTATGTCTAAAGTTTTATGTCTGAAAAAAAAGCATTAAATTAATTTTGAGGATCTCCTTAATGTAAATATAGTTAGTATTTTGCAATTAATTTTACAATCTTTTATTTGGTTTCTTCCATTACATGTAGTTGCATCAGCATAGTTGATATGGAAATTTAGCATATTCACATTAGAGTTGCCATATATCAGGATTTGAGTAACATACGTCGTATATATGAACTCAACTAAATCCAACACTTGTTTTACTTGCTCCACACGTAATTGGTAGCATTTATAAAAACTCTTACTAACGCTTGAGTTACAACAGAAAACTATAAATAAAATGAAATGAAATTGCAACACTCTTGTTTTCGGCGCATTTTTATGTACTTCAAATTTTATGTTCGCCCTGCAAGCCAACATAAGCGCCTTTAAGTTGTTTCTGTTGTTTGTCTGATATGCGATAACTGCGAAATAACAATGGAACAGATGTGCCACGCATTCAGTGATGAAATTTGCTATGAAAATGTGTCAGGAATTAAAACCCACACACAAACACAAATACACAAAACAACAGCGAAGATTTCCGAGACTGCAATAAAAAAGTCGTTCAAGCACTTATACATATGTACAAGTATCTGCTAGATTGTAAAGCATAAGATAAATTATTCACTTAGTACATAAACACAACGTATAACAACACTTAAGTACTGGAATGTATAAGCCAGCCAGCCATGGCGTATACGTAATGCTTGCGAACAGTTCACTTCCTCAATAAATTCGGGCCATTTCCAATGACAGTTTTACTGCCTTTGCTGGACCTAAATTTTCCCTGATTATTTTTGGCATTTTATTTCATTTCGGATATTTTGTACATATACACATATGTGTGTGTGTGAATTTATCTTGGATATCTTATTATTGGAATATTCGCATATTCGCAAATTCGCAGAACTCAAGTGTTTTGGTTTTGAACGGAAGTAATTACACAGCTGATTTGGACATTGCAAATGGTTTGCGAAGCAATATTGCTTTTATTTTTTTTTTAATATATTCCACATTTCGTATATAATTTTATATTTCGTATTCTTCGAACGATCGAGGTAATGTGGTGTGCATATGCGTATGTACGTAAGTACCAGTCATATATATTTATTGGATGTCTGACAAAAGTACGTGTGCATATCAGAAATTCACAGGCATTTTAATATTTGAAACTGATAAATCAGTCAGACACTTTGGCTACACATTTCTGTTCCATTTCAATAGAGCAATACAATTTATTTATTTATCTAATCAACTATATCCATAATACAAACCACGCTTGTTACTTTAGATATTCACATTAGTTAGATTCACAACAAATAAGCCACAAGCTGAAGAGATTTAAGAAGGATTACAGTTAGAAATCTGTTTGAGTAGGGTTTTGACCTCTTTAAAAAGTATTATTCAATAATATTTATATGCTTTTTCATTCATTCAAAGATAACTGTATTTATTCTATTTATTCATAAATAGTAATCACTTAATATTTGATTACTAACTACTAAAGATCTACGTTTCGGCGTAGTGGTAGCAGTGCGAAAATTAGACTTCATAAACAATTTTTGAATTTGTATTAGTAAATTTTAATATTTAGATTAATTTTAAGATTAATGTTAAGAAATTATCAGCAACTGAGGAAAATGTACTTGGTAAGGTTACAGTTAGGGCTAATTCTTAGAAAAAAATAAATGCTGGGAAATATTTCTCAATTCAGACTTCTAACCATAAAAATACCACTTTTAACAGACAAAAACTACATTGGCTTTAATTTTGCATTAAGGATTACTACTAAAGAAATAATAAAAATTTTAATGGAAATATTTTACCATAAAGCTTCCCAAAATTTATAATAGATTTCCGAATAGTATAAGTAACCGATATCAATATTTTTCTTTTAAATAAGGTTATATATTCATATGTATGTAATGTAATAAAATATAACATATTCTCCAAAAACATTTGCCTACACTTAGGTACTTATTTAAATGTGATTAACTACGAACATTCTAAATTATTCTATTTACTGAATTTTCACGTAAAAATCACGTATCAGTTGCTTTTATAGCAAAGGGGGAGCACAATAGCTGATTTTATCAAACTGACAAAGTCTAGTGGAACATTGATAAACTACAAAACCGACCGAAAACACTGAATTTTAATCATAATTATACAAAGTATTGTCACACGCTTATGAAGCCACCGCTGCGTTCAATTCAATTATGCACAATGCCATAAAGTAATCACAATTGGCACGCCACACGAACCCACAAAATGCGACATTGCGAAAACACATTCGCATTTGAACAATTGACATTGACGCCTGATTTACAGTCGCCAAAATGCTAAACGCTTTGATACCAGATACCAGATACCAGAATGATGAATTGAAATACACACACACAGACACATTAGCATATGTATGTATATAGAACGGAGAGTAGTAGGTCAGTATTGCAGCTTGCCACCAGAATGTTTTCAATTTAGTTCTTCAAATTATGGCTCATAGAATATTATTCCTCTGGTGTTATTTTAATTTCATTTCATATTTATTTTTGTTGTAATTGGCTTGATATTTTATCTATGGCGTTTTCTTTGCATCTTTTACTTTCCATGAATGACGCAATTCCATAACTTGCATATGATTGCATTTCTATTTCTATGACTGGGAGACCTCTTCGCAAATTTCCGCACAAATATATATATATATGTTCACTTTTTATCGCATTCAATTATGATGTGTTCTTGCTGATTGCTGTCGTTGTTATTGTTATTCTCGAGATGGCTTCATTCATTCTCAGCTCGTTAATTTACTTGTGAATTTAATCAAATCAAAATCAATTTTCTACTTCGCTTATTTTAAATTATTTTATTTACATTGAAAAACGGCATGCCTGTCAATTACACTTACATCATTACATGACCTTGACTTGTCTGTTCTTTTGGAAAAAAAAACAATACAAAGTAATATTTATGAACATTAAAATGTATTTATAAAAACTCACCAGAACTTTTGAACTTTTCCAATAACTATTAGGTGTGTGTGTAGGAGAACGCAAGGGTGGGACGGGGAATTTGTAGTATTACGGGCTCAGAATTTGTTAAATCGTGCGAAATAGGTATGAAAGTTTCACGAAATATGCTTAGAAATAAAAATAATATATTAGTCAAAGCTCTGAATTTAATTTAGTAAAGCACACACAGAGGCGGACTCGAGTATCAGGCACCTATATATATAAATCAAACTAATTTATTGATCCTTGAACTGGAATTGCTTAATTGGAGTTTCTCTCATTTTTTTGTTTTGTGATTCTTCAACGAATTTCGGAACTTCTTGACAGCCATCAAATAATATATCTGACTTGGAATATGTCTCCTTATTATTCGAGGAACCTGCTTCCCCATTATCTATTCAGTACAATTCGGTACGGATAACAGATAACAGTGTTACAGCAATTAACACTGTCTTAAATTTTTTGGCCCTCTTCGTGCCTACCTAATTTCAGCGTCTCTTTATCTGTTCGACAAATATGGCTTTTCCAATGACAACTTTTTATAGCGTCCACTCATAGCTTAAGCCGACTATAGGATAGATAGTTCCTCGTCATATTTGTTCTTTTTCGGTGTCACTGAAATCCAATGGTCCCAATGGCCAATGCTCTCGGAGAACAGGAGTGTGTTTGAGTTGCTAGACGTGCGCTCTTTACTGCTTAAAAGCGTAGATCTTTCGATCTGGAGACAACCATGTAACTTTATAGATTTTTGCCCGGCTTGGTGTTGAAACCGGGAAAGAATTGTCAGAGCGGGACTGTAAATCAGCTGCATACTCTTGGTTTTCTGATATTTTTGACCAAATATTCATTCGTTGTTGAAACAAAATCTGTTTTCTTTACATGGATGCTGTTGTATAGGGCAAAGTTCCAATTGCGTTCCAGACTACACCTCCCATTCAGATGGAGACAGCCTTTTCATTAATATTCGAGAAACAAATTCCTTAAACTTTCACAGCAGTAAGTTTTAAAGCGGCGGTTCTCGTCAAAAAATTTCGGTTTAATTCTTGGGAGTGATATTTTTCGTGGCGTGGTGGTTTCTTAAAACCCTCTAATTTTTGGAACATACTACAAATAGTTTATATTATCTCAAAATGTTCCCCTGACCTTTTAAAATTAAAAGTAAAATTTTTTTAATGAAAAAAAAACATTTTCAATGTTTTACAAATACTAAAAACATTATCAAAAAAAAAAACCATTTGATCAGCCGTTTTGTATATTTAATAAAATTTGGGATATATTTAAAATGTAAAATTTCAAGGTTACTCCTCACTTAATGCTCATTCCCATTTGTTTACAATTCATTTGCTGTTGTTTATTTTTTTTGCCGAAAAGTATAGTGCTTTTGAATATTTAATTTAAATATCGCAGCGCGGAACATTTATTATTAAGCATGAGGGATAGTTCCAAACATTCACAGTAATTTTGGATTTCCTCTGAAGGAATTCAATGTCATCTATATACATACATACAAATGTGAATTTCAAATTTCAAAATACAAAAGTATATACAATACATATGCATTTAAGAGATAAGCAAAACACCAACTAATTCCCCATGAAAATTATATCCAACTGAAAGGCGCCGGGGAAACGAGGTTATCGCACTTCGACAATTGCCTTCATCTCAATTTAAACCAAATTGCTTGTTACTGCCGCTTACCGCCCCATTGCTTGCATCAGCCCACACTTGCCACCCAGTAGGCAAACAGGAAGCGCTACTTCCGCTCTGACTCTCGATTATTTTCTTCTCTTCGTTTATTCAAACTCAAATATGCGTTAAGCTATTCAACCGTCTGCAAACTTACTGCACCGGCTGTATGCCTAGCGCGCTTAGAAGCGAGCGCATTGTGTACCGCCCTAGAAGCAAAGTAGCAGTGAGAGCTTATGGCTTGTTGGTGTAAAGTCAATTTCGTTTGCGGTTTTCACTTGCCGCTTGTGGGCATACTCAGGTAAAATGGAAAATCTATGCAACAAAAGGTGAAACTTTGCACTTTTTCGTTGCGCTTGTTATGCAGCATTCTGTGGCAACAACCTTTGCCAAGTGGCAAACACCAACTTTGCGGTAATGAGTGGATTGTATTTTCTGCGGCTGTCAGCGGATGCGGTTACTCTTGATGGTTGATAGATAGTTTTGTGGTGTGACTCAGTCAGTGTTTGGTGTTTGCTCTAGTTGTTGTATGGGAAGTGATGGCTGTTGGATTTTATGGTTGTTAAAAAAGATATAGAGATAAGTGAATGGGTGGGTGTGTTGTTGTTTCAAATGTAAATATATGGATGTCTCCATAGTATTAGAAAAAAATGCTCTAAAAAATGTACTTGTGGCAACCCTAGCAAAAATATTTTACAATATTTTATTTTGATTAAGGTAGATAGTATTGACTTAAAATCTTACTTTCCATATTATATAAATTTAAATGTTTATTTCGGTGGCAACTTTATTCTACAAAAAAATTATTTATATGTAAATTATATTATTTATTCTACAAATTTAACAAAACTACTTTTTCTATTGTGTCAAACATATCGTGAACAAAATCACTATAACACATACCTTTCTTCAATACGCTTAGTTTTGATACTTTTGTTAAATTAGATGGCCATCCTAATTTAAGAAGTTTGTTTAGAAACCTTTTGACCTACTTCTCAAACATTCTCTTTCGTAACCTAACATCCGTTGTTTATTTCGTAAAGTTTTATTTTGTGTAACATTGGCAACTCTATTGAAAAATATTATAATTGAAAATAAAACATTTGCTGAAATATATGACTGCAATTAATGCTAATTTAATTATGAATCCTTGAAGGTATATTTTTATATTTGAGAGTTGAAATAATTTCGAAAAATATATTACCATTTTATTGCTTGACGACCACAAAGTTTTTTTTAGCGGAAAATTAAGTTTCTTTTAAATTTATTCTTAAAAGATGACAAGCTTGTTAAGCTTTCGTTAAATTGCGTTTGTGCTAAATGCTGCTTAATATGCTAAAATTGCTCCAAATTTCACTTTGTTACTGTACTATACTTCTCAGAGAATTTTTAGATTCGATTTGTCAAATATTTATACTTATAGAAATAAAAAAGCCATACGCGTTCAGGAATAAATGGGTTTATATTTCAGCACATATCAACTCAAATTAAAGTTTCAATAATCTTGTGCTAAATCCACCCTAAACCACCCTAAATCCACCCTAAATGTATGTATATGTATGAATATATATTTAGTATTATAATGATTATCCGCAACTTTAAACAAAGAAAAGAAAAAATATTAAAAACAAACTTATCAGCATGAATTGTAAGCGATAAGGCAATTTGCAATTTGTTTATGGGCAATTTGAACCGTGTTATTAATGTGAAAATGCATGCTTATATGCATATATATACTTATATATACATATATAAATATATATTTATTAAGATTTTTTTGCTTTTACAACACTGCTTCGAATATATTATTATTTTAATTTACATGAATACGCAAATTAAATTTTTTTATTGTTAACCCACGCCATTAATCAGCATCAATATTTTAAGAACGAGCTTTATTCTATCGAAGCTACATACATATGTTTTTCGTATTAATCTGCTCCGGCGCCATCTAACATTATATTGTTTGTGAATAAAAAATTCCTTACTCTAATCAAAAGAAATTGCGAATATAGGTCAAATCGGAACATAAACACAGATTCTGCCAACAATTTGACTACAGCATCATCTAATAGGTTTAAACTTCACAGGAGAACTCTTAGGGCTTCAGTGTCTATAATTTGTATAAACGCCTCTTATAGCATTGAATATGAATTTATAGAAAACCATTCGCACAGAAAACTAGCTGAATCAAATTTTTTTGACAAATTTTCGTTTTTCTAAGAGAGCAATCACTACAATTGCTTCCTGTAGCAAATCCGATCTATCTAAAAAAAATTACGGCACATCCAAGTAACGGAAAGATTTGTCAGATAAAATCGCCGCCACCGATCGATCCAAAATTATTCCATCTTTTCAATTTAAATTTTGAAATTATCCCATTTTATACTTGGGGGTCGGATGGTTTCGGAAAAAGACCCCTAGGAAATAAATGAGAACAGAAACAATCAGAAACATTAATGAGAACAGCCTCATATTTAGACGCTTAAAGTGGAAACTATAAACAAATCAACACTAAAATTCTCTTCACAATAATAACGGCATTATCGGTTCCAAAACAAACCAACAAAATTCAGTAAAATATATATTTTTTTAAATAAGAAAAATATCTGTTTTTTCGTTTAGACACTAATAACTAACTAATGGCAGCCTTCCTTAGGTAATTAGCCTAATTAATTAGCATACATTTTGCAATTGTAATACATTTCGGCATGCTTAGTATAATTAAAGGCCACAAGAAAATGTGCTTGCTTTCACATTTACATTCACAACATAACCTGCAAATTTGAAACCTATAATTTTAGACAACGACTCAAGTCGAATAATTAGTTGGCAATACATAAGAAAGAAATACGTTAAATAAAAACAATAAAAAACAAGATAAGAAAATATAGTTTTTGTTTTCAAGAATGTAACTCGCAAGGTAGTAAAAATAATAGTTGAAGAAAACTTAAAAGTCAAATTGTAAACGCTTCATACACAGGTTAATTGCAAGCAAACATGCTTACTAACGATAAATGGAGTTACTAAAATTTTGGCAAGGCAAAAAATCAAAAGAAAACCGAAAAGCGTGTGTGAATGCCGACATTGAATGCTGAGTTATTGAACTTGACCTTGCGAAGTATTTTCACGGTGCTTTATTTGTTAAATTCTCAATCAACGAAATAATAAATAAAGTCAAACACATTAGTAATTGAAGGGTTAACTGATGAATTATTGTTGTTATTATTTGTAGTATGTTTTTACGATAAAATAAAGAAAATATAGCGAACAGATTGCCTTTAATAAAATAGTATATATATATATATATATATATATATATTTTCATTGATAAATATATATTATATGTTAAGTATTACAAGACCGATAGTTAATTTCATATTACACATATTCTTGAAATAGTTTTTACTATAATGAAGAAATGTATATTCTTACTATTATATTACGTAAAGAATTTGACTTCGAAGTTGAGTCGAGCCTGTTGGTGCATTCTAAATATGGAGGTACACTTATTTATATGTACTCCTAACACTTTTGCTTTCCATTTTAGATTGCCTACATAGAGCTTGAATTCGCCCATATCAGAACTTGTTATGGCGGAAGTGTAAATAATATATATATATATAGCTTAAACGTATATGTGAGTAAATATAGTTATAATTAGTCATAATTTAAATACTTGTTCTAGTTATTTGCGTAATATGCATTAATAGGTGCTTTTAGAATGAGTCATCGCGCATCAACATTAGTCGTTCTCGATTACATCAGTTGTTTGTTCGATACAGCAAAATTAGAAGAGCGAAACTCGAAATGTAAATACTATAACTGGTATAAATCAAATATACTGGTATAGTTTATCCCTTAATAGGTCTATGCAGTTTAAACCACTACGAATCACAATTCTCCACAGTTTGGCGAATCGAAAAAAGTTTATGTCGATATAAATTTGATTTAAGTGGCTTGTGTGAGATAAGTTTCCATAGTCAGAAACCCGGCGCTTACAGCTAAGCTTCAGGTGTTATATTACAAAACCACATTTACAATGGTTTACAACTATAAATACAATACAAAATATTGCAATTATTACGAGTTTTGGTTTCGAGCAAAAAAAGAAATCGCTGACCACTCTCTTTGTACTTCTTGTACCACTCCTTGTACCACTTCCATAGAAAATATATTTCAATTTCTAATAGCAGTTTTCTGTAAGCCTATCTGTCTTTATAATCATATATACTTATCATCATATATCATATATATATAAACGTATGTTCTCATATTTGACCTAAGGAAAAATTTATCAAAAAACAAATTACTGGAACCCAAAGCACCTTTAATTCAAAGCACCAGATAAACATTTCTCATGCTAAATATCTCCCATGCTTGTGAATAACACTGAATTAATGAATGCTTTAAGGTCAGATCTGATTAGATCTTTCACAAATCTTTTTTTGTATGGATTATTTCCGAGTTTAGGAGAACGACCTAGTTTTCACCAAGTTCAATCATATAAGAATCAAATATTTAACGATATTGTTGCGAACAATTTAATGTCTACCCACGTAAATAAAACAAAAGCAGCTGCATTTAGAGGTAATGGGTAGAAAGTTTACTCTTTAACGATTTGATTTGAGACAGCTAAACAGAAAACATACAATAGTAATTTCCTTAGCTGACAAAGTCGCTATTTACGCTTTTAATTTATGTGCTTGGGGCATACCTATAAACAGTTCATACAATTTCATCAATATTGTTTGCTAGTATCATTTTGTATTTAATTATCGATTTCCTTTACGGTCGAGTAGTCAATAAGTCAAAAAGGCAGCTGGTAATTACAGAATTAGAAAAATGGCAATTCTATACAACTAAACTACATGAATGAACGGCCCACAATAAAAGGGCAAAAAATAATCAATTGGTTATGCGCGTATACACAATTACGTAGGCAAATACTTAGATACAAATAAAGTTAAAAATGAATTGTATAGAAGAAAATTTACATTGAAAAATTTGAATATAGTTAAATTACAAAGCAAATGAACCTCTAAGAATATATTTGCTAGAATTTTGAAAATATGTGGAACTAAAAATGTGTATGAGTATGACCAAATATTTTATTCGAATAAAGTGCTCTACCGAAATAAGTGGTACGTCATGCAGTTTAGAGTTTTAAAGTTGAATTAAGTAAGTTTCTTAATTAAAACGATCTCTAAAGAACTCCCAAGCTTCGCTAACATCTTCGCTTTTAAAAGATTAAGACCGAAATTTGAAAAGAGACTCTGCTGCTTGCAACTTTCAAGCTCAAATTTTCCTTCGTTTTTATTTTCCTCAATTTTCGCGCTTTTGAGTATACGGGGATCTCTGAAAGTTCTTCGTATATTTTTTAAAAGTTAAATATATTTTATACTTATGAAAATCAAACGAAGGCTCTAAAATTTATGCAAGAATTACTGCAAAAGGTGATTTGCTGGCTAAAATATTCTAAATTGAACCACCATTGATTGATTTTTGATTTCATTTATTCAAGCCTAATAAAGCCATGAAAGCTCTGTGTTTATGAAAAATGAAATCACTGAACAGTTATCTGAGTGAATTTTATGTTTAAAACGAACTTTTTCGTTATATTATATCATATGGTAGTTGTAAGCAAAAAATTTAGGAAAATGCAAATAAAAAATTGTGAATAATCACATATATATGAAAATAAACCTTTTCGACTTTGTGCAAGTAAAAGCTTCTTATAAATCGAATACAAGCTGCCAGTTGCGGTATTCCCTAAGTTTCATGCATTCATACGCGTTTATATCTATATATATATACATTTATATATTTATAATTATTCCTTTCTAAATTTTTAGTTATATTTATTATTTATATATATACGTTAAAAATAACTCTGACCTGTCCACTGAAAATGGCCACAGTATTCTAACTTTGCAAATGTAGCATAATCATTAGCCTTTTAATTGAAGGCTGGTATGAACGGTTGGACGAGGCATAAGCTGTTTCATGTAAATTTATATTAGAATTTTATATTTGAGCTTTTTAATATATTTACATATATACAAACGCACATGTGCATTCCTTATAAAACCTTGTGAGGGAAATTTTAAATAAACACTCTCCCTCCACTCGTATGACATTCATATATTAAATTTAAATTAAAAGTGCTGACAATAATCAACAACTTCATCATACTCCCATAAAATATTTTACCCAGATGCAATACTCATGAAAGTACACAATAACACTGTCATTGCGCTCAGAAATGTAGCATGGTATGGTTATATATGTATGCATGTATATATCATAATTTCCGTTCGTGCATCTCTTCAGCCCATTTTGAATTTAAATTATGGAATTTGAGTGCTGCAATTGTGAACCCCAAACGCCTCCCCCCACACTACAACACGACTTAACCCCAATCGGCAATGAACCGTTATGTATACAGCTGCACCTTTGTTTTTCGCTCGAGCTCATCAACTGCCGATGTGATTATACGCGCACAATGTGACTCTACTGGGTGTCGTAATGCATCCGTATTTATTATAACTTAAATAAAATGTTTTTAAAAAACAAACAAGAAAAAAAATGCAAATTAGAGAAAAGAGTTTTAGTAAGCAATAAGTTTTTGAAAAGTGTCAAAATTATTTTATTATCATATTTTTTTATTTGTAGTACAAATGTATTGCAAATGTGTAACCCTGTATCATACTATGTCTAAATGTGCAGTTATGTGGCAATGGAGACAGACATGTGTGACAACCACCCTTCCATTGACTTGGTGATTTGTCATTTTGTGCTTTCATACTTCAGCCAAACACTCTATATGGTACGAGTATTATCTTAAAGTTATAAAGTCATAAGCTCTACGAATTTTTTCCACATACAGCAGTCTAATCCAATTACTGCATTGATGAATAACTTTCCGTTCACAACATTTGCTCTTATGCACTTATAACGGTAAATGCAAATAAACCAAATGGATTTTCGCAAAAGAAAATGAGTGTCGGATGCTTCATTGAAAAGGTAGAGCAAATTTTCAGCGGTTCTTAAACTTTTGAAGTAATGAAAACAATTTTAAGTTGTATTTTCTGAAATAAACAATCATTTTGTGGTTAGCGCCACTTCGAAAATGCCGTCATAAAAGATTACATCATTTTTTAAATTTCATAACTGTCCACAATAAATTTCCACACGTATGCTGAGTTTTAAACTACAGTGTTAATTTATATATTCCCATTCAAATCTAAGTAATTTACCTTTCAAGAAATTACTAACGTTATGAATTTTATTTTACAAGTGTCATTTGCCTTAGAAATGTCGCAAGAGTTTGTTCAGAGAAAGAAAAACTTTTCATATGAGGCCAGTTTGATAAATCGAGTATCGAATTTTTATTTCTTGAGTACACTGAGTTCAACGACTGCACATAATTTTCATAACTAACAAGGTTTTATTAAAGCTTTCATAATTATTACTTTTTTCTAAGTTAATCTTTTCAATTATTCTAACAATTTGATACAGAGAAGTGAAACCTTAGAAACGAGAAACAGCTTCAGGCGGTTAAATGAAAAGAATATGTATGAAAAGGTTATCCATATTACGAAATGCAACAAAATATATGCAACAAAAACAATCAGCTCTTCGTCCTCTCAACTTCGGCTTTAGCCTGTAAATTGCAAAATAATGTTCAAATACATATGTTATCCGATTGTAAATATTGCGAAAACAGGAGCAATAAAGAACTTGGCAGCAACCCGGCGTCGGTAAACATTTTGCAAAAGATCAAAATTGTGTTTGTTCAGCCGTGGTAAGCCTGAAGGGTGCGTTCGACGGCTTTGGTATGCGTGAATGAGTGCTACTGAGTATTTACTTGAGTGTTTGTGAAAAGCTTTTGAAATGCTTACGCCCAACGGAGGGTGAATTTCGCACGCAATGTGGCGCAAAGGTATAAGTTTACACTCAATGCTTGCTCGTAATCGTCAAGGGGTTGTCACACTGTTTAACCTGTTAATTAAAATGATGTAATGCATCATTTTTATATAAAGGCGTGATTTTATAAGAGGGGTTCTTTTAATATAACCTAACGCATGAATGATAGAAATAGAGATTACGACAATTTGGATCAGTCGCATTTTTTGGAGTAGGTTTGACAGGAAAATGCGTTGGTTTATGACGTCACAAACTTTGGAGGGAAAGCTTTCATAGAATTGCTGTTTATGTTCGACAATAAGACTAAAAGAGGTGCAAAATAGTATTATGAAGCTTAGGCGCTGATAATTGCAGAAGACTTGAAAGCTGACTGCTTCTTGTAAAAGTGAGGTAAATAATCCTTCGACTTACTTCAAGGGAATGCTTAATTTATAAAAAATTTTGGAATAAGTAACATAATAATTTTTTCTACAGCTAATTAAAAGCAGCTTGGCTTCTCTGAATTGAAGTTGAAATATGTTCTGAAAAATGTTCAGGCGATGCGATGTCCTTCGCCTAAAAAAATAGTTGATAAAAATCAAAAAAATACTGTTCTGTCACAACACAGTGTTTTCAAGTATGAATCAATAAACTCCATTAGATTTCCTAACAATGAAAATGTTTCTATATGTATGTGGATGGAAGACGTTAAGGGTATATTTAAGACGCTTGATAATTTTCGAGTTTCGGTTTCAGGTATTTCAGTTTGTTCACTATGCTCTAACCTACTCTATGTTTTCGGGATCACTTGGTGGTTTGTTCATTGTAGTCGAATCTCTTTAACCTTCTGTCCCAAATATCGAACTATATTAACTGATGTAACTTCATTTCTATGTTTTATGATGTTTGATGCAGCTGTTGTGTCAAATATGAACAAATTTCACGACATCAAAAGCCTCTCTCTTTATGACCTACCTTAATGTACAACCTTTTTATTTAACACCTAGCTTATACTAACCACTCAGGCTTGTAAATCGAATTTTGGTAGACGATAGTGCAGAGTGATAAAATTTCAATTAGGTGGCGTCCATCCAACGCCCATAATTAGGAAAGTATATAGGTGTGTGGATATTTAACCGCCTTGTCAACACTTTAGATTTTATTGGCATTTTGAGGCACTTTAAACATATCCTTACATACATACATAGATACATACATACATATGTACATATATATATACATATGTACATATGTACATTTGTTGTGCAAACATATGCGCGAATCAAATTAATACTTTACGGCACACGCTCTAATTTGACCTAGAATGAAGTTGGGCATCAGGTTACCTACAACTTTGCTGATGGGTGGCAAACAAATTTTGCGAAATGGATACCTAATAGAAATAATATAGCTCTTTTAGGTATGTATAAAAAAGATAAAAATGTAAACAAGTCGTAAATAATATTACTATATTTGCAATATATGTATATTGTCTATGTGTAGATATGGGGCTTTGCATATTCGAGAAGGGGAACGCTAAACACACTTTGCCACATTCTGACACATAGTATTACTTCACTGAGTGAATGTTGTTCACCTTTATATTCCAAGTAAAATTTCGACATAAATATATCAAGTCATATAACATTTATATGCATACCCTGTAGGAAATTGAGCTAGAATGAAACTGGTTCAGTATTTGCCACCCAACTTCAGTGAGGCTGGGTACTATTGAGAGGTATTTTCGACCAGCACTGGTATTGAAGAGGCGAAGATGTGACGCACCAAATTACAAGTTTTGAAATTTTCAAAACTTATTTTCTTATAGACCCTATAAGTGCATACCTATAAATGTTATATATATGTATGAGCCTATTTTCGTTTGCTGCAAAAAGGGTTAGCAAATTATTGGCTTTCAAATTTGTTCATTCGCAAAAAAAATCAACATAAAATATTATTGGAAATAGGCACGTAACTTGAGAGAGCCTGTGTTGCATACATATATGTGCATGCATATATGTATATGTATTTGTACTTTGCTTGTTAATATATTGATGAACTGTTTAGTGCTGTTGTTGTACAATAGCTACGACAACATTTTAGAGCTTGTGCATTGGACTTCAAAATATCAGCGCTCATTTTATGACAGAAATGAATAATAGTTAAGGTAACTTTTGCTTTTCTACCTTTTGTAACGGGTTTCTTTTTCTTCATTCTCAACTTGCACACATTTCGAACACGAACTGTTCGAATTAATAGGTATTCGTGTAAAAGTTCGTGAGCGCTTATGGAAAGCGTAGATAAATATAGTATAATACTTTTTATATATATACATATGTACATAAATATTACAATATACATATAAAGTTGCAATTTTGAGTTCGTAAAATTTAACTTTACTTTCTCCAGCTACACTAACAAAAATTAGTACGGAAATTAAAAAATTTAGAAAATGTATCTTTATCAAAGCGGTCCAGATAGTACTGTTACTTTCTGAAACAATCTTCAAACATTTTTTTTCTTACCACGGAAACTACCACAACTAACACCAAAATCTATATATATATATATATATATCAGTTGCGTGCATACCCTCAAGTTAAAAATTTAATTTTCATTAACAAAACTTGTCGGAAAATTTTGTAAAAAATCACGTTTAACAAATATAAGATAATTTTAATATATTTCTCATTAACATTAAAAATTTCACATAAATTTTTGCAAATGGTATATGCTACTGTGTATTAGGGAGTTGGAATGAGAAAAATTTTTTATCATATTAGACCAGTCATTGCTGATCGGAAACTCAATGAAGACACCATCAGTACTAATGTCAAAACTCTTTACAAGGGTCTATGTCAGTGACCTTTGAGCAATATCTGTAAGAAAGTAGCGATAAATTGATGAAAATTTATGTTTTAAATTTTACATCTCTGATCGTCACTCAAACATACAAATATTATTTTCTAAAGTAATTTATAAACATAAATTAGGTATTTTTGTCCGAAAAATAAATTTTTCTTTTGAAATAAAAGAAAAGGAAATGAAAATTATTTATCTATAAATTAAAATTTGCAATATGCTTGATAGCAACCAACTGATATAACCATATATCACCAATCAGTGCTGATGGAAAACTGATATAAGAATTAGATTAAGCCAAATAAGATAATTTATTCAGCATATTAAGACTACTTATACTTTATGTACAAATTTTCTCTCACTGTATCTTGTCGCATAAATACTTATTGTCACTTGCTCTTTCTATTTCAGGTAAAAACAATAGAATGCGAAAAGTTTGAAGCATTTTCGAAGTTTTGAATATATTAAGCTCGAACCAAGGTTGCATATCCAAGTAGAATAACTGAACTACTATTTATTAGGCACACACACAACCGTCAACAAATAAATAGATTGCAAAAGGAAAAAATCAGAGAACCACTCACACATACACAGCTGTCCTCAGCACAATCATGTCGGCTCGAAGTCAACCACAAATGGCACCGCCGCCACCACCTCCCAAACCAAACAAAACCGGCGCCACATACGAAAACTATGCAGCCAATGGCAATGGCACATGGGCCACGAATGGCAACGGAAACGGTAATGGCAGCGCTGGTGGCAGCCGCAGCGGCAGCATATCCTCGTTGACAGACAATCAGGGCAGCTTGCAGCGCCACAGTCAGAATGTTAATGGCCGTAGTACGTGTCACACGCCACCGCGCACAGATCGAGAGCAGGTCGTAATGACGCCAAAAGGGAAAACCGCCAACAGTACCGTTATACTGATCGAACGCAAACTCGTCGATGAGATAAACGAGCGCGTCCATGTGGCCGGTGGCGATCATACAGGAATTATCATTAATAAGGACACCGTGAGCGGACAGAAGAGCGAAATGGTGCCGGCCCAATTGTCGCTGGAGTTTCGTGTGTTTCTGGTGAGCGCCAATACCGGTAAACATTCGCAGGAATCACGTACGCTGCGCTTCTGGTTCCGTCAGTGGTTGCGCAGCGACGAGAAGCAGGCACAGATCGCACAGGATTTCTTCAAGGAGCTGGTCAGTCCGAAAGATTTTCCCAGAGGTGAGTGTAGTGAAGAGAGTAAGACAATAGAAAGCTAAATGTAACATTTGGAGTGCAGAAATGAAGTGTGTCATACGTTTTTAATAAGAATGCCGCTTTCTAATATTTTGCAGACTATGTGGGCTTCATTAAGAAGATCATGAAATTACTGCAACGTGGTTATGATGAGATACAATCATTAGAAATCGAATTACGCATTTTGGAGGAAACTGCAGAGCCACCATCACGACCGCGTAAGTATTTGAGTTAAAAAATTTCAACAATAGTTCATAATTGTATTATTTTTATTTATAAGAAAAACTAATATTTTTAACTCCAAGGCAGCAGACAAAATTTTAAGTTGGCACCTGAAATTAAATTAGATTTTATTACAAATCATATTCATTGAAGCATATCTTTTTGAAGCTCCGTAAGCAGGACCATTCTCACATGATAAAAGGTTGTGAGACAACACCATCTTTTTTTTTTTTTGTTTCGAATATTCCAGTTTGAGAACGCCCTAGCTCGCATTGAATGCTGTTCAGCTCATACTCTCTTTTTTTAAAGAACGCTATATATATTTCAAAACATTAGACTCAGCATATTTCGCAGATCTAGGCAGAGGTTTCCAGAACCCGATCTTAATTATATCGTAAAAATACTAGCATGTAGTTAAAATACCACTTTATTCTGGATCGACCTTTGGAGTTTCAACTATTTTCGAGGTTATGTTTTACGATCGAATTTTCGAGTGTGCTAGAAGTGCTAGAACTAGTAATCTTGATGCGCTTCTTATATTAACAAGCTTTAAATAGTTTGAATTGGTATAAGAAATTAGAGTTCAACTACAAACTTTGCATTTTTTTCTACAACTGAACTTTTTTTATTTCACTCTTCACCTTCTGATTCTATTCTTGTGGATGCGAGGAATCACTCTACCCACAACAATCCTAACCTCGCACAAGATTAAGAAATGAACTTGCCAAATGGAAATACATACTGACACATACATACACACACATGCATATACTTTAATGCTATACATTTATCTAGTTCTATTTGTCATATTAAAATGTTTCGTTTCTCTCTCTCTCTACTTCTCTTTCTCCTACATCATTATTCTTTACTTCAATGGTGTTGGCAACGCATGCTCCCACATACACATGCATGTATGTGTGTCTAAATGCATATATACATGCATATGTCTGCAATTTCTTCCCTTTCACCCATGCGCAACGATCCACCAACGAATTTGATGTATCGAAATTTCGAATTTGGCATGAACGGCATATTGTTTAGCGCGCGATGGTTACATTATTTATTGTTATGGTGATTGCAATCGAAAATTCGAGGAGGCTCTACAGGCGCAGCGCAAAACAGGTGATGGCGATGACTTAATGAAAGCCATTTGGCTGGATATCTATAACGAGCAACTAACCACACGACGCAAATGATTGATTATCGCGCATCCCCAAACGCATACATACATATATACCTGCAACTATCTATGTGCATTCTAACACACACATAACTCTAGTCGTAATTATTTGTATAACTGTATGTTGTTGGTTCACCATCTTGCTCGGGGGACGTGGAAAAGCAAACGAGGAAATAACAATAACAAAAGCGAATTCACCTTTGTTCTCCATCCATAACAACCGAAGTGAGCGCTGCTTAATAACCAAAAATAAATAAATTAATTAAGAGCAAGCTTTACGAGAACAACACATGGCAGTTGTAAACAAATGAAATTCTGCGAATTGCAAAAATAACTGATGTTGTGTTGTACTGTTAATCAGATAATCGTAGTATTCGTTGGCTGGCTTGCATATATTTACTTATATGCGTGTGTAGACGCCATAGGTTTGGGGTTCTCTATGAACATACATAGATACATACATACATACATACATCTGGATATATTTGTATGCAATATGTATTTCATGTATACATACTATATATTTATATATAAATATTTTTTTCATACATTTATTACTCATCGCCGATGATTTTATCATATTTCTTTCATCAATCTTGTATTTTCAATATTTTTTTTTTTAATATGTAGTTTTGTATATAGTTTGGAACTTTGCTTATTGTTTATTTACATGTTTATTTATTTTCGTTTCATTCAATTTTTATTTTAATTTTTATGGATTGTGAATCCAACCTTGCTTTGCTTACGTCTGCATGATTTTGTTGTGATTTTTGATTTCGTTGATTTTATGTTATTGTTGCTCTTCTTGGGATTTAGATACTCGTGCCATTTGGCAACATTTCTGCTAGAATTACTAAATATATAAAGTAAGCTGTTAAAAGAAAATAAATTAAATAGTTTTAATAAAATTTATCTGTGAAAATATTTGGAGGGGTATATGTATATCTGTTTAACATAAACTTATGATGAATAACATAGAAGGATAAACGATAGCAGATGGTGGACATACGGTTTGAACTTGCTATTTTATACTCTCTCTATATGTTTTAGTAGCTTTGTCACCAAAACTATTGAGCATTTATACCACTGCTAATGGCTATCGACTATCAAAATTTAGGGCTTGATTCAGGGTAGTGTTTGAAAGTCAATATATTACTTCGCTAATACAGGGTGAACCGTATTTTATGTCGATATATAAAAATTTATTAACCTAACAAAAACACCGCCCTTTTATATATGAAATCCCTTTATATAATTTGACCTTTTGCAATTTATTTAAAATATATTTTTGATCCTCAAACAAGATGAGCTTACTTTGCTGCCTTTTCTATATTTTTCGATCCTCTCGAACGATATAGCGATGATTTCAGCCCGAATGTAATATAATATTTGCCGTGAGGTTGTCAATGGTATGGTGATTATTTTCCGCCACTTTGCTTTTTAAATAACACAATAAAAGGAAGTCAGCGAAAGTCAAATGTGGAGATCTGGGTGGATAGTAAACGTCATATTTTTCTGACATCAAACGTCCAAGGAATAACTCACCGTCTTGTTGAAACCAGTAACCGTTTAAACCTTTTTCACGCATTTGCCCGCGGCCATAATGAGTCAAGTCGATATCAAATTCCTACTAATTTCCTAATTTTTCATTAAATTTGAAAAAATATTACTCAATAATAGTTTTTGGTTAGGCAATCTCGTTTCATTGATTCTCTATTCCCCAAATTCGGCAGAAACCAAGGGTTGACCCTGAACCCTCCAAGTGCCTGCTTGACCATATTCCAAGTGGTTTGGCAATTCATTTTTAGAATTGTACTGATTTGAAGTCTGCAGAACATGTATAATCAAGTTAATCAGTTAGTATGTCAATTCAACGTTTACATGCCGATCTTAACGATGGAACAACCGGTCAATAATCCGCATTATGTTTTAACGTCATAAGTGATGGGTGATGATGGAGAATCCAAAAATATTTTTCTTCTCGAGATAGTTTATTCAAATAAGAAATTCAAAAAGTTTCCAGCCAGTTTCATATGTTCAAACAAAGCTAAATTTTTGCTAATAAAACAGGAACTTTAAAAGACTTTGGCAGGTATAGGGAACATAATTCTTCTAATAATCTTTACTCTGAACCTCAAGAAAATTTAATAATATTTATGTTCAGTTTGACTTTTCGAAGTCACTTAACTCAGTTTTATTTTTGATAAATTATCATTGAAATTAGTCACAGTATGCCAAAGTCGATCCTCCTCAGCACTGATGTATAGCTATAATTTCCAAATCTCAGATTAGAGCCGTTGGTATGCGGAACAAGGAACAGCTGGAGCGGACCTAAAGGGTCGGTAAAAAAGAATTTCGTAATAAAACTAATCCATAAAAATTGACATATTTAGATAGATAGGATGGGTTGGACCCTGACTTCTTATTGGATTATCAAGATAACCAATATAATCAATAGTCTAGAGGATTTATCTTCGAACTTTTATCTTCGAAAATCTAAGTCTGAATATTCAATAAATGCTACAGTTTGCTTAAATATCATGAAATATGTTTTCGGGTTAAAATAATATATATTTTAGGAATAGTAAATGAACTGAAACTATACGATATATATTTCATTATAATAATTATTATTTTCAGCAATTAAGTTTTTAATGTTATTGCTAATTTTTATTCTATGCTTTGCCTATTTAATAAGTCCACGGTTGGTGCGTACAAAAAACTCAAAGAAATATATTTGTAATATTTGTATGTGGGCATTAAAGTATTTTGCAACCCGATATACCTCATATGGTTCACATAATGCGCCCATAACCTGCTCGCCATTACAAAACTTTTGCACTTTAACCCGCCATGCAGTCCATTGAATCTCTTCGGGGGCGCTGCGTTTCATAACTGCGCTAATTTGCTGCGCATACTAACAAGCATATATACATACGCATGAGTAAGGGCGTACCTATCGGGGTACTTCGCTGGCTCATTGGCTCACTGCTGCGTTTCTTTTTTTCTTTGCCCTTTAACTCCCCTATTGAATGCAAATTATCCAATTTAATGAAATTAATGAAACAACTGTCTCGCATGCAATTACATACATACATATATACATACATACTCCTCGTGTATACGTTGTTGTGTTGAGTTTTGTTTTAAATTTTAAATTTAAAATTTGCATGTGATTAACTAATTCGCTTAATTGAATGTATTTTGTTCTCCTTTCTTTCTCTTTTCGTTGCTGATTCATATGGATCCGTGTGAATTTGTAGTCTCACTGGAAGAATCGCAGTTTGAGTCTCCGCCATTGACGCCGGAAAAGGTGCTCGAATTAATTGAACAAGCCTATCCGAATCCCATTACGCCAGAAGATTTGGCTAAGTATGTAACAATTCACTTTATTTTTGTTTTTGTTTCTTAAAAAATTTGAATATTTTTCTTTATTTTTCAGAGACTATGGTTGGGAGGAGCAAAACGTACTTTTGGTATTCATATCTCTGAAAGAACGCGGTCTTATCAAATCTATGGAATATAATTCATACACAAGAATACATCATGAAGACAAGGAAATTAAGGTGAGCGGGAATTTTCACTTTGAAGTGAATATTACAATTATATTTTGTTCCCCGAATAAAGGTCGTTAAACAAATGCCAACCATTGCTTCGAATAAACAACCCACAATTGCCATTATAACGGCACAGTATTGTGAGAAACTTGCGGTGGATGCCATGTTGGAGAATAAGGAAACCTTTGTACGCTATACAACAGTCGGTGAGTCTGATTTTAGTCTCAAAGATTTATACGAATTTCCAATATTATATTCTTACATACCAACGTACATTCTGTATTCGAAGTTTAAGGAAATATAACGGTATATAAAGGGTCATGACGATAGTTTCTCTAAAGACCAGTGTGACTTTGGCGGAATTTTACTCTGGATAACCCTTCGAAAAAGCGGATTTTATTTCAGTGTCCTCCACTGTCTGTCGCGTATAGAGTTTTTGCTCAGCACCCATCACAACTAAAGCATGCTTGTGGGAACGGCATTACCCTCCTATGGAAGTCCAACTGCAGGAAGATAAATGTTAAAGAAATAACTGATGAAATGGTCACGACCCGAAGTGAATTCAATGCGAAGAGCATACAGTGCCTATGTAAAGCAATCGAAGAGAACTGCACATGTACTGCTTGCTATTCTACCTCTCATTGATTTTACCAGTTTATGTGGTTAATACCAATTGACCGTTCGATACGCTATTCTACTTGACTTCTATTCGACTTGACGGATGGAAGGCGTCTATTGGATTAAATTCACGGAGCATAGTTATTCCTTTGGCATTTCAGATTTTAGAAAGTGTTTTGCCCAATTCAGTATTTGTTTGGGTCCTTAAATCAAATAAAAAAAAAATTCTCCTATAAGTTTAAGGAATCGGTATGTTTATGTTATGCAGAATGTATGTACATATCTAAGTAATTTTTAGAGTTTTCCAAAATTTCTATATATTATACAGCTGTTTCCCCGAAATGCAACGAGTTACATTTTATCTTTAATATTTCAACATTTAACACTTAATGACTAAAATAAATAACTGAAAATGGTTTTGAATACTAACGAATTGCAATAATTTTCTTTCTCTTTCTTCCCACCTGAATTGAACTGACTCCTAAACGACGATTTGATCACTGTCCACACCATTTACCCATTCCCACATGCAAAAAATATATAAAAAATGAACAAAATAAATAAATTCACTTCTCTCATACCAGATACCGATCCCAATTTAACAAACTCACTCAGAAAATCTAAAAAGAAAAGAAGATTTGGTAAGAATATACAGAAGAAGCTAAGTTGTGTCTACTAAATAATAACGCTAATTTCCTTTGTTGTGGTTTATTGTGTTCTTTTGTTGTCAATATCTGGGTTTTGGGTATATGTTCTTATTTGGTCGTTCATACTATATATGCATATGTGTTTTTTATATACAAAACATAAACACAAACATACTTACATATATTCAAACATGTATGTTGTGAGTCCTTACAAACAAATACACTCATATTTTTATATATTCATATAATATTATTTCATAATTAGATATTATGAAATAAATGGAAAATCAATATTTGCATAAATCTTATGCATATAAAACAGTGTACCGTTATTACCATATATCACCATCACCCTGCACATTACCCACGTATGAAAGCTGAGGGAATAACCTCACTCAATCGTTCGCTCTGAATTCATTCAACGACTTCTCGAACTGAATAAAACGTTAAATCGATTAAACAAAACAGTCACATTTCCCGGTCCCTCACTGATTCTCCGGACTGATTTACTTTAAAGCGAAGGTTTTTGAAGAATTAAATTCCTTGGAAGGGTAAATCTAACAGATGTAGACCCTTAAAGAGCATACGTTTAACCTCATCATTTAGAATTATTAACACTAAGGCGTGATTATCAATACGTCAAAATTAATGACAATAGGGTTAGCTAACTTGTCAACAGTTCACAAAATAGTTCTCTATTTAGAGAGACATGTTTCAAATAGTAATAAGCTGTCAAATGTGCTCAAATTCCCTAAATTCCAATAAAAATGAAATTACAAACATTTTCATTTGTTTGACTACGACTGCCAGTGTTTTTAACGTAATGAAAATCGCACAGCTTTTACCTCAATGTTTTACCCGAAATCATGCTTCATTTAATTGTATATAATCCAAATCCATTTTAGGGAAAACTTTTGAGCAGCAGAACTTTTTTTCAGCAGCCACAGGGCATGAGTCTAGCCATTTACTAATACCTGAGATTAATCAAATTTTTGGTGAAGTTAAAATTTAGAAAGCTGAATTATAACATAGTCAAATAGTCTACCAAATATAGATATAATCTATCAAATATAGTCTACTGAAAATCAAATAAATCATACAATATGCGGTACATCTTCATTGATATCCATCCAAAACTGTATATATTGCAATTATTAAGAGTGAGTCTGCCACTCCTTAAGTGTATATAATCTTTGCTCGTCGACAAAATTATGAGTGAGGTCATTCACTATCCTATGCTAAACATATCATTCGCTGTATTTTTTCCACATTTTATTTTCTTCATATTAACTCACCGCTTCACTGTTTGTACTGTAAATTTGCCCATTTTGTCACATTCTGTCACACCGAAATCACCACCCCACCTGAACATAAACATTTGGGTATTCTCCAGCACCCACTTAAGAGTCCTGTTAGTAATGAAAAGTTCACTCTATTACCAATAGGCGAATCGAACGTCTACACCTTGGGCAACATTGGCGCTCATCGTATCGTCAGCACGAAATTGCCCTCCGTGGGTAGTACACGCGAAGCAATGACCGCAACAGGCAATACCACAACACGTTTACTGGGCACATTCCAGAAGGTCGACTATGTCTTCGTGGTGGGCGTGGCCGGTGGTGTGCCACATTATACGGATTACAAAAAGCACGTACGTTTGGGAGATGTCGTCATTTCGTATGTGGATAAACAGCGGGCGCTGCTGAGCAAGTGAGTAGCCTGTGTAGTGAGTAGGATGTAGGAGAAAATGTGAAGAATTAAAAAGTTTGTGAAAGTTTTTATATTTATAAAGAAAATTAACTTTCCTGTAACTCTGCAGAAATGAGAAACCCTACATTTATGTCTACAAAAGCGGCGAGGATGTGAAGACTTATTTCCCAATTAACGACTCACTCCAGCAAATCGCTGAAGGCCTGAAAGCCAACATGGAGGTGAAGCGTCCATGGGATACCTATCTGCGAGAAGGTTTAGCATCTTTAATGCAAAAGACGGAGAGTGACTTTAGTCGCCCGTCCACCTATACCGATAAACTCTTCATGAACATCGGCAATAATGAGGTCATCGAGGTGGCACATCCCATTGCCACCGATACAGTGGATGGCGTGCCACGTTCTCGCCTGCATCTCGGACCCATTGGTTCCGGTCGTGATCTGGTGCGCAGCGACAACTCGCGCATGGACTTCGCAAAGAAATATGGCTTGCTTGCCACGGATGTGGAAATGAGTTCAGTGCTCGACAGCATTATCGGCAATTGCAGGGAGAGCTTCATACTGGTGAAAGGCAAGTGAAAACTAAACAATTTTCAATTTAATGACTTCTTTAAACTCCATTTTCGTTTTCACCACAGGTATCTCCGACTACAAGGATGGCATGTCGACGCGAAAATGGCAGAATTTCGCTTCTTTGGCGGCTGCATCTGTGGTCAAGTCGATTATTTGTGGCATGGATGCGCCAACAAATGTTTAATTAGCAAGCAAATTGAAATTATTCTAATATATTATATAAAATTTATTAATATAGCGCAAAGTAAATTATTTAATAGAGCTACATATACAATTGTCTAACGGTTAATTGTATAAAATATTAAGCAAATGAAAGTGAAAGCATTTAGATTTCTTTATACAGACTTGATAAAATCACATATTATATTTATAGTATACAACAATTTAACAGCATTAATACATACAAACATACAAACATATAAAGTTGCATAATTATTAATTCTTCTCAATAATATTTACTAAATCGGCGAAAGTAAAGAAAAAACCAAATTTTTGCAGCACTTTTTATATACTTTATCTTTTCTTTTAAGTAAATATACGTTTTCACACGTTTCTACTGCAATCTACAGGCATAAATGCATATATGTAACGGTAATCAAAGTGTTTTAGTTGATAAAGTGAGAAGAGAAAATTGTGTCCTTATTTTTTGTAATAATTTTTGTTATATTTTATTGAATTGTTAATTTTTGTATTGCAATAAATGATTACACATAGACTATAAGAAATTATGAGCAAAATTATTCTTGTTACAAAGAAGGTGGCAATTATTTGCCATTACAAAACACACACACTCCTTGGCACACAGAAAATAATCAAAAATTTTACAGATATCCCTGTTCCACACGCCTTTGTACCGCTTTTGGTTGGGTAATCAGTTAGTGTAAAATTTTTACTTACTCATAAGGCATTAAGGCATCAAATCTTGAAAATATGCGAAAGAACAGCTTGAGGACAATTGAAAACTACGATTTGTATGCAAAATGGACAAACCAGTTACTTAACCTATTTTTATTGTAGTAATTTGATAAGCGAAAGTTATATTTTAAGGATGTGTAATTCGTGTTTGGGCTTTTATTTGCACGAAAGAAAACATTTACGATCCTAAAGTGGAATAGATTGGCTATCTAAAGCTTGCGAAAGTCCTTGCGCAAGTCCTGAAAACGACTTACGCTTGAATAACAAAGGGAGACATAACAAATTTATTTACGAGTAATATTTGCTCTGAAAATCAACATTAACAAACGAAACCACCGCATACAGAGATCGGAAGCACACCTACTCCCGTACGGTTTAGTGGTTTTGAGTTCTTTAAAAAAAAGTTTTGTTAGGTTAATCCAAGCCAAGTTGCTTAAAAAATGTATTTAGTATACTCTTGAGTCAAAAATTGAACGCCAGCATCTATTGTTGTTGATTAGCGATGATATCAATAACAACAATTGTTTCGGCCTCAAGATTGGTCTCTGACTTGTTTTCAAAAGACAAGAAACTTTAAACATCTCACTGTCAATCTAACCATTTTTTCTTATCCCATGTTCATGAAATTTTCCCCATTGAAACCGTCTTGCACTTCGATAATCGGCTGCATTGGCAAAGAGGGACTTTAAGGTCACGCCATGGAATTTCATGGATTTTGTGTAAATTTTCCGCTCCTCACACTCGACAATATCATTTGTAGCTAGTGAGTGTAAAATGGGATTTGTCGGACTTTAACAGTTTATTGCAAAAATCAAGTTCTTTCGCGTAACTGTTTTCAAGGGAGTTAGAAGACTTGTCGGCAATATGCTTATGGTTAAATTACTAGATTTGAATTACAATACTTTATCGCAATCTCTTATATTTTTACCAGCACTAGTATATATTTAATGAACAACAACAAGTTTATGTTTTGACATATAGCTGCCGATATGTATAATAGTATATATAATAAAAGTTCAAATTGGCTGTTATTAGATAAACTCCAATTTTCGATTGGTATAAAACTTTGAAAAAGCTCAAAGTATTGCGCATATGTACTGTTATAAAAGCTTTATTAAAAATTAAAGCTTTTGAAGTCTAAGTGTTTTCCAGTGGCTTAAACATACAGTGCCGTCCAAAATAATAGAACTTTTTCATTTCGAATCTTTTTAGGGAAAATTTGAGGAAAATATATTTTGTTGAAGAAGATTTGTGTAAGTAAACCACTTTTGGAACAAAAATTCTTTCTTTTTTATATTATTCAAACAGATGTACGTCCCTTATAGTAGAACATTTAACTATTAATCCATGCTGGCTGGCTAAGCATCGGTATTGGCTCCCTGACTTACAAAAAGTTGGCTCTGTAGCTCTAAGCCAGAGTAAACAAAAACTATTACAAATTTCAAATTATGTACCTCTGATGTACATTTTGAACGCACTGTGCTTTGCTCTTACAACTTGTTGATATTTTCTCAGCTTTTCTTTACCCCACAAAACATATGACTGGGAGCGCCATTGAGAAATTGAAGAAAACACTCAGTAGTATAATGAAGAGAGCCTATTTAAGCTCAGCTGATATGAAACTGCCGGTCTCGTTGAGGTTGCGAGAGCGGCTAAACATTCCTCTTGCTGGAACTGGCCAGGTAAGTCACACGAATATCGGAAGCTCTCAACAGTGGGCAAAACACATGCATACATATTGATAAACACTCGCATATACGTACATACTTGTGGTAATTCATGGTTGCCATGCAATATAATTTATTAACAGTGGAGGCGTTTTGATGTTTTTATAAAGTAAATTTTTATTTGCATTTATGAGTAATTTGTTTCAAACGTTTCTTAAGTTGTTTGCTGTTTTTTAAGACAGAAGTTTGTTCTTAAAATGTGTGTTATTTCTTTAAAGTTTTGGTTCGAAAAGGTAATAAGGCTTAATTTTTTCTCATACTGACATATTTATAACAAATGCTCTTCCAAAACTCTGAAGCAAATGTTGTTAAGGATATTTCTGTCAGTACCCAGGTTACTTTCACATAATTTCGTATTTGAGTTCTTTATGGCTATAAATGAGGTTCCCTTTAAGAAAACTGAAAATACTTAGGTTGAAGTATAAAGAATTAAAATAATACTTTGAAATTGTAAAATAGTTTTTATTTTTACTTATTTTACAAGCTTTCCTGAATTGTTTGTTAACGAGATTCTAACCTCAAAATGTTCTACTGAATTCTTTTCACTTATTTGGCTACTCTACGGCAAAGTTACGTCTCTTTGTGTGCTCCGACCTCCGGTTGGTCTCTAGTTGCAGTTTTGTGTTAAATCAGTCGTGTGCTAGAGACCAATCGTGAAGGTAGTAATTTCCTTCTCCAGTCCGGTTGTGTTCCATAAGGGTAGCAAAAGGCACGTGGAAGCTTTGCAGATTTTGAATTAATCGTAATTAGGTGTATTTTGTTTACATCTCAAAAAGGCAAAGTGAGTGATAACTGATAACTAAGCTAAATTAAAGCTTTTTACGACAAGTTTTCTTTCAAAAATATTTTTCCTGCCCAAATACTTACTTTAAGGGGTCGTATGTGAGTGCGCGTGTGGGTGTGTGCGAATATTTGATGTGTACATGTGGCACATGGTTGCGTTAAATTTCAAACATCCTGAATTTATTTATTTTACTTTAAATATAATACTTGCAATATTGCACCATTAAACAAAGAGAATTGTGTAACTGAGAATTAAAAAACTGAGATACTTTATGTACTTTAGCGAAAGGTCAGATAATCGTATATACATATGTGTATTTGCATCTATACATTTACATATGTGTATGTGTGTATATATATGCGAATAAGTCTGTCTCCTTGCTTAAGGTCTTATAACCGGTTGACTGAGGTAGTGGGCCTACATACATATGTTTATCACGCATCTGCTATTACACGCATACCGTTACACAGCCAGCCATATATATGTACCATATATGTAGATAGCCATATATGTATGAATGTTCGTAATCAAGTATATTTTCATGTAAACATTTAAAATGTGGAATATTTGATTCCTTTTTTTAATTTTTTTATTTTTTTTTATA
Organism: Bactrocera minax; assembly: GCA_021498325.1. Lineage (NCBI taxonomy): Eukaryota > Metazoa > Arthropoda > Insecta > Diptera > Tephritidae > Bactrocera > Bactrocera minax. Next base: position 114,593 of record JAKEEE010000154.1, on the reverse strand, counting down.
TGCGAACAAGGGAACCGAGCAAATTGAACATAAACAAGCATTTTAATTGAAAGTGGGCATGTTTCCCGGCATTTGGCGTTGTGACATTGTACCGCGGTTCCAACTCAAATTGCTACAATATTTTATGCACATGTGTTTTGGCATGGGTGTGCGCTCGCATTCAATATCAACATTGTTTGTAGACATCACAAACAAATAAGAAGTTGAAAATATTCAAGCGAGCGTCAACATGTTTAAGAAAACTTTGAAGTAATAATTTTTATTATGAAAAGAGTTATTTACGAAACTGTTATCAAAATTAATTTACTAATGGAGAGGCTAGACTGCTGGATAGGTTTATTGCAATGAAGTCAATGCTTTATGGAACTCTTATATACGTACACACCTATTTCTGGAGCTCTGTTAACTTCAAAAAACAAAGTACTAAATAAAAAGTTTTTAAATTTCTTCATTAATGATAAAGCAACGTGAAATATTTGTTAAAAGAATTATGAATTTAATAATAATTATCAAATATTTTATGATATAAAAGAAGTTCATGTAAAGAAGAAAATTTCTTTAAAATACAATAAATTAATAAATAAATAAATACAACAATTTACAATAAAGTGTAAATAATTTCACTAATGCATATAATCAATTTTGAAAAATTCTTTTTTCTCAACATATTATTATTAGTTGTTGTTGACAATGCAAAAATATGATTTTTTATTTTTCCTAATAATTTCTTTTTTATTGACAACAAATGAAAATTGTTATATTTCGTTAATAATTACATTCATGAGAACACTTGTTCTTTTTCGATATTATTTCCATAGATTTAAAAGAATTTAACGAAGTGTAGTTTGCAAAATATATATTATATTTATATAATATACATAAGTGGAATGGGTAAGATTTAAATCTATTAAATATCTGTCCCAACCTAAATCTATTACTGCACACTCGTTGAAAGATGGTGACAGGGAGGATCTCCACTATATAATTTCTCTTTTTATAAAATAAGTGAATTTAATTGGCTTAACCTGCATATCAATTGGCATAGCAATTTTGGCGAAGAGCACCTTAAGATCCCGAAGTCGACCGAGATTTATACAGTATAATTTAATGTACGATCGTATCTAACGCCAAATTTTCGTGTAGAATTGTGAAGTTTGCAGTTCGTTGTTATGGAGCATATAATTGATCAGGATTGACAAGTTTTTACTAGTTTATGAACGTATTTTGTCAATTAATGTATATTGCATATTTTTGTATAATACGTTATACTGGCATGAAGCTAGGAAGAAAACTTTTTAATTATTATTTTATTTTACTTCGTTGTTCTCAAATAAACGGAATTAACTTAGATTCCACATATATATCATATCACAGCCCTCAGTACAGTACAGTAATATGTACGTATATATGGACGTTTTGATATAAAAAAATGTGCATATACTCACATGCACATACTCTATATGTGCATATCCACTTCTATGATAAGGATGCTGTTTTTTTTTTTCATTACAAATGAAAGAAATGAAGTTAAGCACCTCAAGTGAAAAATTTTGTTTTTAATAAAAAACAATTATCTCGAATTGTAAAGGTCTGAACCAAAAAAACAAATTTGAATAAAACGTTCTATGTATTTTTGTCGTCAATAATAATTATATCTTTTGTAGTGCAAAAAATAAAAAAGCGAATAAATAGGAATTTTATTTTATTTTATATTTTTAACAAAGTGCTATTTATATATCACCTACATGTATAGATAGACCCTTATTAATACGCAAACTGATAAATTACTCACTGATTATACCATAAACATGTTCCAAACTGATTAGGATTTTCTATTGGACAGAAACAGTAAATGAAATATCAGCTATATTTATAAATACATACTTTGTAAATGTTTCCATGCAAATACATAAGTACATAGATACAATATATGCTACTGTGTAGACCACATCGCAATAACTAACCTCATAAACATCAATATCTAGCACATCTTACCGCTCAATAGGAAGCTCTCTCATTCCGGCCTCTTTTATTGAACAGGCCTGAGAGACTTTATTTCGTTTTTGCTCTCAATATAATCGAACAACAAAACAAGTCTGCCAGTCAAAACAATTCTGATAAGATAATTTTTGGTAACTCACGTAACATACGTGCACTCACACACATGCACAGACGCATATATAAGACACACTATCTGTGGCCAAATAGTAGCACACGTGCTTCGAGAGAAACATAAACAATAGGCATGCCGACGACAGCCAGTGGCGTGGTTAACATTTGGTGATAACTGAGTATACCCTACATAGATGAAATTAGATAGATCTATTATCAATATATTTATGTGATTTTGAAGGCGGTACCCTGTACCGCGGCACCTGTATACATAACCTGAAATATGCAAGTTGGTGAATTTTTGGGAAATAATCCTTTGGTACTATGCCTTAACCAAGTTTATTCGTGAGTTCAATTCGTTTTTGGTACATACGTTGGATATTTGAGAGATTTCTTTGATGGGTTTCTTTCCGATGACTTTCAATGTTCCGCCTGAACTTAATCGATTGTGGTGATTGTTGTTGTTGACTTAAAGTCGTACCTAAAATAAATTTATAGAATGCAGACAATCTTTCGCTGGACGGACTAATTTTAATGCAATTTTTCAATTTATATTTATTTTCAGCTTTTTTTTTATTTAAACATCAAAAATGACGTCGCCAAACTGCTATTTGGTTCTACAAGACAAGACCATATTGCCTGGTCATGCATTTGGCGCCAAGGCGCCCGTCGGTGGTGAGGTGGTCTTTCAAACTGGTATGGTAGGTTATCCCGAATCGATGACCGATCGTTCCTATCGCGCACAAATACTTGTACTCACCTATCCGCTAATCGGCAACTACGGAGTGCCGGATGAGAAAGAGCTCGACGGGCATGGATTGCCGGTGAATTTTGAATGGTTCGAAGGCATTACAGTGGCTGCGCTGGTGGTGGGCGAAGTCTGTGAGTCACCCTCACATTGGCGTGCCAAACAAACGCTAACGCAGTGGATGGAAGGTCACGGTGTACCAGGCATTAGCGGCATAGATACACGAGCACTTACGAAAAAGATCCGCGAAAATGGTTCCATACTGGGACGCATCGTTTACGAGAAATCAGCAAGTTTGGGTAAACTAACTTTTGCCGATCCAAATTTGAGAAACTTGGTAGCCGAGTGTTCAGTTAAGGAGCCGCGAGTTTTTAACCCCACTGGCACGCCACGCATTTGTGCGATCGATTGTGGTTTGAAACTGAATCAGATTAAGTGCTTTGTGTCACGTGGTGCGCGTGTTGATTTGGTACCTTGGAATTACGCACTGAAAGAGGAGGAGTTTGATGGGCTTTTCATTAGTAATGGGCCTGGTGATCCAGTTGTGTGTGAGGATACAGTTACACAGATACAGCAAGTTTTGAAAAATGGCAAAAAACCGATCTTTGGAATTTGTTTGGGTCATCAATTGCTCGCAACTGCAATTGGTTGCAAGACGTACAAAATGAAATATGGTAACCGTGGACACAATCTGCCATGTGTACATAACGGCACTGGACGGTGTTTCATGACTTCGCAGAACCATGGATTCGCATTGGACAGCAACACATTACCACCTGAGTGGGAGCCACTCTTCACCAATGCCAACGACAATACTAATGAAGGTACGAAGGAACAATTCACTCGTTTTTTACCTCTTTTAATGCAATTTATCTCTTTTAGGTATTATTCACACCAGCAAGCCATACTTTTCCGTACAATTCCATCCTGAGCATACCGCCGGTCCTGAGGATTTAGAACTGCTCTTCGACATTTTCCTCGATGCTGTGAAGCAGAAAAGTGGACAAGGGAATGTATGCTTACGGCAGAATTTGATCAATCGCCTTACATACCAGCCTAAACACGATACCATACCCGAAAAGCATCCACGTAAAGTACTCATTTTGGGTTCAGGAGGCCTGTCGATAGGACAAGCGGGAGAATTCGACTACTCCGGCGCTCAAGCCATCAAAGCATTGAAAGAGGAGAAAATACAAACCGTTCTAATAAATCCCAATATAGCCACTGTACAAACGTCAAAGGGTCTCGCCGACAAATGCTATTTCTTGCCGTTGACGCCAGAATACGTGGAGCAAGTTATACAAGCGGAGCGTCCAAATGGCGTGCTACTCACTTTCGGCGGTCAAACAGCACTCAATTGTGGTGTTGAATTAGATCGTGCTGGTGTCTTCGAGAAATATAATGTACAAATATTGGGTACACCCATACAATCGATTATCGAGACTGAGGATCGTAAAATCTTCGCAGACCGCGTTGCTGAAATTGGCGAGTGTGTAGCACCGTCAGAAGCTGTATACTCAGTAGAGGAAGCATTGAAGGCGGCCAAGCGACTGGGTTATCCAGTGATGGCCCGTGCGGCATTCTCATTGGGTGGTTTAGGTTCCGGTTTTGCGGATAGTGAACGCGAACTGGAGACACTCGCACAGCAGGCATTGGCACACTCGAGTCAGTTGATTATAGATAAATCGCTCAAGGGTTGGAAGGAGGTGGAGTACGAGGTGGTGCGTGACGCCTACGATAATTGTATAACGGTTTGTAATATGGAAAATCTTGATCCTTTGGGCATACATACCGGCGAGAGTATTGTGGTTGCGCCATCGCAAACGCTCTCCAACAAGGAGTATAACATGTTGCGCAGCACTGCGTTGAAAGTTATACGTCACTTCGGTGTGATTGGCGAATGTAACATACAGTATGCGCTCAATCCACACTCGGAGGAATACTACATCATCGAGGTCAATGCGCGTCTTTCCCGCAGCTCAGCTTTGGCTAGCAAGGCTACGGGCTATCCGTTGGCATATGTCGCTGCAAAGTTAGCGCTTGGAGTTTCACTACCATCGATTAAGAATTCCGTAACTGGTGTAACCACAGCGTGCTTTGAGCCCAGCTTGGATTACTGTGTGGTTAAGATACCCAGATGGGATTTGGCAAAATTCATACGCGTTAGCAAGAATATTGGTAGCTCTATGAAGAGTGTAGGCGAGGTTATGGCTATTGGACGCAATTTTGAGGAGGCATTCCAGAAAGCTTTACGAATGGTGGATGGTGGCGTAAACGGTTTTGATCCCGATCAGCATCCATTTTGTAAGGAGGAACTCACTGAACCGACAGACAAGCGCCCATTTGTGCTTGCGGCGGCGCTAAAGGCCAACTATAGTGTTGAGAAATTACATCAGCTCACAAAGATTGATAGATGGTTTTTAAACAAGATGAAGCACATAATAGAGTTCCACAATACCTTGGAAGAGACCGGTAATACACTTTCGGGCGCACAAATTATACAAGCAAAGCAGATTGGTTTTTCGGATAAACAAATTGCTGCGGCCATCAAGAGCACCGAGTTGGCGGTACGTAAACAACGTCAAGAGCTGGGAATTAAACCGTTTGTCAAACAAATAGATACCGTAGCTGGTGAATGGCCTGCGGCTACCAATTACCTCTACCTCACTTATAATGCTAACAAACACGATTTAGAGTTCCCCGGCGGTTTTACGATTGTGGTTGGGTCGGGCGTTTACCGTATCGGTTCATCAGTGGAGTTCGATTGGTGTGCCGTTGGTTGTTTACGCGAATTGCGTAATCTCGGTAAACCCACAATCATGATAAACTATAATCCGGAGACTGTATCGACCGACTATGATATGTGTGATCGTCTCTACTTTGAGGAGATTTCTTTTGAAGTTGTCATGGATGTTTACGAATTAGAAAATTCGGAAGGCATTATACTCTCGATGGGTGGCCAATTGCCAAATAACATTGCAATGGATCTGCATCGCCAACAGGCCAAAGTGCTTGGCACTTCACCTGAGTCTATTGACAGTGCTGAGAATCGCTTCAAGTTCTCTCGCATGTTGGACCGCAAAGGCATATTGCAACCACGTTGGAAAGAGTTGACGAACTTGAAGAGCGCCATCGAATTTTGTGAAGAAGTAGGCTATCCATGTCTTGTGCGTCCGTCTTATGTGCTCTCTGGTGCCGCCATGAATGTGGCGTATTCGAATCAAGATCTGGAGACCTACTTAAACGCAGCGTCACTCGTAAGCAAAGAGCATCCAGTAGTTATATCCAAGTTCTTGACAGAGGCAAAAGAGATTGATGTGGATGCCGTGGCGGCGGATGGTGAGATTTTGTGCATGGCAGTTTCGGAACATGTGGAAAATGCTGGAGTACATTCGGGCGACGCCACTTTGGTTACACCGCCACAAGATTTAAATCAGGAAACTTTGGAAACCATTAAGCGTATCACACGTGATTTGTCCGCACTGCTCGATGTTACGGGTCCATTCAATATGCAATTGATTGCCAAAAATAATGAGCTCAAAGTGATTGAATGCAATGTGCGTGTTTCACGTTCATTCCCCTTTGTATCGAAGACATTGGATCATGATTTTGTGGCAACAGCAACGCGTGCCATTATTGGCATAGAAGTGGAACCGGTGGAGGTATTGCATGGTGTGGGCAAAGTTGGTGTGAAAGTGCCGCAGTTCAGTTTTTCACGTTTAGCCGGTGCCGACGTACAGTTGGGTGTTGAAATGGCGTCTACCGGTGAAGTGGCTTGCTTTGGTGATAATCGCTATGAGGCCTACTTAAAAGCTATGATGTCTACCGGTTTCCAGATACCGAAGAAAGCGATTCTATTATCAATAGGCAGTTTTAAAGTATGTTTTGGCTACAAATGAATTAATATTGAAAAGAACGTATAATAGAATTTGAATTCAACTTAACTTCAGCACAAAATGGAACTGCTGTCGTCGATCAGAGACTTGGCGAAAATGGGCTATAAATTGTATGCCTCCATGGGTACTGGCGACTTCTATGCGGAACATGGAGTTGATGTGAGTAAAATTAAATAAATAGATTTACGCGTTAGTCATTTAAGAAATCAATTTATGAAAGTGAACACATGTTTATGGTATTTAGCCGATGGTAGGAAACATTCGTATCATAATTGTCTGCCACAGCAAACACTGAGGTCAGGTGAGGCCCAATTCATGCTCTTTCCGAACACTTTGGACAGAGTGGACTGAGATTGGCCAAATAATATTCTGGACCCATTTCGGTTATGAAGATCTGATGGTCTAACGGGGGCTTTAGCTTCCTTAATCATAATTAACCAAACCTGAAATCCTATGGGAACGTAATAAAAAATATTGGTTCAACTTAATTTTAGGGAAAGGAATACAATTTAATATTTTTTTGTTTAATTTTAAATTTATGATAATACTTCGGTCTTTTGTATTCAATATTTACGAGTATATAGAATATGGTCATGACTCCGAGCACTGATTGAAGGCGCCTTTCAGTTGAAATGTTTTGCGCCTAATTACTTCTTTCAACCGTGAACGCTTTTCTTCTGAGGCCACCGAAACAAATAGTTTCTCCGTTGATAATGTAATATCTTTAATTATTTGAGAATTGCCAAGCGGAAGATTACGCAGCATACCGACCCTTCTACTAAAACCACCATCTATTCTTTCATCACATGGTGTCTTTGTCGCAGTATTCAGCGGCCCAACATCTGATGCTGCTGCTTCCTCTTCCTCTTCCGCTTGAGATTTATTGATTTCTTTACTGCTCACAATGACATCGATACGACTGCTCTCATCATCATCATTCAAACCATAGTTCTCAATCGATTCATAGCTCTCATAAGAGACCTCCGGCTTGTCTCTTTCAGCAACTGAATCTGCATCAAATATTTCAGTTACTTCAGGATTGAAGCGCAAAATACCAACCAAATTCTGACCTTCAGGCTTTTGTATAGAACTTGTGTCACCTTCATACACTTCCACGACATGTTCGGTAAATTTAATAGACTTACGTCGACCTAAATTGGGTGTTATGTTATCCCTTAACTCGAGATTTTCATTATATGAGTGGACCTGTTCAACGCTCTCCTCCGTCGATTTTGCGGTACTTTTTCTATTAATAGTTGCTGGAAAGTTTTCTCTTTCACTGCGCGTACGCACACTCTCTAAATGTTCGAAGACTTCTTTGGTGAGATTACTCTTATTACTGGTCTCTACACTTGTGCGTATCGGCAAAGTTGGCGGCAAATGCGTAAAATCTTCGTTCATCTGCAAACTGGCGATCTCCTCCTCTATACTCCCGATTGTGTTGAGGTACTCTCTGGCACCCATATCGCAACCATAGTTGTGGTAGAATTTGCAGAGTCGCCTCGCTTGTGCCAAGAAAGTTTTAGCCAAATATGAAACACGAAACTCCATGGCCTTTTCGGTCATCGCTATGAGATGGTCGATAATTATTTCAAGTGTATTTGTCCGTCGTAAGTTTTCAACACCCTGATTGAGCTGCTTCAAATTGCAGTTTTTGAGATTGCGTCGGAAGAAAAACTATTGGAAGTTAATAATAATGGGGTATCATTACTTTAACATGTGTATGAGAGTGAAGTGCTTAAAAATTTTTGTTCAAAGGGAATAAAATCAACTTCACAGTGTCTTCAATTTACCTCGATATCTATAGATTCCTCTGACAAGCGTCGGCGTTCATATTCTTGCTTCTTCTTCATTGCAATATTGTATCGCATCAGATGAGTTTTCCGTCTTAATTTACCATTGGTCTTTTCACGATGCTGCTTCATGCCGACCAAACCCTTCGCACCTTCGTCTTGCATGAGTAACGGTTCATCATCCACCGTCTCCGAACCGACTAGGCTTCGCGAATTTTTAGCTTTTATTTTCAATTTCAACATATTATTTTCCGAAAGATTTTCGAATATCTTTTTAAAATTCAATTTTGGAAAGAAATCTTCTGCAAATTCTAAATTTTTAAGCGCCACCATTAGATGCATTAAAGGATTTGCGACAATATCTGACAGTATTGAAAATAGCATGACCAAAGAGTACTCAGGTATACTTTCGAAGAGATTACGTTCTTCGATAAAGAAATCCTTCAAACACTTTTCGCGTAATCGCTGCATAAATGTGCTGATAAAACGCAGCAGCACCTCACCGAGATACTCCTCCGGCCAGCCAGTGTAGTTGCGCTCGCATTCCCAAAAGAGATGCATGCGTAGATGTTCCATTATGAACGAGAGCGCCTTATGCTTCTCTTGTGGTTCGACAAAAGTCTTCACCAAAGCCTTGGTCATCATGAGTACCTTAACCTGTGTATTCGTTAAATGTTGCTCTAAGTAGCGTTCAGCCTTTGGAAATACAATACGCCATTCGAGCTCACGAAACGGATTTCGTTGTCGTTTGGGCGCATAACCAATGGGTATGACATGGAAGCCAAAAGTTTCGATGCGCCTAATCATCGAACGCGTGGGCCATTGAATTTGTTGTCCAGTTAGCGGATTAGTGGAGACTGGCCGCTCGCGTATGCGAAATTGAAATGCGCAATCGGGCCAGTGTTGTGCGTTATGCGCCACATAAATGGCGGGTATGAGTTCGAAATATTTGGTGTAAATCGAAGAACCACGATATGTGCCCTCGTCTAATTCTTCGGGGAATATTTGTAAGCGATCGGCAAGCTGTTGGCGTACCAACTCACCAAAATAACGCATAAATTCTTTGGAGTTGAGATAACATTGTTGCAACAAGACTTGACGTCGTTCTTGGTCCAACTTGTACAGACGTATGGCCTCCACAGTCTCGACATCTCGGTAGCGTGTCCTTTCATTCACTCTGCGTTGCACACAATTGTAACCTTCATCAGTGCTGTCTTCATCATCGGACTCCGATGCAGTTTCATCTTCATCGTCATCATCGTCGTCGGTATACTCATCATTCAGTGGTTCAACGAACTGTGCCAAATTGGACACACAAGAATCCGGCAAAACTTTGGCGTTCAATTTATAATTACCCCGTTGACTTTGCATCTTTAGCTCGGACAACGGATGATGTGTATTCAAGTGTGCTATGTAGGTGTAGTCATACTCTGATTCCGCGCGATTGCTGCTCGATGTACCAGTTGCTTTAAGACTATAGACACTCGTCGTGCTATAACCCGAACTGCCGTCCGTATATAGATCACCATCGGTAGCCCCAATGCATTGGGGTTTTGGTTCTTCGCGTAGTTTCAGACGTACGTAGCCCTTCCATTTTGTCTCACGCAACATTTCCATGTAGTCCTCTTTACAGGGTGTTGTGTTATAAAAATCCGTGTCCAAATCAACTTTACAAAGTGGTGATATTGAATCATAATTCGCATCGTTCGGACGCGCTATATCAATATTTTCGAATATCACATACATTGCCAGCGGTTGGAGCGCTTGAGAATTGTATTTTTCTGGGCCGTGACTGTGTTTTAGAGATAGTGAAAATGTGGAAATAGCGGAAACAAAATGAATATTAATGAAAATAAAAAACGATTACCCAGCTACAGTCATGAATTTCGTTCCAGACTACATATGCAACAGCTAACATTTTCTTATAAATTGCCTTCACCATAACATCTAACTTTTTTTAGTTGAGAAACTATTCAGTCCACCCTACAAAATCTGTTTCCACCGAAAACATTTATTAACGATTTGAAGGAGAGTGATGATACTTTGCCTGATTTATCCTCACTCTTTGAGCTTTAAAGTTAGGTCTCACGACTAATGCGTCAGCTGTGCTTAAAAGAGAAACTCCCTGAACTTTTTTAATATTTCAAGGCTAACGAATTACTTAAGTGAGATATTTAATCAAAATTCTTTCTCCTTTTATGACATTCATTAAGATGACATCATATAGTATAGTTATTCGTATCAGAAGTTGTTTTAACTGCTACCCTCTTGATTTAATTGTATACTCACACTGGTTTGTATTGCATCCACTTGGAGACTGCAGCATCCAATGGCATCGATAAGAGTATGGAATGCTCCTCGAGATTCTGATTCAAATCATTCTCTTTAGCTAGCAATTCTTCAGAAATGTTGGCCAATTCACTGAAACAAACGAAAAAGTGTATTCATACATAATTTAATATTAGATAAATAATTGGAAATGTACATAAACGAAATGTGGTTATAGCGTTGCAGTTGCGAAATACATATCATATACAGTTATGATAACAGTTGAATTGATAATGCTTTCAAGCACTTCAAAATCAATGCCAATAAAATTGCAATATTTTCCAAGAGCTTCCGGTTTCAATGACTATTTCCTATCTCGAAGTATTCCGGCGATAATTGATTTGCTCTTGAACGAAACCGCTTGACCTGTGAAAGAGGAACTTTGTGTTATGAGGGAGAATTTTTTACCTTGTTGTAATAATCCATCTCGTATAGAGTATTTGCTTAGAAAAATATAGACTTTTTAATTGGCAAAGTTTTCGAACTTCGAAATTCTGTAATTTGATGTTTGACGTTTCGTAGTCATTTCAAATACCACAGATTTCGAAAACTTTGAAAAGTCATGAATTGTTTTCCGAATTTCAAAACTTTAAAATTCTTCGAAACAAATATGGAATGTTTGGGAAACTTCAGAAGGTTTTAAAAATATTAAAAACAATTTCTTTTTGTAATTTTGAAACTGTGAGAATTCTTCTATAAAAATTATGATAGTTTGGGAAACTTCGAAAAGCTAACTTATTGATTAATAAAGTTCTTTGAATTTCAAAACTCTGGAAAACTAGTAATTTCGAGTAATTGAAGTGGAATTTCGTAGTCCTACAAGAATTTCTGAAGAAGAATATTTTATGAGCACTGTTTTCAAAACGATCTCATATCTCACCTAAAAATCTAGTTTAATATACTACATATTCTATATACTAAGATATCTCTTAGAAAACTCAACTAGCTCCACCGTGAGTATGTTTCAGTCTAGCCCACATTTCTTCAACACCCACTTACTACATACTTTTCATAGTTCCCGAAGAACTGCAACGTCAACGACACCTGATTCATGATGAACGTACAGAGATCACTATCCAAATGATTTTGTATTTGCTGCTCGATTTGTCTATTGAATTCCTCCTTATTGATTTCATAGCTTGTGCTCTGTGAATTCAGGCTGTTCGTGCGTTTCGTAACGTCGTTAGCGTGTTTCGTGGTGATTGAAGTCTGCTTTTCGGCGTCCCTGCACTGTTTGCTCTTGCGCTTTGTCTTCTTCGCTTGCTTCTTTTGTAATTTTGCGATTTGTTTTTGTTGCTTTTCTTGCTTACGTTTGCGCTGCTCACGCTTACGCTCTTCAAATTGCAACTCCTGCAAAGGATTGTTGGGTGCTTCCAGCAGTTTGGAACTAGACCGACCCATTTCACAATTTTCGTCTTATAATCGACCGGTTTGTTAGAAAACTAGATTTTACGCTTTTTTGGTTTTTTTTTTTTTTTTGAAATTACACAAGATTTAAGGGGTTTTTCTTATATTAATTTACTTTTATATATTTTTGTTTCGCACGCGCGTTTGCTTCCACCGCCGATCACTCTTCTACTGTTCGAAGAAATTCGCAATGATAGCAGATCGACCGGCGAGATATGGCTTTTTGCAATCTTTCATCGAGTTTTCGTTTTTTTTTTTTTTGTTGCACGACTTGCTACCCTTCTTCTGCCACATAAATTGAAATGCATTGGCTTGTCACACATACAAAAACTGTTTATTCCGTATCGTTTTCTGCGCGTGTTGTTTGTTGTTTTTGCAATAATTTGATTTGATTTTCTATGTAATTGATAATTTCTGTTGTCATTTCACTTAACTTGCAGTTGTTTAACTTTTTTCATTTATTTTCCTCCATGGTGCTTTGTGATTTTTTCTTTGCTCTGAATAATGAGCGATGAATGCAGGTGTACCCATGTAGGCATATACAATATCTTAATGTTTAATTTCTGCGTAAATATCATAAATCATCTGTTCAAATAGAAGGATATATTGGTTATTGGCCTTCAGTTTAGGTCAATGCTATACGGTATCAAGAACAGAGCATAAAGTAACAAGACAAATGTATTCCATAGTTTTATCTTCATAAAAGAAAAGAAGAAAGTAGAGTTCTCACTTCATAAAATTTTTTGCTCATAGTGTGAGATATACATACATATATAATGCTTGGTCCTAGCTGGAGGTATAAAAAAAAAGATAAAGAAAATTTGCAGCATTTAAATTCGTTCTCGTCAGCTGTAAGGCGGTAAGTGCTTGTATCATTAAGCGGACATTTACTTTTATAAGAACATACATTTTGAAGGACACTTACGTGCCGCATTACTTGAATATGATGCTCTGCTTCTAACGCTTAGGAAGATGTATTTAAAATAGGGGAAGATTACTTAAGCTATTGATATGTATATATATATTTCGGGGAATCAAAATCCAATCGTGAGTTCTCTTATTATAGACAAAAACTTCTCTCTAATTCGCTCTAATAATTCTCTCTCTAAATATGTTACAAATTACATTATTGATTATTGAACTCCTTTACATATCGGAGACGAATATGTCAAATTAAGCAGAACCAATATGTTTATTATTTCTTATTTCTCTTGTACTTAGTTGTTCTCCCTCTCCAACTTCACTTTGAAGTCTTGGTCTATTTATAAATCGTAATCTAATATAATTATCTTGTCGCACATATTATGATGTAGAGTTTGACCGATATTTAGTCACACATATTGTATTGACATAAAAATGTATATAGTATAATAAAATAAATCGTCATTAAATCGTTCTTATCGTCAACAGGTGGAATCCGTACAGTGGACTTTCGATAAGCAATCACCGGAAGACCCTAATGGCGAGCTGCGTCACTTGGCTGAGTTCTTAGCAAATAAACAATTTGATATGGTCATAAATTTGCCAATGAGAGGAGGAGGTGCAAGGAGGTAATATATATCTCACGTGTAGTTAACTTTTCCGTAAACCCTTCCCGTTATGCTCCGTCTGCGTAAAGTCTCTTAGTAAAACCATATATATATTAAAGTTGCAAAAGAGGTAGAAAATATATCAGAAAGCCGATAAGAACTTGAAGATAAATTCACTAATCATAGAGTCATCTAAGTCGGATTTTTTTCGTTTAAGAGAGCAAAGATAAAGAGAAATTCGAAATATGTTATCGACATATGTTGACAGAAAACACAATAATTATCTCCTTCTTTATTACTTTCAGAGTGTCTTCCTTCATGACCCACGGCTATCGCACACGTCGTCTGGCTGTCGACTACTCCATCCCACTGGTGACTGATGTCAAGTGCACGAAACTTTTAGTTGAGTCCATGCGCGTCACTGGCTGTCGTCCGGCAATGAAGACTCACACCGACTGCATTACCTCGCGTCGCATTGTTAAACTGCCCGGTTTCATTGATATCCATGCACATTTACGTGAACCTGGCGCCACGCACAAGGAAGACTTTTCCACTGGAACAGCAGCCGCTTTGGCGGGTGGTGTAACACTGATTTGCGCTATGCCCAATACAAATCCTTCCATAGTGGATCGTAATAGCTTCCAGCTCTTCCAAGACTTAGCAAAGGCCGGTGCACGCTGTGACTATGCGCTCTACGTTGGCGCTTCCGACACAAATTGGCAGCACATTGGCGAATTGGCCTCACAAGCTTGCGGTTTGAAGATGTATCTGAATGACACGTTCAGCACGCTGAAAATGACCGACATGACAGTGTGGGAGAAACATATGCAAAACTGGCCGAAACGTGCGCCGATTGTGTGTCATGCCGAGCGTCAAACTATGGGCTCGGTTATTCTAATGGCGTATTTGCTTGATCGTCCCATACATATTTGCCACATTGCGCGCAAGGAGGAGATTATGCTGATACGCGCGGCAAAGGAAAAAGGTATACGTGTGACTTGTGAGGTTTGCCCACATCACTTGTTCCTTTCCACGGATGACATACCTGCTATAGGGTATGGGCGTGCAGAAGTTCGTCCAGTTTTGTGTACACCAGAGGATCAGCAAGCTTTGTGGGACAATATGAACTATATCGATGTTTTTGCCACAGATCATGCGCCACATACGTGGGAAGAAAAGAACTCTGAGAAGCCGCCACCGGGTTTCCCCGGTTTGGAAACCATATTACCACTGTTGCTAAAAGCTGTCGAAGATGGCCGCCTAACTTTGGAAGACATACAGAATAAATTCTATCGCAACCCGAAACGTATTTTCAGTCTACCGGAACAGCCTAGCACCTACATTGAGGTGGACTTAGATGAGGAGTGGACCATAAATAGAGAAGAAATGCATTCGAAGGCGAAATGGACACCGTTCGAGGGTATGAAGGTGAGGGGTAAAGTACATCGCGTTGTCTTGCGTGGCGAAGTCGCTTTCGTTGATGGTGAGGTACTGGTACAACCCGGTTTCGGACAAAACATACGGGGTCAATATGTGCGCAAGTCACTGACGCAACAATCCATGGAGTCGCTGGATATTTACGCTTCCACTGACGGTATCGACAAGCAGCACGATCGTAATACACACTTCCTTTCCGATTCACAGGCCAACGAAGCGTTCGCTAAGCTATTGGTTGAACCTCCATCGAAGGTGCACTTTGCAGGTGACCCCAGTTTGTTGCGTCCCATCTCCCCATTACCACGCATACGCTGCGACTCAGCCAGTAATTCTACGCTGCGTGAGCTGTTGCCTAAAAACCACCTCACCGCGGCGCCCATAAGTCCCTTAGCACACAGTCTACTCAACAAACACATACTCTCCGTCGACATGTTCAGCAAGGAGCACTTGAATGAAATTTTCAATTTGGCACAAATTTTAAAGAGTCGTGTGTCTAAAGATCGTCCGTTGGATGACATTTTACGGGGCAAGATTATGGCGTCCATTTTCTATGAAGTGAGCACACGAACGAGTTGTTCCTTCGCAGCAGCCATGCAACGTTTGGGCGGGCGCGTTATCTACATGGATCAGACAAGTTCATCAGTGAAAAAGGGTGAAACTTTGGAGGACAGCATCTCCGTCATGGCCGGCTATTCTGATGTGATTGTCTTACGTCATCCAGAGCCAGGTGCGGTTGCAGTAAGTTAAAAGCGATTTTGTGTTTAAAAAATTTCTTCAAATAATAATATTTTTACTTCCCGACAGCGTGCTGCTAATCACTCACGTAAACCGATCCTCAATGCCGGTGATGGTGTGGGCGAGCATCCAACCCAAGCTCTGCTCGACATCTTTACAATTCGTGAGGAAATCGGTACCGTTAATAGTCTCACCATCACAATGGTTGGCGATCTAAAACATGGCCGCACAGTCCATTCTTTGGCACGTCTTCTTACCTTGTATAATATCACTTTGCAGTATGTGAACCCTCCGAATCTTGGCATGCCAGGGGCAATCGTACGCTACTTAGCTACAAAAGGTGTCGTCCAGAAGACTTTTAACTCTATGGAAGAAGCTTTGCCGACTACAGATGTACTATATATGACACGCATACAAAAAGAACGTTTTGCCACCGAGGAGGAATACAACAAGGTAGGAAAAATGTTTTAGTAAGGGGAAAATAGAAGGAGATACCCGAGATCGCCTTTGTTGCGAGTATATCTTGGAACTTAAAGGAAAATAAAAGTAGGTTAGGATGCCGTGAGAGTAATTGAGATAACATTTTGTTACTCTCTGAGTTTGTGGTGAAAATTATAAACAAATCAATGAATTTATGGTTTAATTAAGAGAAGTCCAATTGCTGATAGACACCCTATCTTTGATCAGAGGTCATAAAAGCTAAAAACAGCAGTTAACTCTACTAAAGATCGGGACTCCTCAAATTCATTCAAATATTTGGACATCTTCAATTCACTCAAGCCAAGGGTTGGAACGTTTTAAAATCTAAAAAAAAACCATCGAGCGTTTGATACTGCCTTTTGAGCGAAGGTGGTTGTCACAAAAGCAAAAGAAGTCTCGATCTCTGGTATAGTATCAAAAGATTCGAACCTTCAAATAAAAATGACGTAATAGCGTTAAATATTAGAAGGTCTACGGTTTGCTTCCGAGACTGTATTACTTTGAAGACAAATGGAATATCAACGGGGAAAAGTTTTCTAGTTATCAAAGACTTTTTTTATGAACACTCACATGGGAATAAGCAAAATAGTATTTAGACAAATTTCTCTAACGCTACTTCAGTATATCTCATTCCTTTTATTTCCTCTTGGTCCAGGCATGTGGTCACTTTGTTGTCACTCCTAAGCTAATGACACTAGCGAGTCGCCGCACAATTGTTATGCATCCATTACCACGCGTCTTCGAGATCAGCAAGGAGTTCGACTCAGATCCACGTGCTGCCTACTTCCGCCAAGCGGAGTATGGCATGTACGTGCGCATGGCATTGCTGGCGATGGTCGTGGGTTCGAGAAACTAAATGACTGCTGCCACATTTTAATTCCCCACTCCACAATGCGAAATAAAAGACATTTTCGGTATATTTCTGTGTGTGATTTTACATATATTTTTTATAATTTGTGTAATCTTTTACAAACTAAAAAGTATATTTTGTAATAAAACTATAATTTGTTTAAATAAAAAACAGAGAAAAAATATAATCGTGTTTTTACTAAAAATAGTTTTCACAATATTTATAATATTTTCATATGTAAAATGCTTTTAGAGAGATTAACGGTACTTTTCGTAAAAATTCTCCAACTATATTTACAGTTATCAGGTAATCGTGTGCTTAATCTTATTGTTTAGTAAAATATATACTCTTTTCTTTTTGTGCTTAGATTTCTATACATTAGTTGCTATAAAATTAAAACAATAACAAAACGAACGAAAGAAGCTTTCGCGCGAAAAACCTCTCCAAATCAGTCTTCACATTTCCACCAGCGCTTTCGGGAGTCAAACATTACAACCTCAATTTGGGCATGCGCAAAATTCACTTTTTACAATATTTACATAATTTACTTCCCTCAACAATTTTTGCATAGAAATTCTACTTTCTTAAGCTTCAAAAACGCTCAATATCCACAGCCGTCTCCTTGACATGCACTTGCGCATTCACCTCATCAATCCAGTGTGTCTTCTTCTTCTTCGGCTTCGACAGTGTATTCGTTAAATTCAACTCATTATCCATAAATGCCGAGTTTAAATTACCCGATAGATTACCAGAAGAAATTACCGAAACGCTGGGATTGTATATTGGTGTTGGTGGCATGGAGTTGCCCTCCTCAAGGCTTGTGCCCCTAGTATAAGTAGTCGAAATGGATGAACGTGTACTATTCTCAACCAAACTGCAAGTGCGTATGGTGTTGTCTGCTTTCCCATTGGCGGTGCGGGGACAGTTTTTGCAATGGCGCACTCTACAAAGAGGAGGAAGGGAAAATTAATACATTTACTTATGTGTTGCAATCTCTCTTTTGTTTATATCACTTACTTCTTGCCGCTCTTGCAGCTCACCAGTGATACCAGCACAGCTAGTATGACCATGGCAGCGAAAAGACCAGAGAGTCCAGCGATCATGGTCATCATCTCATGCGGTTCGCCATCGGAAGTCACTTTGGTTACTAAATGAATATGAAGAAGAGAAAGAATTTAGATCTATGTAAACATTTTATACTTCCTACAATTTTGAAATATTGTAGTTTTTAAGTGATAACTACGCTCATGGCCACTTAATCGGATTATTATAACTGCTCCATTTCTCAGCCTTTATATCCCATGTTTAAATTTTAGACTTAATCTAACTCTCATTCTCGTAAATCATGAATATCCCCATAAACATAACTGGTGCAAAATTAGTGTGCGAGTTCTTAATCTCTGGAGACCTACGATAATGTTATATTGACCATTGACTAGGTGGTCCCAGTAGTAAGTGAGGTCTCAGTGCTCGACTACATTGCTCAGATTGGACAGCTTCAATATGAGTGCACATAGAGAATATATTATCTATTGAGTGGTATTATTCACAATCTTTCTTTGAGACTTTGAGTTCGAATATGCCTTGCTTTCATGGTTATAATATAGTTAGAGAGACGTACTCGTAAAGTATATAAAGAACAAGTAAGAAAGGGCTAAGTTCGAGGGTAATCGAACATTTTATACTCTCGCAATGTGCAAGGATCAGAAGCGAGGATATTATTTCAGGTGCATATCTTTACATTAAAAAATATTGCGGAAGAATTTAACATTCATTATTCGACGAAATTGTCAGTGGATTGCAATCATATTTGGTATCTTATTAACTTATATTACAGAAGTCTATTGTCATCAGCTGGACAAATTGAATGATTCGAGAAGTTAATCAACATCCCAATATATTACAGGCCATAGACTCACGTGCTTTCATTGTTATATTTTGCTTCCTGTCAGAGATATTTATATTAAAATCTACCAAATTAACTCAAAAGTGATACATGCGATATAAACTCAACCAAAGTGGTTTAATAAATTATTGGATACATGAGGAAAAAGTCAACCAGAGAAAAGGAAATCATTAATATCGGAATAATCGGCCTAGGCCATGATCTAGACCGGTTTCTTTCATATTTAGCGCGAAATCACATCGTGTTTAAGAAAACAAATCCACTTAATATCATTAAAATATCACACATATTGACCAACATAAGCGGTTTAAAGTCAGATGGAAAGTCGGGAATTCTTATATCGGGCATTTTTGGGATAGAGGAAGATCTCCACTGATCACATTAACTCTTTTCATTATTAAGGTATATTAGGGAACATGTTTTTACGCAATTTTGTGAAGCTAACTTACACAGTGACATATTTGGCATAAAGTCTGCTCGAAAAGCGAAAATCATTATATGTAGTATATGGGAGCTGGGATAATTCGTAGGCCGATTTCACACATTTTCGGCAGAAAACTATGGTATATTCGATATTACACGTTCACTTAATTTTGTTAAAATATCTTACATATTGACCGAAATATATGGTATAAAGTCTACCCGGAGGTTGAAATTCCGTATATTAGGTACATGGGGGCTAGGCGAAGTGCTTACCCGATTTTATC
Source organism: Bactrocera minax (assembly GCA_021498325.1). Classification (NCBI taxonomy): domain Eukaryota; kingdom Metazoa; phylum Arthropoda; class Insecta; order Diptera; family Tephritidae; genus Bactrocera; species Bactrocera minax. Next base: position 94,665 of record JAKEEE010000154.1, on the reverse strand, counting down.
CATGTTAAGCACATGGACACACTATTATCAGAAAGAAACGCTCCCTAAATTTCAAAGATATAACTCATGTATTGACCGTTATATATGGTATAAAGTCTACAGCAAGTTGAAATTTTTTTTATTAGGGCTAAGGGAACTAAGGGAAGGGCTAGGAAGGGAAGGGCTAGGAAGGGAAGGGCTAAGGGAACTAAGGGCACTAAGGGAACTATTTACCCGATTTTTCCCATTTTTGACACCAGGCCACATTATTATCATACAAGATAATCCTCCAATTTCATTTCGATATCTTACATATTTGCCGTTATATATGGTATAAAGTATACCGGAAGGTTGAAAATCTGTATATTAGGTATATGGGGGATAGGGAAAGTATTTACCCGATTTTTCTCAGTTTTGACACCAGAGCACACTATTATCATGTAGAAGATTACCTTCATTGTTATGTTTTGACTTATATAGCCTTATAATTTATATTTGGCTTTATCGAAAACTGTACTCTCTCAATGTCTTGATTTTGTTGTTGCTCCTTTTTAAACTTTATTTAATTTATAGAATGCGATTTCGGTTACCGAAACAACGTTTAAAAATGTTTTTTTCAATTTATGTATTTAAATGTTCCCTGGAGGTTCATAAATAATAAATTAAATACATTATTATCATAGTGTATCAAAGTCAAACTCATTCACTATATGCAAATAAAGATATTATATATTGTGTAAAAACCAAAACAAGAATAATTAAATAATTAGCAAGAAATAAATAATTTATTATTTGTTTTTATTTGGTTGAAGGTCTTAATCATCTAAGCTGTACGCCCACAACTCAAGAGGTCAAAAAACTATTGTCACCTAATATTGTACTATATTGATGCCGTTATAAATATGTGTTTATGGCTACTTAATATGGACACATGTCAAACAATTAATGCAAATTTTGCGGCTCATTGATTTAATTGAGATTTGTGTAGGAAAAATTATCGATTATTGTTGTAAATTAATATGCCAATTATAGGGCAGCTGAAAACCGCATGGGAACATTCAAATACCTACAACAATATATAGGCAAAAAACGATTAACATAAGTGTTGACTTAGCAAAACACGCCCACTTCGCCGGGCGCGTGTATACACAGAGGCTGGTAGTATATAGACTAGGAGTCATTGTATGTGGTTCAATTGGTGATCCAATTCGATTTGCTTGATGTCACATTTGTTACAAATTACATCAGTTTCCTTATCGGAACTGCATTTACCTACTAACCATTTCATGGAGCTACATTTGAATAAGTTAAAAAAAGCATGAAAGTGTAAACAAAACCAGCAACCGACGATTGTTGTTGGCTAGTGGATTGAGTGCGTGACTGCTATACAAAGTGTCAATGGTTCGAATATCGATATCGGCATGTCGGAAAATATCGGAAAAATTTTAAAGGAAGATTTTGAGATTTCTGAGTTATTTATTACAATAAAAATTCTTCGACAGCACTTCCCAATTCGGTAGATCTCATCACGTATTTGGGGCCCAATACTCAATAAAACAGTTCGGCCCATCAACTTGGTATTTTAATATACAAGCAAGACTTATAAGCAATTATCTACTTGAGATTTTGAATTATGTAACTTTATGCTCCCGCAATTTACATGAAACATTTGACATTTTCATTTAATATAAATTACTTCCACTGCCAGTTTAAACAACGTCACTTTTTTATGTTCTCCTTTCACCAGTCGCTTTGGCTTTCGGAAATTATGTAGCTTTTTGTTAGCAAACAACAAATGGAGTGTTAGAATATTGAGAAGTTCGCTATACTTGATGGCATATATAAGCATACAAATGTAAATATTTAGACTGTAGCATTTAATGCGTGACGGAAGTGCGTTGGAAAATGAAAGTTGACTGCGTTTACAGAACCTATTTTTACAAGCTGGTACTGAATTTCCTAATTTTATAATTAAAAAAAAAGTAAAGTAATTATTATTTAAAATAGCTAATGGAATATTGCCATTTGGTCTGTTCGGCTAGCCGAACTTGAAATAAATTAATTTCCTTGTACCGTTTTAGAAAGTAAACATTGAGAGTGTAAGTAAAAAGTGATTATTCCTGTTCCAATTTTACATAAAATGCTTATACGGTTATGCTGCACAGTGGGCTGAATTCTAAAGTTATATTGAAAAATTTGTTTACTCAAAGAAAATAAATAAATCTTATTAAAGTTCAAAACTCTGGATATATATAATTTGAGGAGTACAAAAATAGTCAAATGATTTCAGCTATTTTAAAATAAGAGAGCATATAGAATTCTTTGGGTTAGCATAAATGATTCTACTTGCGATTGTAAAAACTATACTGTGACTTTTGAATTTTTATTTTTTTTCATAAAAATTTCAAATGGAGTAATAATAATAATAGTAATGATAAATAGTTTGAAAAATTCGAAATTTAAGCAGGTAAAAAATTTTTTTTCAAAAGTACCGGAAAATATTAAAAAGTATTAAGGGTATCCATATATCTAAATAAAAAAAGGTAAAAGGTTAAAATTTCTTAAATAATTTTTGAAGTATTTTGTACACAATTACTTTTGTAATGTGAGAAAGCTGATTTGTCATTTGGAACCAATTAACAGTAGGAGTGTGTGTTTGCGACTTTTGTACATCAATCAACTCTTAATAGTTTTTGTTCGAAGATTTTGTTTATGTATTTGTATTTATTCAGAAAATAATTTTTAAAAATTCTAGGCAAACATTAGTTCTGCCAGCCCTTATGTATTTTTTAATCTTTTCATTGTCCTTATTGCCACTGTAGACGTGATGAAAATAGCATACAAAATAGCCGGTCAAACTGGTTACCTGCAGACACTTGATCACATGCTTTCTTCACAGTAAATACTTTTCAAATTATTTTCTTATCATTTTATAAATAATGTCCAATAGAGGAAAGGTTTATGATAAATACATTTATGCATTTGCTTGTCAATAGATTATGCTCACTAAAGTAGAGACAAATATTGATAAGTTAGCTGTCAAAATCAAATCATCTGGAGTTTTGAAGTATGATTTTAGCCAAAAATTGGCGCCCTATTCGAAAATTTTAAATCGTTCTGGCACATATACATATTTAAGTATTGTTTTTGTTACCATAAATTATTGGATAAAGCAATTACAATCTTGTTCACAGAAAAATGTAAAATTTTCAACCCATATTACTCATACCACACGTAGTACCCAATTAGTATAATATATTACATATTATGTACATATTAAGTACATATTTACACTTACTGAAATTTCTGCTATTGAAATTGTTTCGAAGTAACTTCAACTTTTTTATAAAAAGCGCAAATAATTCAAACGATTTTCTGTTTGAACTCGTTAATTTAACTGCGCTAATTGCTTTATTGAACACAATCATAAACGCATTCTCATTAAATCTTCAAATCGAAGGCAGATTTATGTTACCTCCACGCTGTCGATGTTTACGACTCACCAAACGCAACATTTCAGCACCATAATTACTTGAAGTTCAAGTGATTGTAATGCCACACAGATAATGCGAGCGGTAAAAACATACAATATTAGTGTAACTGCGCTTACACATGCGTATGCATGTATGTGTGTGTGTGTGAACACTCACTCACGTGTTTACAATCCAAATGAATAGTGAATGAATGCGTCTGGCAATGACACTGACAATGGGACGAGTGCATGGCTGTTTACTTTCGATGCCCCCAATGGGCTCAACAATTCATGCACCAACGCCAACACCAACAAATATGCGTAATAAATACTAGTACAAATGTACATATTTACATGCACTTAGTTTTGAACAATTGCAGGTGTATGTATGTAGGTGCATACGCAAGTTGTCAACATGAATTGAATTACTCTCAAATAATTATGAGCGAACCGTTCGGGTAGTATGTACATGTGTATGTGCAAATATATTTTGTGTGACAAATCCAACAATGCAACTTGTTGTGTTTGCAATAATCGCGTCCCCAGAAATAAACAGTTAAATATACAATACCTAACAGATAAATATTGTCCGAAAACCGCTTGAAACACAGCAAAAGCACCAGCTTTAATGTTGTTGTTAAGTTTTACATCTATTTTATATTTTCATATCATTTTTTTGGTATTGAAAGATATGTAGCACAATTAACTTTTTTAGAGATCCTGATAAAAATGAATCGAAAATAATCAAGTTTTTTCAGCTTATAAGCTTTTGTAAGCTATAAAGGCAGAAAAAAATTTAATAGAGGTTATATAAAATTAAGGAAGAGAGGGTTAAAAATATTGAAATTTATCGATTAATAATAAAGATTAATAAGCGTTAACAATAAAAACGAATATGAATGATTGATTTCTCAGCATAGAGTAGAATTTTAACCCTTCGTGTCTCAGTAAAAGAGGCAATTTGATACGCTCCTTGATTTTACTGAAATTTCTTTCCCAAACAACAAGACCAAAGGTTATCAAGCCCTTTTCATTACATATTTTTTATGCTGACGCAATATAGTAAATTAAGAATTCTCAAGATCATCTAAGATCGAGTTAGATTCAGTCATTTTTCAGATACCAGGCTGACCTAAGGATACCTGACTTTGATATATTCCGTACTGATTAAACAACTAATGCTGCCGATACAGTAAAATATAAAAATTATTATCTTTATAAGAATAAATAGTTTTTGCAGATATTTATCTTCAGTTCGATTCAATTCTGAATTGTAGGCTATGTATTTAGCCTTATAGCAATGATATTCACTTCGACGCCGAATATCTTTACCTCGGCATTCATTGAAAAATTGAAACCTGAACATTGCGTAAAACCAAATCCAAACCCCCAATAAGTGAAAAGCACCTCAACTTGTAGTCTCTCTTGTTCACTGTTTGGTATAATCAGTTGCGTGCGTTCGAATTTATGCAAATTTCTTCCAAAACATGTACTAAATTATAAATAAATTTCTAATTAACAACCTGTCAACATGTGCTGAATAATTCAAAGTTTTTTATCTTCGCATTCATTATCATCATTATCGAAAAAACAACGTTGTCATTCATTGTGGACAAATTAACTGAAGATATAGGAACTTTTCATTGAGTCTACAGTTCTAATGTTGAAATAAGAAAATTTGAAATTAACATAATTTAACTGTGGACACGTGATAATTAAAAATTTAATGGTTATTTTAATTTTTTCATTACTTTATTTTATGTGAATTTGTGATAAAAGTTTCAGCTTGACGTGAAAGAAGCGTAATTAATTTATTGACAAAGCGATATTTTTGTTGTTTAATTATTTAATTACTAAATTACTGACAGGTGATGATCACCGATTAGACATTTATTTGACATGCATTTAAATATTGATTAAAATGTATTATTTATTGTTAATACTTTACAAAATAACTTATTACATTACAATTTAAACGGCTGAGTAAGCCATACGCGGCGAATACGCGGGGACAGAACGAGCTCAGACGAGCCCTTTCGATCAACTTATTTTACACCATAATTATTTCACTTTGAACAAATTAACATATGTTTTTGGGTTAGAGTGTATTTTAAAACCTTCAATTTTTAAGCCGCATAATGAGCTTATTGATTGCGCAGAAACAAATAACTTTGAACTCGCAAGATATTCAATTACAGAAATGTAAAACACGTCATTTATAAATGTGCTTCTTTAGCCGATTGGAGCGTAATCTGCATAACCGTTAGCTTAATTCCGTTCAGGACATACCCTGACGTCTTAAAAGTGTAATTTAAGAATAAAGCGCATAATTTTAGTAATTACATTTGTATCGTATTTAATCAGATCAGATCAGTTAAGCGCTGTGAAGTAGGAAAACTGCGTAAATAGACTTAAACAAAATTTTTTAATTTAATTAAAACCAATATGAACAGTTATTTAATCATTAAACTCATTTAACTTGAGTCAATGCTGATTGTTATGCTCAGTTGTTTTTATATTATATAATTAAGACATTATTTATAGTGACATTTAGCATCGCAACTTTTTGCATGGTTAGAAAAACCTCCTCAACACTCGTTTGATGTTTGAGTGACTTATGACAAATTGAGTATGTTTACAGCGGCTCTAACTGGTCGTGTTCTCATAGTAGAAGTAACCGCTTACGTTTTATTTATTCAACAAAGAGTTAAAGTAAGGTTAGTGCGAATTGAAAAAGACGGTTTTGAAGGAGTTCGTACTCGGAAACAAGTCTTAAATTTGCCTTTATCTTTGTAATCTTAATATTTGTCTTTGAACAGCATAATTGACAGTTGAAAGAAAGGGTTGTCTCGCGTTACGATGAATAAACTAGAATAAAGACTTTTCGCATTTTTTACGATCCTCACATGCAAGATCCCGCTTGAGTATTGACGAGTTCAGCATTTTTGTTTGTTTTCACAAGAACCCCGATTAGATCGGAAAAGAGATGCTTCCCGTTTTAACATAACCCCTTCGTCTTATTTTCATATAAAAATCAATTATGAAACATAAAGCCTTCTCGAAGTGGTACGAACATATATTTAATTATTAAGAATGTTTTGACCTACAAGAAGCACACTCTGAAAACGGTAAACAAGTTTTGGTATTAAAAAAATATAAAAGTGTTAATTTTTACAGTTCCCATCAAATGGAGTGCCAAATGTGAGAATTTTTAACCTCCTCCTCTTATGAGCCTTACATTGGTGTAACACATTTTTTTTCCTCTATGCATTAACTTAACGCTCTATATGTATATAAGAACAGAGTTTCTTCTAAATCCACGCGCAACTTAATAGATCAATAAAAATCCACACTTCATAAATTGAATTTCACAATTATTTTCGATACTTAAATTAATTAAAATACCCAAAAAAATTTATTTATAAGTTATAACCTCTTTTAAAATCTGAATACATATGTACTTAAGTCCGTCTAAGATTTTCAAAAATACTACTACTACTACTACTAGTTGCGTTTAAATATGATGAAAACTTTTATTTCACATGTGTTTATGCAAATTAACAGCTCGTTCACACCTTTTTTCTATAATGTGCGGCAATTATGCAAATTTCGAATAAAAAATCGACGATCGACAAATCGAAAGATAAGTAAAGATGATAGTCGTGCGAGTCTAACACGTTTTACCGCTTTTCCGCATTTGCTTTGGCTCGATCAATAACCATGATTCAATGTCTGAATTTCAAGTGGCGCAGACAGCATGGTTTCTGTTTCGAATGGCTGAAGAAGATGAGCATCGAATTGAGTGAGTAAATTAATGCGATGGCAGAATGTCAGACAAGTGCAATTGCACTGGTGCAGTAAGGCGAACCCACAGTGGCAGTGCAACAAAACAGGTATGTCAATATTGATTAGCATTATACAACGATTTAATAATTGATAAGCAGCGAAATCAAGTCGGCTTATTTGTTTAATACTTAACGGGGATTTACAATAATTGGTTTGCACAAAGTAACTAACAAAGTTTGTTTTACAGAAGTTTTACATTTAACCACCGTTTCGTATTTGAACAAGCAAGTTTGCGCAAACTCTATACAGTTAAGCATATATAAATTACAACTTCAAACTTCTTTTTAGCACTATAAATACAATTGATAATTATAAACTAATGTACAAATTGCATGTTTGTTTAAACTTTTCATGTCGTTTCGATGCATCACCAAAAGGGGGAATTTCCATTAAACATTCATGTAATTCCTACTTTGTATACACTGTTGTAAAAATATGTTGATTTGTATGCTTGTTGAGTTAAATAGGTTGTACAACAGTTTGTAGACATGCACATTACATATATACGTATTTCAATATATAGTATACAAAATAAAATAAAGTATTCAAAATATAGTATACCTATTTCAAGTGCAATAATATCAAGTGTCGGAACAATTTCTGAGATGCATTATCATTTTCATCTGAACTATTGAGTTGTCGACTACACACATACAAACACAAGTTTCGATTGATTCTTCTGTATTTATTTGAGATTAGTCATTCTTTATCCTGATCTCATTAATACTTAGACATATATCACATAAATTATTTATATCACCTATTTGAATACCCTTTAATTGATAGTCGATAGGCAGCTTGAGAAATGTAAAGCGATTTTAGATAAGCCTAACCCTTATTATACCCTTTTACCGCAGTTATAGACTTAGCAATATATAACAATATTGTCTTGAAGTGCAATATTCTAGAGTTATCTAAATCACGATATAGTTGAATTGCCTTGAGTCACCAACGAAAATATTCGACCCATAGCCTAGTAGAAAACTGAAGTTTATAAAATTTCCCATCCTTTCATAAAATTAGGCAACAAAAAGGTCGGTTTTAGCAACTACTAACTACAGTCTAATACCAAGAACAAAATTACTCCTAATTGGGCAATTAAGAGAATTTCAGCAATTTAAGCCTTAATTGTTCTCAATTAACATATAATTGAGCAAAAATTATTTAATTGTCAATTGAAAGTCAATTATAATTGTCCATTAAAGCAATGAATTCATGCAAAAATTCTCGGAAACTCTGTGAAATGTGTCCAATATGAATATATTTCCGATTATTGAATGTCATCAGAAGATATGATAGAATAATAAAATTAATAACAAATGAGACAAGACATTTTAGCAAAAAAGGTGATCATTCGTAAGTGCTTAGCTAAATTCGTATGGCACACATGAGGCTTTTACCGACGAAATGTAAAAAAATCCTCGAAATTATTTTTTAAAAACCATAAAATGGAGAAGAATAGGCCTTTCAAACCTCGAAATTTAGCGACAATCATTCGACCTGGTATTGAAAAGTTGAAAGACCATTATACTCATTTATCGCCCTCAATGGCAACAATTTTATATAAAATGCCGATGTTTTGCTAAGGAAATGCGGTTTTCTCAAAATAATACGAACTTTTCAGCCTGCATGGTATATAAATATTTTCAAAATCACTTACTTGAATCCTCCACCACGAAGCGTTTTGTATGTGTGGCCTTCATATACGGATCCATTCGTTCCTTGTTTATTGACATGCTGTTATCCATATGATGTGTCATTATAAATTCGAAATCTCAGTCGAAAATAATTAAAAGAGTAGGTTAACAACTTCTTCGCTTGGGCTGAGCGCTTGTATCTTCTCCGTCAGACAAGGGTTAATGAACTGTAATAAAAGAAGCATATAAAGGTATATTTAGTTGAATTTCAAGCTGCGCGTGTTAGCAATTTGGTAAAATTTAAACAAAGGAAAAGTTTTAATATTAAGTCCCAAAAAAATTTAATTATTTTTAGTTCCCATTTTTGTGGCCATTTTCATCGTGGCCGATGCGCAAAAAATGTTTGTCTGTTTATGCACATATTAGCAGTGGCAAAAGTTTTTTATGAAGTTGAGAAATTAATTTTTTCATTGCAATATGCCAATTAAATTAACATGGTGAAATTGTCGAAAGTCATTTAAAACTAATAACGGTAATTTGAGCATATGTGGATTTGACAAAAAAATGGAAAATTAAGCAAACGCTCAGTTTTTATTCGAATGAAAGTGTTCCGCTTCTATGAGCAAGTTTTCGCATGTAATTGATTGGTGATATTTTTTCTACAGTAATATCATAATGTTTATTTATATCCTATTGCAGAAATGCAAATTAAGTATGCTTGACTACCTCAAATAAAAGTAATAATAAAAGAGTAATGACCAGAGGAGATAAAGAAAAGAATTAAAGTAAAATAGATATTTTAGAAAATTTACTTTAGTTCTTAGTTCTCCTTCTAGTTTTTATATAGCATAGAATAATTTAATTTATTCTAGAGACTCTAATATAGTTATTTTATTATGATTCTAGTTTTAAAAAACATATAACTAAAGAAATTTTGTAGATCATTTTAGAATAAAGAAAAACCGACCGTACTGACCTCAGCAACTAATTTCATCTAAAGTTTTTTGAAAATTTAAAAAAAAAAGTTTGAAAATGTTAAGCAGAAAATATCACTGTAGGTTGAAGACCGAAGGTATCCTCCAAAATTATGTATATTAATACATTAGCTTCAAATTATGTATGGAGATATATTCGAAGATGTAATCTTAATCCTTCCTCCTAATTCTTCCAGGGATGGTCATATGTTATAAGTATTGGCACAGTCCAATGTTTTTCAATGTAATCAAACTATGTCCGCATTAAAGCTTAACATAATTAAATTTTTATTTTCTCAGAAAAAAAAGGAACGTTTCAATTAACTGCCGTAATTTATTTAAAAATATTATGCGCCAACTAAAAGGTAATTAAAGCCGAAGCAATAAATTTCTAAGCGTGTGGCATACCTACATGTGGTATACAAAACCTGACATATAATATGTATAATATGAAATAATGAGCCGTGTTTAAGTAATATTAATTTTATTAGCTATTTTATTTTGAGAATTGGGACTGCGCTATTCCTGGGTCCCCTTCTTCTTCGTATTTATATTTCTACATAAAAAATTTTTAACCAATGGATAAAAACTTCACAAGATAACAAATTCAAATTTTTTAGACTCTCACACCAAACATAATCAGAGGCCCTGAAAACTTGTATACAAGAGTAATATTAATAATAGCATCCAAGAAAAATAGACATAAACGCATTTTCAACCAATAAACCAGAATTACTTGAAAACTAGCGCAAGTCGAAAACTTCCGAGATTATCTTAATAATATTGTTACAATTTTATTGACCTATGTTATCAAACTCCGTTTTTGTTTCAAAAAACTTTTTACTAATTACTCTTATCACAATTTCGACGGAAATGCAGCCTTCGTTGAAGAAATTCTTAAACTTCAGTTCTCCCCTTATCATAAATTTAGTCGGAAAGTAGTATACAAAAAATTACGCTTTAATATTGAATTTTATGTTTTGCAGTCAGACAGAGAAAAATATAAAAAAAATAATATTATATTATGAAATATTATGAAATAGAAAAAACTTGACTAAGAAGTGTAGTAAATATTTATTTACAAATTGTGAACATTTTTATTTATGATGAAATATTGGTTTAAAATGTCATTCTAATTAAATAATGAGTATTATTATTACTTATTTTTTCTGACTTACTTATTTGTTATTTTTATTATTTTTTGGGAGTTAGTTGTTTTTTTTTGACGCAAATAGAAATTTCGAAGGAATTTTTAATAATTTTACTAAAGATTGTAATTTTGACTCACAAAAAAATTAAGTGGAGTAGAGTTTTTTTATTAGATATTTTCTTCGTAACTGAGTATCACTCAAATTGTACATTTATTTTAATTTCTTAATGTAAATTGTGCTTAACTAAATATGTTTGCATTTATTTATATTTATTAAGCACTTTTTATGCTTTATTTCAACTAAAAAAAAGTTATACTCTCCAGCTTTCTATTTTTCGAGAAAACTATTCTTTAAAAGAAATAATTGTTTACTTAAGAAACTTAGTGCTTTGAGTCAATAAAAAATATATTTTTCATATCTTCAATTGCATTTCCAAATGGAAATCTTAATTATAAAAAACTTTTCAGTTATTTTCAACATTTTTACCAGAAAAAATGTTTTCTAAATGATTTTTTTTTTTTAATTTGATATTTTTTTATTTGACATTTTTTTAGTTTGCAATTTGCGTAGACTTGAATATAGTTAATTTAATCCTTTTTTCATTTTAGTGACACTTAAATTTTAAATTTTCATATTTTTATTTTGCCGGTGCACATGTGAATTATTAATTTTATCCGTATCATTATAATAATAATAATCCAACAATATTGTTGCTTTAAATTTGAAATGCTTAATTTTGCTTACTCACACATTCAATATAATTTTATTCAGTTCTTCTGAATCTTCTTCTTCTTCTTCAGTTCTTCTTCTTCACTTTTATTTAAGAATCAGTATTTTACTATTTTATATTCACTTAATTACGATGTACTTCAATTCGTTAGAATATTCTTGAACCTTGTGGTTCATAACACAACCATAACTGTTGACTTACTGCGTTCAACTAAATTTGCGCGCCACTTTAAAAAGTAAGTAAGCTAACTTCGCACGCAAACACAATCAAATTGGAAATTGGTGCAATGCGAGACGAGTCTTGCGTTTCATTTCATTACTCATTAACCAGTTTTCGGTTCGGTTCGGAGGATTTCGCGCGGCAGTACCCACTAACGTGCAGCGATCTACACCAAGCGAATTCGAACGTTTGTGTGTGTGTGTGTGTGTGTGTGTGTGTGTTTAAGTTAAGTAAGTCACTTGTTTTTCCAAATTTTCAAAATGCTTTCACTCGCGCTCGCTTGGGAATTCCTTATCAGATCTCCACAGTGGCGTTCTCATCCGCTCAAGTCAATTGCTGAGTGATGATATCGGACTGTTGACGCGATTATTAGAACCGCCGCTTTTATTTCGCACACAACCTTGGCCAGGCGACCGACTGAGCCGCAATGAGTCGGGCTTCAAGCTAAAAGCAGCGAGCAGTGCAGCGTTTGAGGCACATGGTTTGCTCAATGGATTAATGTTTACGCATATACATGGCGGGTGTTTACGTGTGCGTATTAATTATTTAAGTCTGCGCCGATCAAAGAATTTCCTTGCGGCGGGCGTCAGTCAACGACACGTCTTGGCGATTAAGCGCACGTCACAATCATTCACACTGTTGTGCGTCTCGTCTTGCGCGTTCGCATAAAGCGCATACGCAGCGTTTTCTTTGTATGCACTTACATTTTACTTAATTTTATTTTTTATGCGACAATTCATTTTTTCTTTAATTATTAAAATTGAGGCAACCTGTTCAATCAACAGTCTCATCAATCAAGCCATCAATTGTCTTCTTTCATTGAATTGTCTCAATGAGGTTGGAAGTTGTGTAATTAAAGAAATTGAAATGGCACACCTTAATTACGGATCACTGGTATATTTTATGTAAGGCACACAAGGCATGTTTACCACCTTATAATAGGTATGTACATAGAGAATGAATTCGAAAAAAGCCTTCCTCATGTTATGCTTTAGGTTAGACTTTATCCAAAAATGTTTTTCTACACTTTCAGAGGATAATTAAAATATATGACGCTCTATTTTTGTTGAAAAAATCCAAACTTTTAGATTCCAAAAGTAACTAACTAATATGAAAAATAATAATCTGCGGGAAGCACTAGTTAATCGTAGCTTAATGAACAAACGTTATTAATTAATCAATATGAAAGCAACTTTACATAGTTACTTAAAATTTTTAGTTATTTATAAAGATTATATATAATACCAGATAAACTCTTGACCCTATTTAAATAACAGAGGGGAATTTTTTTTTAAGTGATATATATATTAGTCACTTCCATTTAAAAAAGGAAGATATTGCGTCAATAAGCTCTGCTTTCTAAAATAAATATTTTACATAATAAAATATATTTTATATTCAAATACCAAGAAAGTCTTTCCCCTAATCTGTTGGAGTTCAAAAAACTTGGTCATTTTCCTGCCAGAATATAAAATGTGGCTAGTTAGTGGCTAGGTAATACAGTAAATATAAGTCGGCTTCTTTTCGCTAATGCTCTGCTCGCCATGTTTGAGCTCTGCTCTCTTATCTGAAAATTTCATATATAAAAATAACAACTAGGTTATTGAGTTGAATTCAATTCGGAATGTGATATACCTCATTAAAGTGATAAACAGATTACTATTCTGACTTTATTTGATTATACCAGTCCATGAAGTTTATATCACTTGTTTGTTCGATTCACTACTCTCCAAGTTTGGACAAATAGAAGAACTATTAATGTTAAACTAATGTTACTATATAATAAACTATGTTACACAAATCTTTTAGACTATAATTCCAAGTTTGTGACTTAACTTAGGTCCTAAAAATAAAGGTTAGAAATTGAAACGTTGACTAATCGAGAGTGTAAAATCTTGAACTAGTATAACCGTTTATTGAATTCAGTAAATACGCTTGTTGTGGGGTCTCAATTATAAAAATTTTATTTAATTAATTTGACATGAATACTGAATACGTGTACTGAAAGCAAAGGCTTGAATTCAATAGAATGGATCAAGAATACTGCTTTTTAATAACCCAGTGATACCCTGTTTCGACATAAGAAATTATGTTGGAAATGATAAGATAATAAACATCACAAGAATACAAGTGAAACCCCAGCAATTCGGATTAACACCAACAAATTTATATAGGAGCACTTCAGTTTGATGGACGCAGAATCGATTTTGGAATGGTTTCGGGCACATGTACTTAAAATCTCTTATCAATTGACGCGCAGGCCTTTCTGGGGGTTTGAAATTATGTGGAGTCGAACGTAATAGAACTATAATAGAAATGTCAGATGACGCCTGATACGTAAAAGTGCCCAAAGCCAGACACATAAATACCAATCCACAGAAATCACGTATAGCAACCGTGTTTGGAATTTTTTAAATAACCCTTTATTTATCTCTAAAACACTCCAGATTTCATCATGCATATACCGAAATATCTTATCTCAATCGAATCCAGAAAACTTAGAAGAGCTGTTGTTGTACGTTCTCTGCCAAAAAATGTGACGGAATTCACAGAGAACAAAAAATTGGTAGACTCGATTTGTTTCGAATATGAAAAACAAATGCGCATGCATACTACCATATATTTATAATAAACACTAGACCTTTGAAAAGAAATCGTGTTCCGCTTGGAAATCGTATTGTCTGTCGCAATATTAAGAGAAGACATTCTCCCTCCCGCAAGACTCATTCCCTTTCAGGTGAGTAGCGGAAAGTATGAGACCATGGCAATTTAGTCACAAGAACAAACATATATACATACATACTATATACACTGATTACCACTGATATGGAGGAATAAACTCAAGTTTTTATTGAATTAAGCGAAACAAATAATAATATTATATTTATGCTGATGCCGGCAACAAAACAACTTCAGTGATAATATCATGTTGTATGCTGAATTATGTGTGTTGTAAGAACACATTGAAGTTTACTTTGTAACGGTAGGAGGTGGCATATTCGCATATTCAGAATTTTTACTTTCCATTTCAAGCTTATTTGAATAATATTTCGCTGCAATACAAGTTTTTATATACACCTCAACAACATTACAAATTCGAGTTTACTGTTTTGTGTTCGTGAACAATTGTGGAGTGTTTGCAAACTCCAATCTTTGTATTAAAAAAAACTGGTTTTAAAAATTAAATGATTCTTAGAGTTTTCTGTACGTTTCCCTGTTTTTTGTCGCTGTTGTATCATGAAAAATCAAAAATTTTCGAAGCATCTTTTCATTATCATACTAAGTATTCTTGGTTTAAAATTTCTCAAATCAAGACCAATTTTTATTGTTGCCTTTTATTACTTTAAAGTGAACTCTAACGGAGTAGAAAGAGCAGAGTGCATTAACTGCATTTTTTGCCAAACAGCCTTAAACCCATAAGTACCGAAACAGCCATGTTTAAGATGAGTAAGGGGCTACTTTTTGTGTGCTATACCCGTGTTTCTAAATGTAGTTTAATGATGAACACCATACTGGCCAATAAACTTTATTGAGTAATATTCCGTTTTATAGTCTGAGTATAGCTTTAAAGAAGTTGGTTCTTCGAATAAATGGATGGCTTCAAGGGGACTTTAGGTGATGTGCGGCTAATAATTTACCATAAATGGGATTTGTTGTTATCATGATCATATCGCATAAAAAATGTTTCAACTAAACTAACTTAATTTCTTAAAATTGGTATTGGTCTAATTTGGTAACTTATCCCATAAAAGGGTATTCACCAATGCAAACTATCCAATAATACATATTACGGTTTTCAGCTCATCTTTTATCTTCAATTAGTAATAAGTATGAAAATCTTGTTCGAGCCAAACCATGTGATCTCATATATAATAGAGTCAATTAAGTAGACGGATGTGCGTGGATCACGTTTTGCGGTAATTGCATTGAGCCTCACTTTAACACTTCATTCGAGTGTAGCTTTTACTCATGTTTTGCCATTACAAATACATGTGAATGTATTTATAGTTTCATTAGATTACTTTCTCAGCGTTTAGCTGGCCTTTGAACTTGAAAATGTTTACAGCTCTACAAACACACTCTACAAACAAGGGCTCGCAACACATTTGAGCCCTTCATTGCAATTTAGTTACTGATCTGTTTTCAAAATATTTACACAGTCGAGCTTTTTAAATGATTTCAAAACGCAAATCTCGCAATCGACGCTTTACTGAAGCGTAACTAAAACGCAATTGCATGAAAGCACTTCTAAGGTTTTTCTTTTGCATAAGTATATAAACTAAATAATACCTTCACCATGTGCAATATTAAGTGCTGCAATATTAAGTGTACTATTTATTATGTTGCACTAAAAGGTAACTTGCGTGTTTGGGTTGCTAGTAGGGTGAGCGGTCTAGTTTTGAACACATTTAATAGAAGGAGTTGGCAGCATCAATTTCCAAATAATATGTGTGTATGTATATGTCACAGGCTCGGCTGAGTTTCAGGAAGAAAGTACAAGTTTTCAGCTACCTCGGAAGTTCTGATGAATTAAATGAGAAGTTTCTCGGTAGTTATATTACCCTCAGTTATCAGTTAAGATTCGGTTGTTAGGATAACTTTGTGATGTTAATCAGAGGCAGGAATGTTGTTGTTGTTATATACCTAAATATTTTTAGGGAATACTCCCGAGTTGACAGTCTTTGGCTGGATATAAATCCAGATCCGTTCCGCTCACGTAGAACCTTTCGTCTTGGGAACGGTTAAAGCGGAAATAGAGCCCTGTGATGTTGCGCACCTCTAGCCACTACACCTTTGCGAGAGGTTGATATAAATAAGTTGCAGCTGGTCTCAAAAGTTGTAAAATGTTAACATAGACGCCCTTAATCTAGGGTGTAAGAAAATTCTGTCATAGTCAACGCGCTGACTTAAAATTTTTGAAGCTCTTGGACTGGTTTATACATTGAAATCAGTTCACCCGGACAATATTGGAAATGCTTTACTCCAATCTCATTTCATTCTTTCTCATACTCGCAAATAGGAAAGCAAAGACTCTTATTTGGAAAGTGAAAAATTATGTAACCATCGTTGATGTTCTCAGAGAGTTTTAACTTTAGTAAGTAAGTGTAAACCCTTGAGTTGAATTTAACTACCCTTATAACCCGAGGATCTCGTCGTAAAATGAGACAGGATACACATAAATCATAAAACAATGATTTCTGGTTTCTACTAAGGCAATTCGAAAAATCAGTCCAGAATAAGCGACATCTTTTCAATTTCTACTTCGGCTCTCATTTAAACTCACAAATTCTTAATTGGGGTTTGTTTAAAACGATCTCATAGAATTTCAGTAAAGTTAGAAAATTCAATAATCTTCATAAACTTTTCTTTCTTAATTAATAATTGATCACCCTAATAAATAATTCGTATAGTAATTATTTTATAAACGTGTAAGTTTCTTGCTACATTATAAATTGTAATAATTAAAGTACTGTTTTGCTTAGTATCACCGGCATCGGTTGTAACAACAACAATAGCAATATCAACAAATAGCTAATCGCACTTATATATATATGTAAGTGAGTATGTGTGTGTAAATATATATGCACGAGTGTTGACTGCTGATATCAGTTGCTAAAGGCAATAGCGTCAGAAGAACCGGTTTCTTATTTTAACTGAGCACTTAAATACATAAATACATACATACATACTACATATCAATTCGTATTATTTTCAATTAATTATTGATTTTATAATCTGTATGTATGTATGTAATTCGGAGCAAACCGCATTGGAATTCCCCAAAATGTCAACTTTCAAGAAAAAAGGCACTCAATGTCACAGACCAGTTAAATTCGAAGTACTGTAACTGCAAAATTCTTAGAAAAAAAAAAAATTAATTAAAATTATGTTTGTATGTTTTCATTGAAGTCGGTGAAATCGGTCAACATCAGTAATTGTGTTGGTAAACGCATACATATTTATATATTCTTTTAATACAACCCAACTAGTCGTTGCGTTTTTTGAGAGCGGTATGTATATGTATGTATTAATATACATGTATACATACATATGTAGAAAATCTTTGCACCACCTTGACAGCTAAAACGCCGCTTGGGTCATTAGCCAATAGCAACTACTTTGATTTCAGAGGGTTTATGAACCTAGAGTATGTCTGTTTGGACATAGCTCATATATATGTGTATGGATTGCGCTGCCATATCATTTTATTTTTGCGATAAGAGCGAACATACGTGCACACTTTTATTTGATTTAGTAACCCACATTGCCTGCCGTAGCTGAAAACTTCTGTTCCTTAGATATTACCGTTATAATCATTCCAGAACAGATTTTGAACGGGATATGAAACGAACCATGTGTCTGAATGAAGCCGGGTCAGCTGCACCAGTACCTTACGATTTGGTAGATCGTCCTCTATATCCCTCATATTGATACTGATATCTACGAAGTTTAGCATTTAGGCTCATTAAGGACATGGATTACTTCGGTCAACGTGGTTAAAAAATGGTTAGAGTAAAGTAAAGGCACCACAAGACTTAAACTCATATCAAATAGACTTGAATTGAAATATAATAGTATGCCATGCTCACTTTATCTGCTTTAGTGAATTGAAAAGTGTACGGTTAAAAATATTTCTGAAAGAAAAGAAGGGCTTCAAAGTAAATATAATTTTTAAAGATTTCTTTTTCAAAAATATATACGATAGAAAATTTTTAAAAATTTGTTGTTAAAAAATTTTAATTCGAAAGATGGTTTAGAAAAAGTAATACTGCAAAATGAGTTTTAAATGGAAACGGTTTCAGTACCTATACCATACTGCCGAAAATATTTCTTGAGTGGATTCCAACCTATTTTAAAATGTGAAAAAATAAAAAATTTGAAATAAGAATTGAATATAAACAAAATGTTACAGTTTGAATATTTTTGAGAAGGCTGCCAACAGTTTGAGATATTTCAACCAATTAAATATTGAGACAGACTTCTAGTGAATAAAAGAATCGTTGCCAGCAAAAATTGATAAAATAAATTAATAATTACTATATTATTAAAAATACAAGTTATCTTTAATTTTTTAAAGACTTTAGTCGACAAATAGTATCCCTATTTTTCCCTCTCCTTATTGGATTCAATGTTTACCCTATACCCTGCTGCATCTATGTCGAGTATATATTTTTCAATAGATAAATGAAATATCTTTTTTCCCTTCTTTTAAGTAAAAGAACTTTTGTAATTTAGTGATAAATTTTCGGTAAAATAATATATAAGCTAAGATAACTAGCTGCTGTGCACATTTTTGCAACTTCTACAAGAATTATGTAACCAAAAATTCATATAAAAATCTACTAGACAGATAACAACTCGAATAGGTTGGGCTAACATGCATATTTCCCATTTTATCTGTAAGAAAAACAGGCAAACCCTCTATACCACTTGTTGGTTTTGAACATGATGTTTCATTACATATATTCATGTGTATGCGTATAAAGGTATTTGTACATACATATGTATATATTTATTTTTCCAAATGAAAACATTTTCTGACAATTATGTCGGAAATTCATAGTATAAGATATGCATATGTATATCTAAAATAAATATGTACATGTATGAGTTTACATGAAAGTGAAGGTGTGAATACTATAAGAATATATGAATGCATACATATGTACATATAGTATATATAGTATATGAAAGGAATATTTTCGCACGGTCTGTGCACACACTGTCTGTTAGCACTTTCTTAATGACGAAAATACTTCCGCTTTCATTTATAATTTGCCCACACAAATATTTTGGTCAACACACATAAATCAAGCAAATCAAGCAAATCAACCATATTTGATGATAATGTCAAAGGCGGCAAGTCTTTGCATCATTTAATTGAACCTAATTGACGTGATAATCGCTTACTTGTGAACATTTAGTAATGTTTTGTTAATTTACTTTAATTTTTATATGTGTATATTTATTTTTATTTTTCGAAAACTTACCTTTCCTTTATACCTATTGTATATGTAAGTATGTAAGCACATAAATGGGTGACTTTTATAAAACCCAATAAATAGTGAGTCGATTTACGCTATTCTTCCGTTATTTTTGAAGAAACTCTCTCACGTTAAAGTTTATTTCAATATAATTTCAGCTTAAATGCTTTTTGTTCACTCGAAATTCTAAGAAAATCACAGACTATCGGCCGTTCCGTGACTTATGCCAGTCACATAATTTTTGCTTAATTTTTAACGTCAAGCGAATACACATTTATATATTTTATTCGATATTTTATTTTTATTTTTGGAGAACCGTTCAATGTAACTTCAACGCCGCCACTTGCCGCCGATCATAAGGAAATAATTTACATACAAACATATGCACAGTTTATAAAAATTATTTGTTCAATTTGAAATGTAGAATTTGCCATTTATGCAAATAGATTAATTTTATTTAATTAATTTGCTAATATTTGCATGAAATTTTACTGTTCGCTATTCGCAGTAAACTGTGGGCGCGTTTCGCTCAATTGTTTATACGAGTTCAAAATAAATTGTTATTGTGACTTTGTTTATTTACACCGACGCTTTTTAAAAAAATATTTCTTAATTTAGTTTATTTTTGCTGCATAGATACACATACTATCAAATCAATAATATGTGTACACCCAGTCGTAAACAGGAGCAGTGTGAGTTAGGCTAATTTGAGTTAGCACTAGTCCACTTAAAAATGAAAGCATGTGGCTACAACGTACTTTCGGTTCCAATTCTTTATATTTGGGCATAAGCACGTGGTAACAATTATCTAGCTGGAAATTTGTTCTTATATTATTTATACTATAAAAATTTTCATTCCGTAAGACCTAGGTTGGAGAAACATTAAAAAATTGAACAGCGATCGCCCCTAAATGCTCCGAATGGAAATATATAACATAAAATTCTTTAACCATTCGTTGGCGACTTAAAACTTATAGGCCCCTCCATTTGTGGTACAGCATTATCAAAAGTCATTTTTTTATTTATATTATGTATTTTTTGAAATATTTTGAAATATTTTGAAAATTTTACGAATAAGGAAAATAACCACACCCACCATATCAGTATATTGTTCAGAAATGTTAAAAGAGGATTATCAAATAATGTTACATCCGTCTCTTCAGCTGAGTTTTTACAGAATATATCGAACAGATTGCGAAATATTTTAATAAAACTTAGAGAACTTTTTAAAAAGGAACAAATCGGTTCACACATTCCTCTGATCTTCTTATATCTATCTAGAATATTTCACTTATGCATATGTACCAAGAGCGGAGTAGATCGGCCTGTACTTTCACTAAGCACCTAGATATATTTATGTCGATCTCCATTAACTATTTTGGCTTTAAAATGTATATTTTGGATTTTAATTGAGATGCTAGGTAGCTAGGTGCTAGGTGATGAAGCTAGGTAGCCGTATATATAGTATTTAAATTTTTTTTATAGTTTCAGCATTGTAAATATCTCGAAATATTTCAAACTCCTTTAATTCTTATAAGTTCCTTTTTTTACACTTAATATTTTTTAAAAAATTTCAAATTTTTGTCAGTATTTGTTATTTGTAATTTCTCTAGATCCCATTACTTTTGGAATACTTGGCAAATAATAATAGTAAATCTAGTATGCCACAGCCATAAGACTGCCCCCATTTTATCTGTTAGGTACATAAAAGTATTTACGAAAAAGTGCTGTTTTGTATATGTAGACTTTCAAGAAAATCTAAAATTAGATTTCGAATGCGTCAATAAGCACTTGCCTTTGTTTCACTCACCGATTTTTTGTTTTTAAACATAAAATATAGGATATACCAACTATATATGCATGTACACAGCCTGTATGTAAGTATGCATGTAAATATTTGTAATATATTAAACTTAATCCACATTGTCGTTGACAAATTTTATTAATTTCAAGTCGTTTGAAGGAAAAAAATATATATATTTGCCGTCTTCGATTCGCGAAGGGCTTGAGAGTAGCGAATCGAACAAACTACACCAGTTGTTCAAACAAAGCGGAGACACAGGCTTTCATTAGTGGAGAAGTACTAATTCCCGCGCAATAAAATATTTTAATAATCCCTTAGTTTCAAGCGGCGCTCATGTCTTACGTTTTCTCTATATTTCTCAATATAATTATAACTTAATATTTGTTATAATAAAAAAAATTTTATTTGTTTTTTAATTTTTTACGGTAATTCGCCATTTGAGCCATTTACAATGGAAAAACTGGGCTAAAATGTGTAAAACTAAACTAGGTAGGATTGAAGATAACATTTATACTTTAGTGAGGCATCCGCATTACTCTCTGGTATCGAATTCAACTCGATAACGTTGTAGTTGCTTTTCCATGTATAGTTTTGGTCAAGAGAATAGCACGCAAGTATGGCGAGCAGAGAAACGACGAATAGAAGATTGCTATTATATATACTATACTTGTAGATTGAAATCTTATTTTGTGTCCATGTCAGCTGCTCACTGGTGACGCAGTACGCAATTTTAGTTAAGTATTTCAAAGAATTATTTCTTTTCTTTTTTGAAAGCAAAAACAATAAAAACAACATTTTTTATAAAAATCGATTTTATTATTCAACTTAGTTGCCATCAAGGCGATAGATCCATTATAGCGATATTCCAACGTATAGATAACATTTTTGAAGAACGATTTCTTTTTTGCTTCAGAATAGGTCTCAGTCGCGGCGATTAGTTCTTCATTTTCGCTAATTCCTTACCAGCGTTTTATTTACGCCTGTGAACGGAAAAAATATCGCTATAGCCAAATCCGGAGAATTCGGTGAATGTAGAAGCAATTTTGCCCTTGTTTTGAGCTTTTGCGACACCCATTTTGCGCAGTACTTCCGCGAACCCAAATTTTCGTTCACAATCCAGCTCGTTCATTTGATATCGTTAGAGTATCAGCTATCTCTGTATCCTATTTTTACGCTCATCCAAAATAATTTTTTGACTTTGTTTGATGTTATCGTCCGTAGCAGCATCTTTTAGACGTCCACTGGGTTGGTTCCTCCTCTTCAGTACTCATATGTCTTGAAAGAATTTAGCAAACCGCTTATGAATGGATACTTCGTTTGGTGCAGAGAATGGAAAACATTGACTAAACCACTTTTTGGTATTGTTTCAATGAAATACGAACTTTTCCATTTTTCCAAGATACTAAAACTTGCGTTATTCGAATCTCATAATATAATCTCAAACATATCTCATATTGCTCGATGGAGCAATAAAAAATGTTCTTAAAATGTATATTGAAGAGAAGTATATAAAAGTTAAATAAAGAAAAATTTGGCACAACTATTTGTACGTTTTCGAAAAAGTTTGCTGTTTTAATTTTGCGCGATTTTCCGCTATAAAACGAAAGCAGTCTTTAAGACCATTCACCAGTGAAAAAGTTTCTTAAAAACTTAATCTGCATACTTGTAGTTATTTACATATATACATATATACAGTGGAAGGAAAAAATTTGCACATAAAACCATTTCGTTTAAATGATGAGCCAAAGGCAATTCGGAGAGAGTTTAAACGCGCATGAGTTTCCATATACATAGCTTAGAAAGCCCACCCCTTGCTACAGTCATATAAATAGTAAACATATGCGATTAGTTAAATTATAGCTCGGCGCAAATTCAAATCATGAAATTTATTTATTGTGTGACAAAAAATTCTAATAAACTCTATATATGACTCTAGCAAATTATACCGTATATAAAAACCAATCAAATATTTTTAATTAAAAAAATTCTTTGATATTGAAATTATTACTTCACGTAGCTTTGTTCACTTCACCTTCACCACAGTCTTGTCGAACCATGATAAGCAAACAAAGTCAACAGGACATGGCCAACTGTTCATTCGAATTGTTGACTTGAACAGTTTGATAAGCTACTAAGCACAAAATCAGTGTCATTCAATACTGTCAACACTAACTTGACTTTGATACCAGTTTGCTTCTTAATGTCATTTTTGTTGGTATATATCTGAGGTTATAAACCGACGACTAATCCAAAGCAAACACTGGCGTGTTTCTAAAGCGTGATATTGTGCGATTTGTTGAAACTACTAGAAAAATCTTTTAAACTTAGAACCATCTAACGGGTTTCAAATTTTCAGGCATGCATCAGTAATTTATTTTTGAGCTTTAGACTCTATATCTAGACATTATATCTAGACATTTTTAGATGTTTTAATATATCCTTTCAAATTTACGATTTTCATCTGGTCTTTAAAATTATAACACAAAACAATTTATAATACCAATGTCCATTTATATATATGCAGAATATATGTATACAGAATAATACAGTTGACGTTCTTGACATTATGTTTAAAAGGAAGAGAACTTAAATTTTTTTTAAATTTACTATGAAAGTTGGACAGTTCGCTTCGTTTATGACGAAGCTTGTCGCAGTCTTGCCTCTATTATTCACGATGTACATCTTCACTGCAACAGAATATCCAAATTCTCTCTTGGCGGGTATGTTTACGCAGGTTCGACTGTAGTTTCTACGGCAATTATTATTTAATTAAATTAAAATAATTATGCTTCAATTTTTTTTTTGTTTAATAGAAAATGTCCACAAATTTGTGTAATTCCCAATTGAGTGATTCCAATTAAATGCCTACAAGATTATTCTGGAAATGCACTGGCGACAGATAATTAAAGGTCTCCTGCTATGGACACAAGCAATATAGTAAAAACAAATACTCATCACATCGGCAACTAAATGTTTAATGCTCGTGCCGTAGCGAATATCTTGCAATAATGGGCTTAGCGGCTAAAGTCGTTAATACTGACGAAATGGGTGTGTAGCCAAGCTCATTTCAATAAATAAGTTATTTAAAGTTCTTAAAATATATATGTCATATATGTATAAGTATTTCTCTGTTATTATATATATTTATCAACATATGTAGATGCATACATATATACTCGTTCGTTAAAGTGCACGAGCAAGGATTTACTAACATTCGTATGCAGAGCAGGTTGTTGCAATCTAAAATGCGTGGCACCTTAAATTGAGGTGTGACGGTGATTAAATATCAAGAATTTTACATATTTATACAAAGTTGTTATTTAATAATTATTTAAAGCGTAAAACTGAGAAGAAATTATAGAAAAGTATATAAACATTTCAGAGCAATTAAAACAAAGACAACTATTTTACTCTGTACAACATGTTACGGCAGTATTAAAAATATATACAATCTTTTATATTTATTGGGAGCAAATACGTGCTCAGTTTGTTAAGTGAGGGAGTTTTTCAATAAAAAAAAAATTATTGCTATAGTAAATCGTATATCGTTCGGCACAGTAAGTACAGCTTACATGCTCATATAATTTTTGAACTCTGCTGTGTGTCTAAGTGTCTGTCCAAAAAAGTCGTCTATTATATGGTTTCCGTTAAAACTTCATTGTCCAACTTGATCTCTGGTACGTTTTATTGGGTAGATGGTGCTTCCCCGGTTGCTGCACAAAAAATTAAAAGCTGTTGCTCAGCTACTTTATATATTTATGTGTGTTTGAACTCCGTTCTTTAAAAAAAAAATGTGTTTGGAAGCAGGTACACATTTATCCAATCGATTTCAACTCAAGAGAGTATACTTTATTAAAGTGTAAAAATCGCTTGTTCTCTAACTCTATTTCAGCATGCTCGTCGATTTTATTTATACCAGTTTTTTGTTGACGAAAAAGTACCCGGTTTCTATTGGATCTTCAAACTGGCTTTTGACTTTATATAACTATTATCATACATTTACGTAAATATTTATTGCCTATGGTAGGTTTAATGTTATTTATTTTTTCATTGACATTATCTAGTAGTGAATTTATGCCAGCACTTATCGACTGTGCCCTGTATTTGTACAGGTATCGAATTATATATACGTTTGGAAGGCAACTTGACAATGACAGTGAAATTATATTGATTAACTTTTTCCCATTTCATTTTGAACAGAGTGTAAAATTAAAATTAATCGTCTCAATTAAGTGGAGAATATGTCAAAAATAACAACAACAATAGATAATAACAACAAACAAATTGCTGGCATGCTGACAATGCGATTCTCATTATTTTTTTTATTGTACACACACATGCATATGTAGCTGCATAAAGATTACATCAAACGCAGCAGCAACAATGATTTGAAATGAAAGAAAAAAGTCGTAAATAGGAAATTTGCGCAAATAAATAACGATACAATCGTAATACCGTTACACGTTGTGTGATAATCGCGGCTAACTTACAGTCAATAAGGTAAAAGTGAAATAATATTCACCCTGAATGCCGCAAAATCTACTATATAGTATGTATATGATAGCAACTGCGCATCTTTATCATGTTTGTTTTTGGTTTTTGGTTTTTGTTTTTTTTTGCTTTTGGTTTTTGCAACAATTAGATGTCATCCTTTATTTATGACTCCCAATAGCCTGTTTCCCGATTGTTTACATTGTTTTCAAGGCTTGTCAATAATACAGAAGCAAACCGGTTTTGTTCGTATTATCTCAACCCCATCTAATGTTTTCTCATTTATTGTTGAACCAAGGAGTGTAAGTAATCTTTCGATCATCTACATTTTCAAAACTGAGATAAATAACAGAGGCTTATTGACCAGTACTTCGTTAAAACGGAAAGCTATCTTTCAATAGAATTATCCGTCAATTGATTTGTGTGTTTGTAGTCCTTATCTGCCGAAGGATGGTTAAAGAATGTCAACCAGTAATTGAACACCATAAACGACACAACAAAATATAGCTGAAAAATTTAATAAAATGTAACCAAAAAGGTTTCAGTATTACGGTTTACAACTCAACTAAGTTGAATCGAAATTGAAACAACTAAACTTTAAAATAAGTAAACTCTCTCTTGTCATTATTAACAATTACAACCTGTTTTGATTGAAGTTATATTGATGTTCACCACAGAACAGATAATATAACAGCTGATGATTTTTTAACAGAAATTTAAAACAATACAATTGCATCGTGATCACAATAACAATTTTTAATTGGCAAAGAGCTACAAGACTGCGCTATGACAACCCTTGGTAATGAGTTGTCAGTTTTTGATGTTGTTGACAACATCACTAGCACAAGGTTGTAAACGTTAATGGCTTAAAAAAGTTGTAAGACAATGACAACTCAACTTTTTCAGCAATTTTTTCACAATTTGTATTGTTAACAATAATACGAAATTGTAAAATTTCAACTGAAATGAAATTGAGTTGTTAGCCAGCAATTAATAGTATACACATGTGTTATTATGTTTCTATCATTACTAAATTAAAAATCATAAAAATATTACGGTTGTTTTTGTCAAAAATTACTTATACGACCTGTAGATCTTCTTCTTTGAAAAACTACACTTCGCAAGTTCTTTACAACTATCTTTATTTTCGTCGGTAATAGATACATGAAAAGCCTTTAAAACGAAATAACGGAATAAGTTTAAAGATTTTAATATTTTCCTCGAAAAGTCTAACCGATCTGAATCTAATGTTCTAGGTCTAGGTTGGTGTTTTGGATATGAAGTGCTTCGTCGCCAAGCTCGCACCAGTATAAATATTTCATATACTTGTATAAATTCTTAAAGAGTTTTCTTTGAAGTCGATAATTTTTTTTTTTAAACCTTGGTAATTTTTTTATTTTTGAGAACATTTGCTCTGTGCTTAATTAGTTTCGTGTACTTTTTTTTTGTTTTGATAGGAAATTGCATTGATGCCATTAATTTGTTGATGGTTTAGTTGCAAATAAATAATAGAGAAAATACGTTCACGAACATACATACATGTGTACATTACACAATAGCCAATTTAGCTAAGAATCGTCAATGAAGATTATACCGGCGACGGTAAGTGGAACATTGTATTTACATGTCTATATATAATACAAATAGAAATGGCAATCGGCCGCATCGTCAGGCCTCTTTAATTGCAGCTAAAGCGGTATTTCATTAGCAAAGTGTATTAGGGCGATCCTTAAAACATTAAACTAACTAATTTTTGTATTATCACCCCTCAAACGGTTATACTACGGATAAAGATAACATACGTAAATTAATTTGCTGCCATTGTAATGATTAGTGTGCGTCAGGCAGGGGTAAATGATTAATCTTTTTTTATGGAACCAGAATAACTTAAAATTATATGATGGTTTTTAATCAACTTTTAAGTAATAACAACACATGTGAAATTTGGTTCTAATGGAAAATAATAAAAAAAAAGGTTAGTTAGTAGTAATTTGTTAGACATTTTTCATTTACTGATAAGTTGAGTTATATATAATATACTCATTGAAAAAGAGAAATTTGAATTTAGATCTTTGTATAACACGCCATAATCATCTCCAAAATGTATATGTGATATTGTCAACTGTAGTTGTATTAAGGTAGAGATTTACATTTAAAGAATTTGCTTTAATGAAAATTTCCCCACATTATAGACCTACCCTAATGTGCATGCATATATATTCTTATTGTTCTAGAAGCTGCAAGTAAAGCGTTAGCATCGCCAGTTAGAACCCAACTTGTCGATGGTCAATTGCGTACGAGTAGGTGTACATGTATGTATGTATGTGCCATCCCTGAATATGTGATTGTATGTATGTTTGTGTGCGGTGTGGTTCACTGCATAATATGCCGGCGGCGGCGTATTGCATAAATCGCTTGTAATAATTACCGCATAACTGTGGTAAGTTGCATTTTAAATTATGCAAAATATTTAAATGCAGTTGATGTAAGCGCAATGCACTTTATTAGGTAAATATTTACAGCTATGAGCAGCGAGCAATAAAATTGGTTGACCATTGCGCAGAAGCAAACATTTATAATCAGTTTCATATGAAACGTTTTGTTGTTATGTTGTAAAGAATATTACATTATTCTGTCGTCACGACTTTTGCACGTGAATACAAACAAGCGAATGCTACAGCGCAGACGATCGCATATGCGTATGTATGTATAAGTATATGCATATGGAAGTGTAGATGTGCTGTGTTGTGGCGCTGTTTCAACGCGATATTTGCCGGTGGTTATTTAGGAATGCGAAACATGTGGTTTGCGGCTGAATTGAGGTGGGATTTCCGACAATTTGAAAACTATTTACAGTCTATAATGTTGGGCTTGTAAGCCGCGCTCATCTTGATTTTACATTTAGTGCCAATTTAATTGCCATTAATGGCTTAAACAAAGATTCTCCACGAACCAAACATATATATGCATGGGTGAATGTATGTCACTTGTCAGCGTATTTAAATATCTTCTATTTCGAACAAAATACTCTCACAAAGTATATCTACATATACTTATTTGTACATATGTACATACATATTTATTTAGTAATAGGTTTTTTATTGCAGTCAACAAACCCATTACAAATAATTTGTAATTTCATTGAAACAAAATCATATAATATTACAAAATTAAATTACTTTATATACAAATATAGGGACTTGCAAACTTGAGATAGTAAAGAAAACTCATACGCATCATCACCCTTAGGAAGATTGCAAAATCATCAGCTGTTTGCATGCTATCAGGTCATAAAGGGTGCGAGAGAAGGTTTTTTTTTTTAAATTATATCATCTTAACAGCGACAACACTATCCACTAGAAGAAGTCAGTCTTATACCTCAGAGAAACATGGCAAATTTATTGCCAAAATCACTTCTGTAGCGTAACCTTAAGGGGACATTCTAGTCTAGAAATTTATAAAAATCGAAAATAGATAATTTAATTATTCAAGAATATATCTTCAAAACTTTTTCTCAATTCTAATCATTTCGAAAATTACTGCCATTTTAATTCAAAATCGATAATTCTTTAAATAGCCGAAACTGATAAAAAGTTTATAGCAAAAAGTGATGGATTAATGGATTACTCGAGCATGCCAAATACCCACATTTGAGAATCGAAAAATCTGCACATCTTCGTCGAGCAATCAAGGCAACCGGCAAGAGCTTGGAACCTTACGTCACTGGTCCATTTTTGTACGAAGAAGCTGGTTGAAACATCATTTCAGTAAACCGTGAGTCTGTACTGAGATCTCCTCAAAGACCATTTGTGATTGTAAAGCACAGACATAAACTTGGAGGAACTTCGCTACACAATAGTAGGCAACTAATAGTATCGGTTATATCAGTTGCTAACTTCTCAGCTGATAGACTAGCTTGATGCTGATACGACATTTCTATGAATATATTAATGATAACGGTAAATGTCGAGCAAGTCATTTGTGAGATAGCACCATAAACTATGTTGGAGGAAGAACTTCATTTGATTTCAATATCTTGAATCGTTTATATTTAAATTGAATTAAATATTTATTAATTAAACAAACCAAAGTTCCTCCTAAGCTCTAATTCATCTTTTCCCTTTCTTTTCTTCGGGCTTTGGTTTAGATTTCTTTTCAGGCTTCTTTTCCGGTTTCTTTTCAGGCTTCTTTTCAGGCTTCTTTTCCGGCTTCTTGTCGGACTTCTTTTCAGGTTTCTTTTGGCCCGTTTTTGCTTTTGTAGCTACCTTCTGTTGTTTTTTCTTGTCCTTCGAAGCTTTCGTAGGTTTAGAACGACGAGGTTTATAATATCTGTTATGAATTCATAAATAATTATGTTATACTGGTGTTAAAATAATAAAATGTGAAAATGACAAAATTGTATAGAATGAATAAAGATACATTTTTTGAGTGGAGTGAATAATTTCACATAATGAAGCAAAATGATTATTCGCCAGTGTGACGTCAGTAAAAGAGACGTCACTATGGAATTACGATCAGCACAAATTTATTATACTATCATTCACACTCAAGCTCACCTCTCCGACTTGGGTATCGCCTTGTGACACATACAGGCATTCATCAAATGAAATACGCCCGAACAAACACTGAAGGCTCCAGCAATCACCAAGAGGAACTGTGCATAAAACCCACAGAAAGATATAATTACCATTATAAGACTTAAACCAGTCAAAATGCACAGGACACCCATTATAAAGTTGAACATAACACCCTGCAATAAGAAAGGAAAGTAAACGAAAGATATTTAATTGAACTTATGGAACACAGGCGTTCACTGTATACATTACCAGCGGATCGATGCCCAAAGTATGCAGTTTTGGCGTAAGTATAACATAGTACAAATCCGGTATGAAAGCGGGAAAAATGAATAATAAGAAAATGAAAACGGGTCCACTAACTTCATTGCCCAGCACACAACTGGCAGTAAATGTACAATATAAAACTAAGACAATCGCGCATCCCTCCAAGATCTAAATGAAAATGGAATAATCGAACGAATACAGATTTCTTGAAGTTAGTTTTAGATAGTTTTACTACTGTCTTACAAAATTTAGGAGGAAATAAAATTTGCTCTTCTTGCGTTTCTTCTTATTTTGATCGATCCTTGTTGTTTTCATTACAATTTACAGTTATACTAAGCTAATAACGCGCTTGCAAATGCCAACGAAATGTAAAAACCTCGAAAGACGAATATAAATAATTGAAATGCTGACAAGAAAAAAATTGCTCTTAAACTTTATACGGTTCTTTGACATTTCTACATGTCTAGAAATTCTCTTCGATCATTTTACATATATGCAAGCCATGAATGATGGATGTAAATCGCCTATAAAAGCATGAATACGAATTACCCGGTGGAAATTGCGTTCTACCTGGTGATTCCGATATGTTCTGAACTAAGTTATATTAAGTAATTAAGGCAAATCCTTCTTAATAAGTGCAAAGTCGTGAAGTAATAAAATTCACATTCAGTAGAATTATTGGATTGATGACAAATGTGTCATGAGTTTTTCGAAGGAACCAACAGTGTTGTTTCTAATGTTTATATATCCATTGGTCGCAGCAGAAAAGCAGTATGCCTGCCGCCTTAACGACAGGTATGTACATATATGTGTTTTACGCCAACTTGGCAGGTTCGTACCAAAAAAAAGTTTCAAAAGAAAGGAACATCCCTTTATTAGTATTCCTTACTTAGTATTCCATCACTTATTTTTAAATGAATGGCAAGAGGCGATGGCTGTCCAAAATGTTCGTTTTTGTGACAGATTTTAAGTCGAAACGGAAATCAATAGTCTTTTATAAATGACTTCGTTGAGACCAATTCTGTCTAGGGCGAGAACTATAAACTAGTTTCAACCCATTCCCACAAGACGCGCTAAAAGCATAAATGACGAAAGATCAGTGAAGTTATGGAGTTGGTCACAAATAATAAAAAAAATCGGTTCTTTAAATATACAAAGATTACTTACAAAAATCTTTTATAAGCAAGGATTTTTATGAGAATCTGTTTCGTATTAGATATACATTTCAAGGTTTACCATTGACTATCGAGAAATGGTAACCATGGATCGAACTCGAGTTTTGCATAATGCTGTCAACATAAATTCAGTTGATGCTCTGTCGTGTCGGTCTAGTTTTAAACCAGAATGAAAATATGTTAATACGATATAATATTAAATGCTCGTATATTATAAAAACATTAGTCTCGAAAATGTTCATCAAAAACTTTTACTAAATAAAACTTCGCCTTCATCGAGATTTTCCTTGACAAACCAGACGAATACCAGATGTATTATACCAGCAAAAACCTCAATTATACCGACAGCTAATACTGTCGACTGTATCGGATTTCCACACCCAGTATTCGAGACAAAAGCAAATATGCAGGCCAATATGCACAGACAGCTCATCACAATGTTATAGCAGCCACCCTAAAGCATAGAGAAATCGGCATAAAATAGCGGTAACGCACAAATGTAAATAACTGAGACTCACCAATGCCGCATAGAATGGCTCTGATATTAGTATACCTATGATGCAGTACAAAATATCCGGTATAATGGGGATGAAGATTAAAATAAATGACCACCATACGTTTGTGGAGATCTCGCGCGCTCTTATGCAATCGGAGTTGATCGTCTGGTATAAGAGCACAAAAGCGACAATTTCAAGAATCTGCAAAGAAGCGAAATAAATTAACGATTGTATGGAACTCAAAAAGTTCTAGTAATACCCACGAAGCACACAATGTAAGCTGCCATCGAGATGATGCAACGTTGCAAATGCGTTAGGTTTAGTGCCATTATAAAAAGCAGAACAATAATAAAAGTGTCCTTGTTCGCAAATAATTTTTTTTTCGATTGTCAGTATTTTTGTTTTGATTTGAAAATGACTGTCGGAATGTGTATTTATGTAATTGAAAATATATAATAAAACATGAGAAGTTTTCTGTAATATATTTTTGAAGGTTAGTATTCATATTTTACCGAAAAAGAGATCTTATCCGTTTTTTTTTACAAGTAATGTAAAACAAGTAATGTAAACAATAATGATGGAAAATTATCGATAATTAGATGGTTTCGATTGTACATGACCTGTTTGTAAGAGAATTATCTGAAAAAGTCAATTCCGCAATATTTTTATGGTATTTTCACCACTGGATATTTTGATCGATTTCTGCATTTCGATGCCAATACATTTGGTTAGTTTTTTTAGAGACAACACTTTACTTTTAAGACATCTCTAAAAATAGGCACAGGAAGTTCCGGTCTTATAGCGGCATTTAACATGATTTTAACGCCAAAACACCAATATAGCTTAACCTCTATTTAAAAAGATAAGTTCCTCTTTTCGTCTATCCAGCTGTTTGAACGAAAGTATAATAAAAGCTTTCTTTTATTCAGACAACCATGCGACGCGACTTGAGCTAATACCACCAAAAACATTTTAAAGTACAACGAGCAAG
This sequence comes from Bactrocera minax, assembly GCA_021498325.1. Classification (NCBI taxonomy): domain Eukaryota; kingdom Metazoa; phylum Arthropoda; class Insecta; order Diptera; family Tephritidae; genus Bactrocera; species Bactrocera minax. The sequence continues at coordinate 60,873 of JAKEEE010000154.1, read as the reverse complement.
CTGGTGAACTGTTCGAAATTGAAGTATCTGAGGCAATCTTGTTGTTGCGGCGTCAGAAAACGTTCCCCAAACATTTTTGGAGAATGCGACTGATTTGGTAGCCCAAGGTCGTATTAAAATCCGGATCCATTCCGATCATGTAAACGGTTAATGTTGTTATATTTGTCCACTACTTCTACAAATTTTCACCGAAGTCGAATAAAATGTAAAGGAATGTTTTAATGTAATGACACTACTGAGGAATGTTATTCATGTTCTTATTGTGTGTGGTCTTACAGGTATAAAGGCCAATGGTATAGGTAGGCCAATGGTATAAATCCATATAATCTTATCTGATCCCTTAAATACCGAATGCTTATTTCAATGCACTTAATGTCTATATTTATCGCTGTAAAAGGAATAAGTAGAAATGACATCAACGGCGAAAACTAAAACGCATTTTTAATCAAAATAAAGGCTCCTGGTAACATTTCCATAAGTTAATTCAGTGCATTGTGCCCTTTATGAACGAATCTGACGCTTGAAATGATCGTATTTAAATTAAACAACGTCACAATTAAGTGATGCAATAATGTTTCACCCAATTTTGAACTTTCACAGTCGGAAAACAATTCCGTTTAATTGACTTGTTTTGAAAGGCTTTATAAGCATCTCATGAATAATAATGATGTAAGGATCATTGTTGGTATTTTTGTGTGAATATACCGCAATTTCTTATCTTTCTCAGAGATTTTTTATATATGCAATTATATAAAAAACAACAACAATATTAATAATTGTGTGATGTGAAAATTTCGAAATAATTGCCTTAATTAAATGATAGTGTTATAATATTTGAACTTAATTAAATACCCATTATTTGCGACGCAGTAGAAAAATACACTTAATTAGAAATTTTAGAAATGTGAGTTTTTTCTGGAAAAAGAGTTGATAACAATTTGTTTTATAAATGCATTTATAAAATCTTCACATCAAGTAATACAAATTTAAAATTATATATAAATCTATGGAAAATTATACAGTAACAACTAATTCTTAGCAAATAAAATATTTTAGAAAATTTCTCGAAAACAACAAGTCCATTTGTTTTTCTTTTTTGGAAGACACTTAATTAAATTTTAAGAGTTTAGTTAAGAAGACACTTTTTAAGATAATTTACATCCACAATATTTTTTCCTAATATCGAGAAAAAGGTTTCTAAATTATGTGAAACAGGCCCACATTAAAGATTTTTCAAGTGGAACAATTAGTTGTTAGTTATATCAATCGATATAAGAAAGTTACAGGAAATGTTTTTAAGATAAAAATCGAAGAGAAATAAATACATGGGTAATTTGCCGCCAAATTACCATTAAAAATACGCTACTAAGAATCTATTGAGGGCCTCTGAAATAGTGGAAATTAAATCTTCCTTTTAGCAGACAAAAGCACGTAACGGGATAAGCTTTAAATGTCTCAAGCATTTATGATATTTATAAAGAGGATGGATCTGATTGTTTACAGGGATCACGTACTGAAAATATCACTGGAATATGTTCAGTTGGTAATGCAGTTGGCATGCAAGAAATAGACAAGTACTGGCCATCGGTGACTATTGCTCCATTTGAACCGCATTTATTTGTCCACCTAAACAGATTTTCAAAGTTTTTTAGGTTGGTACAATATATCAACTTTTTTAATTCATTTGAAGTTTGAGCGAGTTATTGTAGATGATTCAAAAGTTTGCCTTTGCTTCAGAAAGCAAGTTTTTAGATAGGACAAATCTTTCAATGAGAATGGTGAGGTCAGAGAAAATCCAGACGAATCATCTACTAACCTCTGTGAATAACGATAACATCGAAAAACCAATAGAAATTGCGCTCGAAAATCATCTCTTCGCCAATGGTCTTATATCAAAACAGTTACAAGACGATTATTATGGAAAATATAAGCATATTTGATTTCAATATAAAAAATTTGAGTAACTATGCACAGCGCGATACTTTTGATTTCACAGCTCGGAGAAAAAGTCTAGATATGTTCGATAGGAAATAATCAATATTCCCTTCACAAAATGGAATAATAATAATGGTAAATAGAATAAGCAGTACGTCCAGTTGGAAAATTTCCAAATTGAACTTATGCGACAAACAAGGCCTATTGTGCAACCATTTTTATTTTCCTATATCTTTATATTGTGGCCGAGAAATCCCTAAGTTTAGGGTTTGTACAAGAAGTGGTTATTATTATGGTTGAACTTTTACTATTAAAAATTGAAAATAAACGAAAAATAATATAAAATCATGACTATATTTTCTATTCTATTTTTTATGATGCAATTTGGGCAAAGTCTTAGCTCAAGCTGTACTAAAAGCAGACAGCGAAAGAAATAACTGAAGATTTTGCCATTTCTTAGAAAAGTTTCTAAATAAAGAACGACTGCTTGAGGCGAGCAAGTAAATGCGATGAAGTCAATTCGTGTGCATTTTACCATGTAATACTGCACATAATATACATACACATTTAATTACACCCAACTTCATGCGAATTTTTTAATTCTCCTTTTTTAAAATCAGCTTCAAATACGCTTTTAGGGCCTACTGGCGTTAATAATGATTGCATAATCTTATGTTTGTTTACATCGGCATACGTAATGTCTAACAGTAAATTACAGAGCACCACATAGCGTAACTTCGTACAGCAAACTATTAGCGGTAATAACGCTTTTTATTTTGATTTTATTGCGATTTAAGTACTCGTACCCGCATTCTCCCCCGTTCAGACCGAAACACTGCGGAAAAGTGGGAAGATTTATGCAGCAATTAATTCCTACCGATGTAAGATAAACAGTATTAAAAACGTGTTAAACTCTAGACAAACAGTTCCCCTCGTAATTTATTCCAACGATTGATTGAATAGTAATACGGAAAGGTTTTTACAACGGTTGCGAAATACTGAAATGCCATACACACACATACATATGCATGCATTGAAAAGTACACGGGTCGTAGGTGAGAAATCCTACGCTTTACATATAGATTAGGTTGCGATTTATTAAGCTGTATATACATACATATATATTATACATACAGACATATGTATTTACGGGAAGGCATATTTAGATCTTGTAACTTCATTGTAATTGGTATGACAGGAAAGCCAACTACTTTGTATATCCTATATGCTATATATTCCTCAAAAAATATATCTTCTTCCGTGGAACTCAGATACATGGGACATCCGAAACGAAGTTGACACCCTTCTTGTACCTAAGCCCAAGAATTTTACTTTACTGAATTTTACCGTTACTTAATTCGGAGCGCAAAGGAAAATACATTAGTTTGTGACGTCGTAATGAAAGGAAGAACGGATTTGTTTACAATTACTGTGAAAGTTTGACAACCCTATTATTCTTGTCTAAAGATTCTGATTGGGTGTGACAGAACAAATCTTCCGTCAGGAAATTTTTTTCAGGAACGTAAGGAATTACATGTCATTAGCCATGAAACCAATTAGCCTTCGTGGCATATATATAATATATATCTACAATTTCATTGTATTAAAATATAATAATTATACCGAACACACCTTCGAAGGGTGTTAAAATCAGATTTTATCATTAATGTCATCTGAAGTTGGTACGAAGAAACGAACTGTTTTGAGGGAGGAGTGGAGTGGTGGTGCGATGAGTTGGTCAATGACATGCGCAAATTTATTATATTGCATTTAATTTCGAAGTCATGTCCGGCACTTGAGGTCTTCTTCTGAAATAGATAGTGGACAGGTCTAAAGCTTCTTTATCTTCATTGTACTAGTATCCAGCGACCCCACCGATACAAAGTATTGTAGCTTATGATCTATCGGTCGACTGTGCAGCATGTTGTTCGCAACGTTTCTTCATATCTTTATATATGATGCCATCAATTTGTTTCACCCACATCGAAGCATTACAGTTCCTCCAACTATAGTTAATTTACTTCGATTTCTTCGTTTTTAGTTTGGATAAATATAATTTTAAATATTCGTATTCACAATTTACATAACACGTACAGACCAAAGAAATGTTCATTACTTTCACTTACTTGCTGATTATGAGATAATGTCTGCTCACATGCGTTGAGAGTAATTTCGATATCATATCATCAAGGCTTCAACAAATTTAACAAATTTTGCATAAACAAGTATTTATTTATAACTTCTGATGAGCACTTAATGAGGTAACCAAAGGAACTGTTATGGTCCAAGATTCCGTATAAGAATAAAATATTTTGCATGGTTTTAACAGTGTGAAAGAGCAGGGACTGGCCATCCAAATAGTGAATTTTAGCAAAAAGGGTCAATTCTCTTTAATGGAGGAGGAGACAAGAATGTTAGACTCCAGCAATTGTAATTCACCGAGGGTCAGAATGATAAATAAATACAATAGGCTGGTATACTTAAATAAAGATATAATAGAAAGCGTATGACCCTGGTCCGTTGCGATTATATACACCCGAATTTCCTGGCAATGATTTCCTACAGGGTCTTTCAGTATGCCCAAGTATGTACTTGAGTATTTGATATTGCATGCGGATATGTATTTACTTAGGAATATATACGAGTATATCGTACAATGTATCTATGTACATATGTATATGCACATTCACGTTTAGGTAATTGCATTCAGTCGATTTTATATTCGTGCCTCGCAATTTGTAAACAAAAACGAGAAGAAAGACGCTGCCCAAATAAACGATCTGTTTAGGTCAGGAACCACAATAGCGGCAGTCTGCTTGGGGGATCGAAAAAGAAACTATTTTTAGCATATCCTGTGTGTAGTTAGTTAGCTACGGAATGGAGGCGCATTTGAAAAACAGTGGATGACTGAGCGGATCGAGTATTTTTACAATTCGATATTGTCCATAAATAACTTAATATCTGTATGCTGTAATAAACAATGTAATAACTAAAGCAGTATAAGTAAAATTAAAAGGGAATAACTATAGTAAAAATAAAAAATAAAATCAATTAAACTGTACAATTTTTTAATTAAAAATTATAATAAAAATATTTATTAAAAAACAAAAAAATAATAATAATTAATAACATACTTTAATTACCTGCGTCATGTCTTCATTTGGTATGCGTGGCATTGGCCAAAATTTCGGTTTCAAACTTTGTTGTTGTCGTGTGTGCACTTGCGTAAATTTCGGTTTCGTGAATTCGCGTGTGGGTCTCCTCAAAATACTACAATTAACTTTGGCTTTCTTATGTGAAGGCTTATTGGTGCGTTATGGCGTGCCGGCAGCAGACACAATTGGACAGGCGTTGACCAGCATGCTGACGACGACTGCCTACTGCTTCACAACCACAGCCATACTGATGATATGCTATTGCTTCTCGGAGAAATCTTCCAGTCTTATTAGGCAATCACTTTTCGTAGGTGGCACCTAAGTGGAACTATACTATACTCCAGCTTTTTGCCCTCCTTTCTTTTTATTTGAAATATTTTATTTTTTTCTTAGGAGACTCTCTTCAATGCAGTCGCTTGCAGCATGTATTTCAGCTCCTCCAGCTATATGGGTTTCGCTTGTGTGGTATGGCTGCATCCACAGTTTCTGGTCCGTCCCGGTTTTTGGGCCTACCCCGCAATGACGGCGGCTTATGTAAGTATGTTAACAGTTATACCAGCAAACAAAATAATTATATATAAGACTATTTTTACAGTATATGGGCTATGCGGCAGGCATTTTGCATGCCATAGATGCCTATTTGGCTTTCCGATATTACAGAGGGAGTCGTTGACTTGAAAATTAAGTTTAGCAAAATAGTTGTTACATTTTATTTAAAACGTCTTTGTATGCATGTATGCATGTATTATATACAATTTCACATTAAAATTAAGTTATTTAAATATTGTGTGTAGCACACTTGAGGCACACACGTGTGAATATTTCCCTAAACAGCAATATTAATATTTGGTGGCATTTTTTATATACAAAATAATGTAAATGAAGTAAATAATTAAAATGTTCCGAAAATAGAATAAATGAAACGTATAAAGTAATTTGCTAAAAAAAAATAATAACTAATTAAATAAAATTTTCTGAAAAATAAATACAATCTGGTCAAACTCTTCAGAGAAAATAATGTTTAAATAATAAAATAAATCAAAATAAATATATTATTTAAAACATCATTGGTTCGCCTTAATACTCAAGTGGATACAATTAATATGCATGAGCTCTTACTGCCGCAGATTTCTCACTTTCAGCAGATTCTTTTTTAGTCCACATTTCACATAGCTTTAGTCGATTTTGTTAAGCGCCTTGAATTTTCTGGAAGTATATATTTATTATTTATGTTTTTTTTTAAACACTAAGCCAACTTACTTAAGTTTTTTGTAAGCCTGGTCAGATTCGTAGTCAGCTTTGAGTAGTGCTATACGCACCCAACGGGGACGCTCGTGAATCACTTTGTGTATAACGAATTTCAAACCCAACAGCAGATGTTCGAATAGTATAAATGTGATATCCGGCATTTGTGGAAACAGTTTCGAGAAAAATCCTCTGGAAAATAAAATAAATAAAAATTATGAATCCAAAAAGAATAGGAATAATGTAAATACTATCAGTAATCATATACTAAATACTACTATACAGTATACTATACAGTAAATACTATAGAGTAATCATTTCCAATGTTTGGTCTACATTTTCCAAACGCGCCAAATTTGTATACTAGCAAAGGCAATCGGTGAAATGTAATTGCCTCGACATGCTAAGGAACGTTTGTTGTTGTCAAAACAATAGTTTCCTAGGCTTGCAGCTACCAATTTAATACACTCACTTCACATTTGGTTGCAAATAAAGCAAACCACAATTGCTCAGAATCGCCATCACCGAAAGTAATTCAAAAGCCGACTGCCAAGCGCCAATATTCTTCGTACGTCTTCCAAACGGACGTTTGAATATGTTACAGAGCTATAATTGAATCATATCAAGTTATGTCATTTACAAGATATGAACAAAAATAACAATTTCAAGTCACACATACCTTAAACAAATCGATGTGCATGGCAAAAATGTTATTGATTAACGCACCTAGTGCCGCAAATGGCGCTACGGCGGCAAACAACACCACATAACCGAACTGTATGCACATTTGCAGGTAATCCTCATAGGTCGATTGATATTGATCGAGTCCAGCTTCGTAGAAGCATTGTTCGTAGCGTGCCAAATCGCTAACATTATTCTTCACTTCCTCATCGATTTCTTTATGCATAAATTTCACGAATTTCTGACGCACCACAGCTAAAAGGGGAATGCCAATTTCTTGTGCAATACAAACAATCTATTGATGTGAAAAATAAAAGCAGTATGTATATTTTTAAGGCATAAATGTTATAGATTTAACGATGTACCTGAAAGATGAGCAACTGCATCATTAGTTGATATTTCAACTGCTTCAAATCCTGCAGCACAAACGCAATGTAGAATAGCGAAAAGAAATTGTTGACAATTTCAAAAAGCATTAACTTATTCACACGATGACGATCGTATTGAGAGCGTGTACGATGATTTTCCTGGTCAGTCAAGAAGGTAGCTAATTTTTCGTAAGCCCATGAGAAAATAGCTATGAGTATTGATTGTACGATAACGGGTATGTATAGCAACCAAGAATCAGGTCCTGGAAACATTAAAAAAAAATATTTAATCACAAAATTTGAAAAAGACACATTCTTTTACGATTATTTTCACACTCACCAAAATCTGCCAACACCTCTGCTTCTATTTGAAATTGATATAGAGCAAAATAAGACGCCGCTGCTACGCACATTAGCACTACCGGGTATGAAACACAATACATTTGCAAATAAGTGTAACGCATTGGATACTGCAGCATCATTTTGCCCGTAATGGGATCGGGTTTTAGGACGCCATGGTACGCCGAACGTGGTTTGTCCAGACTGCTCATCTCGATATTACCCCAACGGTAGGAATAGCCAGAACATTTGCGTTTCCAGAGTTCCAGGAAAATCTAGACATGTATAAAAACCATATAATAAGTACTACTTGTTTTGAGAGAAAAAAATTGAACTTTTGTTCAAAAAAATGCAACTACCGTTGTCCAAAACACATAGAAGCTGCAAACCAATGACAGATTCACATTCCACACACATTGCAGCATACCGAAAATGCCGGGAAATATTAACGCCTTGGTGTAGAACTCAGTAAAACCGAAGTAGAGAGCGATGCTTGCGCCGAAGTAGTTACATATATCTTCAATGGGCAATTGGCGACGCCTCCAATCAAATGCGAATCTATCTAAATACTCCTAGAAATTACATTATACGCAAGCGGCATAAAAAAATAAAATACATGCTATTCTGCTTTATTCTTCAATGCTCACAATATTGTGCAGTGGGAAGAAATCTTCAACTATGCCATTTTTTATATAGGATAGAATTGCAGGTTTAACGATATCTTTAATCAGCACTGGACCCTCAAATTCACGCACAATATCTGCAGGTGTCATGCCAGGCAGCAAATAATCGGATATGCAATCACAATTGAATTTCTGCATACTGCCGGTTATGGTGAGCTTACTGAGTTCGGCCTCATCGGCGAATCGCAACAGAGTCTCCGTAGTTGCAGAGAGATAGAGGTATTTTTCAGTTTTACTACAAGGAAAGACAGGGAAATTTACTACATTTTCTTACTTGCTCCTTGATCATAAAGCATTGGTTTGATCAGACTAGAATACAATGAGAATAAATTATTGGAAAATTAAAAGTTATGATCTTAATTATCTTTATATAATCATGATTTTACTATATTTTATAAAAAATTTAGTGATGTAAATTAATCACAACACCGTATTTTCATGTATGCATAGTTGTTTAATTTCTGCACATTTATTAGAGGTTAGGAAATGGCTAACAAACGCACAAAAACCATTAAAATGCACATACCTTACAACCTCAAGTGTTGTAAGTACTTTAAATTCTTGTATTATCTTCTCCACATCTTGGCAGTGGCGCAATTTGGCCTTGTCCGAGAAAATTATTACGGCATATGTCTGAAAATGTTCATAGTAATTGAAATATGTACAACTACAATTGGGTGGGGTCATTTACCTTCTCGAAATCGGGTACATCAATGGACTGCTTTTGTCTTATACTCCGTTGGCGCCGAAACAACTGATTTTCGATAATCGAGGTAATACGTGGACCTTATAAAATAATAATACATTGAAAATAAATATTTCATAACCACTAGGAGAAATAGAATTTTGTTAAATACAAAATACACACTTTTGGCACCATCTGACATTTTTCACTCTTTATTGTATTAATAAATATATGTATCTAATAATTTTGGCCACTTCTTCACCACCAACAATTATCACCTACAACAACTTTTTGGCAATGTATGAATATGCAGGAGAAATACTTCAAAAATACATAAATACAGTATAAAAACCTACTTGATATGGTGTAAGAGAAATAAACAAATAAACAATAAACATGCCGTAAGAATTGTCAAAATCACTAAACACCAACAACAACAATTCGATATGACCCTGTCATCTTTGCCGGCGTTTGTGTTTTTGTTACGAAGGGGCGCCTTTTCACTCTTTGGTGGCTGTCTAGCCGCTCCGCCTTGCATGCGATCCCACTCCCATAGAACTTCAGCTTCTGGATCAGGATCGTAGTTATTGCTTTCTGTAATTATAGAGAATAAAATTTGTACTTTTTTGCATAGCAAAAATATTTAAATACAAATTAGAATACTAGGTGAATTTGGGGCGCTGTGAGGGAAAAACATCTGTAATTGAGGCAATTGATTTTTGTCCAATTGGCAGCACCACTGTTATTCTATTGAAATGTCAGTTGAGCGTGATTTCCAAACCTTATACAGTTTGTATTTGTCTTTTTCCTTCGCTATTATTGTTATTTGGAGATCCTCTTTCGCTAATCGCTGTGATGCAATAGAAAGTGTTGTTGGTTTTTATTTAATAAATTCCGCAGGTGAAAGTGAAAATCACAGCCGTGAAAACACAAAACAAATATTTTTCTATCAAAAGAGCATAGAAAAGTGTGAAATTGTTTTCAAAACTAAAGTACAAAGTGTAGAAAACCGAATAGTGATTAACATGGAGCAATCGAATATAGTAAAAGATCCATAAAGTAAAAGAGTACTTCATTGGGGTAAAATGAGCACATGTTAGAGGACTTTGAGATTTACACTTTGCATTTATCAACTTTCATGTAGGCAATTATATGTTTGCCGGTTGCATGACTTTTGTTATCAACGTTCTTTACAGCGACGGTTCACTACCTAGCCGCAACCACTGACAACAATACAGCATCTAACCTCGGAAGAGCGATCGGGCGTAACCAAAGCAATGGTTGAGAGCGTATGAACAAATATTAAATTTCTAGTACTAAGTAATACAAGGCGCTCAAACAATATGCAGGGCTTATTTCCAAAATGGTCAAACATTCGCGTGCTTCCCTTTCGTATGACTACCTCGCAAAAGGTAATTGCAATTTGTGCTTATTGACTTATTTAATTATATCGTATCATATATACTAAGTATAAACTTTTTACAAACAGGTTGTTTTCTTCTCGCTAACTGCGGGCGTAGCTTTGCTTGGTGTTCTCGCTCGTTTTCTTCGGCGGAGAAAACCACCGCGTCCGCCTCGTCGCATGCGTAAATATACCGGTCGTCGTACACGAAACAGTATGCGCAGCCCTAATGATGTGATGTCTATAGCCGGTTCTAAGGCATCTGCACGTTCCGGCAGTCCACCCGGATCTACGGTCGCCTATTCAGACCGCATGTCACTTGCCTCAGGATCCATAGGTGCTGGAGCACTTGTATCTACTTCGCAAAGTCAGACAGGAGCAATAGTCTTACACTTAACCGCACAACAGCTGGGAGTAATGGGCATGGAGGCTTTGGATACCGTTATAAATTATTGGGAAGATGCTTTAGCTGCGCATAATTCACCGGGCGGAGTGCCAGCATTACTCACCACTGCTGAAGAATCTGAATTTTGTCGCGAAATACAAAATTTACTTGACATGGCCTACACGTTACAGGAACAAAGTGAATTGCTATTCTTGGATCAACGTTCCGTACTGTTTCGAGACGAACCATCTATAGATGAGTTGGAAGAAAATGGTCATACGTTAGCAGATGGCACAGAGGATGACAAACGTTCACATAGATCGATAATGAGTCGTACAGGTTCCGATCCAAATTTCGATTCGGCTGAAAGTTTTGCTTCGGCGTTAGACCAAGTAGCCGATATGCGCGATTTCGAAGAATTCGTAGAGACATCGTATGCTCAATATCCATTATACAATGAAGCATTGAAACATCACGACGAAGCGCCTATACCTTACCGCACTATACGCACTGATCTGGTGAATTGTTCAAGTGACACTGAATATTTGGTGAAATTACACTGCGTGCGATTGGCATTTCAATATTTATTCAAGGTTCGTGCTTTTAAACTAACTCATACATACAGTTTTGAGTTTGAAATTTATGTGTGTAATATTATTAAATTGAATATCTCTCAGGATCCAGCAATCGGACAATGGGTCTGCGATACGGGACGTCAAATACTTACCGACCTACTATGTCTGGGCGATAAGGACACTAAAGAATTTCTCGTTGGTTACGAGGATATGATCAACTATTTGCAAAATCCGGGTAATTGGGATGAGATACAAAAAGAACTGGAGGTGCGTAATGTCAAAGCGATGACCTTTTACGACATTTGCTTGGACTTCATTGTGTTGGACTCGTTTAGAGATTTAGATGCGCCACCCGCTAGTGTTACGGCGGTCGTACAAAATCGTTTTCTTTCGAATGGATTTAAAGAAATGGTATGTTATATAATTTTATTATTATCTGACTCAAACATACACTGGACAACGGAAGCTGCTACGTACAAACATTACGTACATACGCATGATATCAAAAATTGCATTTATTGTTATAGCAATAACAATATACAAATACTGAACGGGTTGGCTGGTGCTATTCCAAGTTTGTTTGAATACCACTGCCAATATAAAAAAGTTGCACTCTTTTAGGCGCTCAATTTAAACATTTTCTAAACTTCACTTGCAGGCGCTCAGCACAGCAGTTTGGTCTGTACTAAAAGCTAAAAAACATGGACTCAAGTATACTAATGGATTTATGGCCCACTTTTACGTAATCTCCGAGCAACTATCACCACTCATGGCCTGGGGTTTCTTTGGACCCGACGAAAATTTGCGCGACATTTGCCATTACTTCCGCGATCAAATGCTGGGTTTTCTGGCGGATATATTCAATTTTCAAGCCAGCCGTTATACAAATGTCGAAGAGTTTGCCGAAGATATACTGCAACACATGAAGACGCGCGTGAATAATATTGGTGTGAAGTTTAGTCAATAGTTGCATAACAACATAAAATTTGACGAATTACAAAATAACTTTAAGTAAACTAAATAAAATAGATTTGAATTACTTGAAGGAAATTACATTAAACCAAGTTTACAAGTGATTTCAGAACTATTTTATTTATAAGTTTAAGTATATTTTTTTAATAAGAGTTAAGAACTTAATCTTAGAATTCAACAATTCAAAATAACTGCTACAAACTTTGTGGTGTCGGCGAGTTAAAACTATATTTTTTTTCTTCATATAGTTATGTAGATATGTAAACACAATTTGTTTTTTCAATGAACAAAGTACTACCAATTCCATAATGTTGTGAACAGCTTTTAATATTCCAATAGTCAGCGAGTGTACTTGCTCATTTTATATGCAATGCTACGAGGGCGGGTCAATAAGTACGTGACTTTTAGTAGTAGTGTTTAGTAGTGTAGGAGTAGTGTTGTTTTTTCAGTAAAGGGGTCAGAAATTCAAAAAGTCACGGACTTATTGACCCGCCCTCGTATTATGTGAGTATGTGTGGAGCGTCCACCGCCACTTTAGTGTGTTCCTCATTATGCAATACATATATGATAGATATTTGAGTACTTGCATTCATGCAAACATACACCTATATCTACGTATAGAAGCAATGTACAGGCGCTAGATCTGCGTTATTTTCTTGTTTATATTTTTTTTATATATATATATATAATATATAAGAAGGTTATAAGAAGGTTAATAATAAGGTTTATAATATAAATAAAATTTGGATTAATTATATGCAATTGATTATATAAGCTATTGTTATTAAAAAATTGAAATGAATATTTCCTTTGTGATTAATTTATCTAGTACAAAATGTATTAAAATCGTTCTAGGTGCACAATAAACATTTAGCTGTAAATATTTCCGAATTATTTCTGGCCTCGCTACAACGGTTGCGTTGAAGTTATATACTCTTGTAAATCAAGTAGCCAAATAACTCGTTAAAAATATCACCACAATTTGTTAATATATGCAATATGCTATACTTTAAGAATATTTAAAACAAAAAACTTCTGGAATTATTGTCAACAAGTAGCAAAAGCATTTAAACTCTTTATGATTGTTCTCTACACACATTCGATGTGAGATTTTCTTTATTTTATTTTATATACAATAAAATTACATATTATATCAATAACATTTCAATTAAAATATATAGCAAATTTATTTTATAAAGAATATTCTTCTAATAAAAATCTTTTCAAACTAACTGCTATCACTAGTAACTAAATCACTGTAAAGTCTCATAACAAGTCAGCAAACCAAGGAGTCGAAATTGTTGTAAGCTAATTGACATAAAGTGAGTTACAAACACACAAAACTAGTTATACTGCTGCACATTCAAACATTTGTGGATATTTATAAATATTTGTAAAAAGTCAGCAATATGAAATGTCCTGCGGTGAAGGAATGGATTTCCGGTATTGAAATTATAATTGCGGTATGATCATATAATGTCATATACATATCTATACAAACAATAATATCATTTGATACAAACATACGTACAATGTAGATACTCTGCTTGCCTACGATTTTGCTGTTGTCCTTCGAGCTAACCTTCCCGGACGATATGAAGATGTTCTTGTATCAGTGTTCCTTGGCTACAACAATGGTGCTCTGCTTGATATTTGGCTTCAGCACATGGTTCTACAATTCCAACTATTCGAAGACGCGATTTCATGTGCGCATATTTGTAAGTATATATCTTGTAAACGTACTGGAGTAAGGCCGTTGCAGCCGTTTCAGCCGTTTCAGCCGTTTTCATATTCTTTTTATTTTCAGATTGTTATTGTCTTATGGACTATGTTTGTTTTTGGACTTATCACCGCGGTGCTATTTGATATGCAATTCTTCGGGAAATATATATACGAGCACTTCGATCGAGATGTTTTCGCTGGCTCGGATTATGCTATTTTGTATATTGCTATGCTTCTTGGCATTATTGTGCTCGTTTTACTCTTTGTTGTGAATATAATATTAACTGTAGGCGTTATTCGAAGAGCTAGAAAGGAATAGAATCGTCAATAAAATTATTACTATAATGTGCAATGTATTAAATCCATGTGACCAAGTCAGTTAAATGCGTGACCAGTATCAGGAGATTCGTGATTTTAAATTTAGAATAAAGAGAAAGAATTTTGTACCAACACAGAAGAAACCTTCGAATCCATTCTGACGAAAGAGAAGAAGCTTTTCTCCAAAACCAAACTATCCAACTGTCCAAGACCGTCCAGCTTTCGCTAGGCTGAGGTTATCGTACCTTCGGTGAATCGGCAGAACTGGCTGGAATCGCTATTAGTCGCCTCAACAAATTTGTGATAGGCTCTAAGCGCTCCGTCGATACATGAAGGTCCCTTGATCCTTACCTAGGAGTTTTAGACGTCTCAAGGACCGGTATTTCAACTGACCAGGTGGGGATCAACCCGAAACCTAACGTAAATGTCGTGTCCGATTAATGAACGTCTCGCCTAAATCCGCATAAAAGATATTTTTGCATATCTCGCTCATTTGCATCCACCCTCCACTAAAGATAAGGGCGCGAATAACGATTATTTCTGTAAATTCTTGGAGGGCACTTATATGCGTTGCCCTCATCAAAATGTCAGAATTGTGCTAATTGATTTAGAGATGGGAAAGAACAGAAACTTTGATCACACTGTGCTTGGTGACAGACTGAGGCATATATAATATCATTATTTAAGCATCAATTAAGCATCAGATTCAAATAACAAAATACAATTTAAGTATTTTAGACATGTGCAGAATCCGAGGACCGAACATTACCTCGTTTGCTCGAAATCACTCTTGCTCTCTCTCAGGCTATCATTGAACCACTCGGCAAATGTAAGCAAAATGTTGACATTTCCTTGGAAGAAACCATCGCATTTCAAGTATCATGAACAAATAACTGGAATCAGTTTGAACTAAAGTTAGGCTAATTGTCATGGAAGTCATGTATTGGGAGGCCCAGACAAGATTGGAACCTAGAAAAAGGGCTTTTAGATGAGGTTTTAACGGGCATGCAAAGAGGTGGTTAGGCGAGGTCGGGGACTCATTGGAGGACTATTCTGCTCAACCTACGCATTACGCCAATTATATTGACATCAGACTAATAAATATAACTTATAAAGTTCGCTCGAGTGTGTTTGAGGATCTTCTACGCCGAGAATCTTCTCGTCCGAATAAATATGGAATTCTGTGAATCATGTGTATTCAAGAGGTAGCAAGGCGGTAGACAAGACCAGAGAGAGTAGTACAATAGGTTTTGCTTGATGTTTTGAACTTACGAAGCGAAGAAACGCCTGGCTCGCCGTTATGAGATATAAAAATTATTGATGTTTTAACTATCACCACCACTGAGAGGTAAACTCAGCTTTTGAGGGATTGATTTTGCAAGAGAATCGCTTACACTCGGCATCAGCGAAGCATTACTTCTACATCAAAGATCTGTCTGCGGTAACGGGATAATTGGACACGTTTGATTTTGAGTTCTTTTTATTTCAGATTTTACATAAAATTACATTCTACACAAAATATTTATGTTTGTTAAAAATTTATATATATATATATATATATCCACATAGAGCATAACATGTATATAATAGACGAGTATTTATAAAAAATTATGAAAGTACTTATTTCATTTTTAGTAATTATTTTTGGTTTGCTTTTGCATTTAATTCATTCTGTTTCTGCATTTTCGGACTTGTGCAAACTATGACTGAAAAGATGATTGCACAATTTTAAATATGTATGTATGTAGATTCCTCTGTGTGCTCCCTAAATATTTAAATAATTCTTATATTTATTATAACTTAATTTATCGTAGTAAAAAAGATGAATTCCAGCAATGAACACCCTCGGAAAGGCTCTATGCACTCGGTTGGCCAGGCAACTTTAGATGCCACGATATGATCGGTGAGCCAAGAAGGCGCTAATGAAGTAGAGCACCATGTTCACGAGCCCTATAATGCCGGCAGCCATGTAGGCATCGTATTGCTTACCATATCGGAAACGTCTGTCGTTCAATTGAATGACGAGATTCAATGAAGCGGCTAACAACAAAATGCCCGCTACGCTATGATAGATCAGTTCCTATTGATGGAGAAAAATACCGTTAGAATGTCGTTTGTATATTTTTTACTCATTTCAGTTCGTGTAACTTACATAAATGGTTTTCGATATAATGCCGCCTGTACTGAGCGACGTTAAGCAGGATAGAAGAAGACAAAATGTTCCTATTAGGAATGTCGTGGACATGAGGAAGAAGAAGATTTCAGCCGAAGTAGCACTTCCGTTCCAATAATAGCCGAATATGCCAACTGTGGCAATGCCAAGCAGCTGTGTGAAAGGAAATAGCATAAGTGAGTGTGATTTTTAATTTTTAACAAATGAAGTTAGTTATACTTTTTTTTTTATTGTATTGTATAATTTAATTCACCCATAATTTCATCATGTTTTACATTTATATACCGTAGTGGTTAATTCAAAGACACTCACCATTTCGAATAATTTTAATAGACCCGAGAATGACTTCAAGTACCCAGTGTTAAGTACAATATAGGATGTATTTGTGGTGCTGGTGGTCGTTCTGGTGATTGTCACTGAGTGAGACATGTTTGCGGCTTTTTTATAAATGCGTTATTGTTGCTGAGAGAGTGCAGTTATCGTTTTTTAGCTGAAAGTAGACACACAAAAGAAGAAAATTGTTAAACAATCGTTAAATTTAGGAGAAGTAATTACAATTATATACTAAAATAATAATAAAAACATTCATAGTAATCCTTAACTATATTTTTTGACATATCTGGCAACATTATTCGCCAAGCTTCTACTCAGGATTTTCATAACAAGAACGTCGACTGCGTATGGGTTCCATTGTAACCGTATAGATTTCTCTTGGAACTTGCGCTGTGACCTCGTCCATTCTATTTCAACTCATCAAGGACTTAATTTCTTTCATTCTTTCAACTTTCTATCATTCTACTTAAAAAATAGATAAAATATTGAAGAAGACTTAGATACATATGTATGAATATTAATAAGGTTATGTATTTACTTTTTAAATAATTTTTACACATTCTTAGGTACATATGCACATACATGTGCTTAGTACCTCGAAATATCTGCGATATAGCGATAATAGCGAATCGAACAAACAACTGGTATAACTCACATAGACTGGCATAATCAATTAATCGAAAATAGATATAATAGATATAATATCCAGCGGGTTTTCCAAATTAATGGGGCAAAAACTAAATTCACTCATTTTCGGTTTCGTTTTCACTCTCAATTTCACACACTTAAAAAAATTTCTCAAATAATTGCTGTTCGAAAATGACTACCACCAATCTTCCAACCATGCAAACAGCTACTCAAAATGTAAATATATCAAAATCAGTAATAATTCTAAAAATAAAATTTGACCTAGACTTGTCTTTCGCAATCAAAACGTTAAATTATCGCATGAAGGACTCATCGGCAATGCAATAATCGTTTACAAGTGAAATCGCACATATGTGTGTGTGTATAATGCACGCCTACACAAGCAATAAAAACAAATACTAAGTGTTTTTAAGAAGACGCTAATGTATTTGATTTTGAAAATTTCCGCCTCATCCAAAAAGCTGACGTACATACGTACATAAGCGTAATGCAATGACAATTTTGACGTCATTTAAGTATTTTGTTTATGTGTATTTTGCTTATCAAAATTATTTTATTATTTTTTATATATCAAATTAATGAAAATCATTAGTATTTAGTGAACGATTTTTTATTATTATTTTTACGAAAAAATTGATGTAACTGTTCAGCAAAATTTTCACTTTATTTTAATATAATGCTTCCAACCTCAAAATTCATATATAAATTAAACTTTTCTGTACTATCCAGAATAGCTAACCACGTGAAATTTTTACCATCTCACTATATAAAGCTTTAAGATACTGGATCAATCGATTAATATTCCCCCAAAATCGGGAGAATTAACCACTTCATATAAGTAATTACACACATATCTAATAGGTTTTAAAACTGACAAATCCGCGGTATTTCGAAAATTAAGTATTGAGCGTTTCAAGTAGCTCCTTAATTGAGTCAATTAGCAAATTCTATACGTATTGTGAATATTAGTGTAGGCAATTTGCTAATTGACTTAATTAATAATCTATCTGAGACGCTTATTAGAGGTAAGAGTATATACGAGTATATTTAAGAGATTCTAGAAATTTCTGTTCAACATATTCTATTTCAAGGCGTCTCCTGAAGTCCACACCGTTTAATTAACGTTTATTTTTAAATGTCATCTATTAAATATGAAATTGTATTGTATGACACTAACTTTTGTGTCGCAATCTTCGCTAGATAAGGAGCAAGCCTCAATCATCGCAAAGTGCTATCATTTGTGGTGTACATAGAAGTGTAATTAAGCGTACGTACATATATAAGATTTTATAAAACTGGAGCAAGAAAAAATTCTTACATTCGTGGAGGCCCTGACCTAATATTGTTATGGAGGAGAACAATTCGTCACTACTGACCTCATTTGCTTTGTTATACACATACATATTTACTGCAATGAAAATAAGTACTAGGTAAGTATTAATATAGACATATACATATATATTTGTGTTTGCACACAACAGGCGCCGGTTGTTTAGCATTTGCCGGCAATCCCTGATAACTGCATATAGTATGGTTTATAGGCGTGTACATGTGTTTGTTTAAGCGCGATCGCGTGGGGTTTACGGATCAATGAGTGGGCCAGTAGACGCTTGGCGTCTACTAACATCGTCTCTAAACATGTAAATCTAATTAAATGTTTCTATAAATATATATATATATATATATATGTATATTATACATAAATGAAAAGGTGAACAGACACTACCATATATGGTACATACATACATATATATTTCATGTAATAGTAAGTAAGTAATGCAACGGTACAACAATAACAACGGCATTCATAAATATTGATGAGGGTGAGTGAGAAAATCTGGTTTCCACTTAAAAAGATTGATTCATTATTGTCTCGGCATTGCCGACAGCAGTAATTTGTATATGGAAAAGCTGAAGGGTACACTTAGCCATACATACGTACAGATATTTATTTCTATTTGTTGACATAAAGAATTTCTTGTTGAAGATTGTGCGACTAGCGAAAATGTGTTCTTTGATAAGACCACAAATTGAAAGTTGTGTAAAAACCACTCACATACATATATGCGTACATAGATAACATCCAGCGCAGTACAAAATTATGGATGTTTGTTTATTTCTGTATACTGAATGAGTCATTAACATTTTTAAAGAAATTCCTAAAATATAGTAGAACAAAAACGATAATGAAATCGTAACTTTTTTTTAGACATTTATCAAATTTGCTCCATGCAGTCTAAATCTACAATTTGAATCGATGAGCTGTGGAATTTTTCTGTAGATATCGTCGATCTCTAATGATAATCAAATCACTATTAATTATTCGATCTCCTTCTTAATAACAGTTAATTTTTTATGTAGATACAAAATTCTGTTCTCTAATATAAGCTTTCTACGACCAATTATTCACATATATGTAACCTTAAACTTATGTATGAAAACCTGTATTTATGATAATCGCACCATTTACCTTACTGTACTTTGCATAGTTTATATTTAAAGCATTTCGAAGATAAAGTGTTAAATTTACACCAAGAGCCAATAGTTCTATTAGTATAAAGTACGGTAGCTTCGTGTTGTTCTCATTTTTGGGGAGCATCACTAACGAAAGGAGGGGAAGTATTTGTTTACAATTACTATGAACGTGTGACAGTTTGTTTCGAACGTAACGTGACTCTGTCAGAACTCTGTCGGCAGTTTGCTCTCTAAAACTTTGAAATTAAAACAAGCAAATTCAAATTTTTTGTTTGTTTGTTTTTGAGTGTGTAGTTAAACAAACAGTAGTAAACAATCATTAAGGCAGTATTTAAAAAATTCGAATTTCTTGAAATCTGAAATATATTCACCTACTTAGAGGTGTGTATATGAAAATATAAGAGAACACCTAACACCTACATAAGTGTGGACAAACATGTATTTTAATAGCTTATTACACCAATGAAAAAATAATATTAAAAAAAAATTTGGTTCATTCGAATTTTTTAACACAAAAATTATCTGCCATCATTACACTCATTACTTGTGGATATATTGATTAATCGGTTTTGTAAATACACAAAATATGGAACACTGAACAGATAGATTGCTCTGTTTTAACGAGGTATCAATGAAACGTTTTTAAAAAGATCTATGAGGTGTTGTGAGTATATATGTACATACATACGTTTGTATGAAAGTACATAGTACAATACATGCATAATTGGAAAGTATTTTTTGCGTTAATTAAAACACAAAAAAAAAAGAAAAACAAAAAAACAAAAATTTTGAAAAGTAGTAATTATAAGTTTATGTATATATATGTATATATACATATATAGTATATGAGTTCCATTTATAGTAAAAGAGTTCCATATATAATATATGTATATGTATATATAAGTAAACTTATGATTTTAATATGTGCACATACATATATACACATATGTACATATATTTTTAATGCGTCTTCCCATTATATGGAACTCATTACCAAAAATCAAAAAAAAAAAAAAAAAGGAAACGAATAATCAAATATGAAATTTTCAGAGGCTCATTACAAAAATATGGTGGTTGCTCAGCTCCAAAATATGGTCTGCGCCACAATTGTGAGTGTTTTCACGTATTTCTTGTTACTCGCTATTCAATATTTATTTTGATTCCACAGCACTATGCCGCATACAAACAAGTTCTGACACTCATTTCATTGTTAATTCAAGTAAACAAGCTTATTATATGTACATATGTATACGAATGTATATATAATTCCTACAGAGAAGCATTAAATACGCTTTTAATTCGGGTTATGAGGTAATTGCAAAAAAAAATGATCTCATCAATGGAATGCCAAGAATTCTTCTTCTTTTCATTTTCCATTTCGATTTTTTATGCTTTTTTCACGAAACGTAAATATGTATGAATGACAGCGAGTTTAAACAATCGATCAAGTTTTTTGAATTTGGTTTTTTTTTTTTGATTGCAAAAACGCATAAGCAAATATATTTATGTGTGTATTTGCTTGTGTAAATATAAATTCATTGGAAAGAAATGAGGCCAAATGGATAAGTTGTAAACATTACAAGCTTCGGACATACAAATATTTTTTGTTATTTTATATATTAAATAAAGTAAATTAATTTCACTTTGTAAAAAATTTTCTATATTTTATTAGGTAGAAAGGTGGCCGGGCGGAAAATCCTCATATTCGGTATATGGTTGTTAGAAAAGGCAGGACATTAGTAGAAAATCAAGATATTCCAATTTTAACTCAACTTATGGCTTATACGGACAGACATACGGAAATCAATTTATCTCCTTGTCTCAAATATTTTACTATATCTATATCTATATCTATATCTATATCTATATCTATATCTATCTCGACAAAACTATTATACACTGTGCAACATGCTGCGAGCGTATAAACATCAATACTGAGCACTTCGGTAACGCTTCAACGACCAAATTTATTCATTTGTGACGCCCCTGTGTGTGCGCCATCGCTTCGATCACTTACTACACATGCACATACATACATACATATGTGTGCAAGTAGTTGCATTCGTACGCGCGGTATTTTGAGTTTCCTGATTTCATGGCAAATGAAAAGCATGAAAAACATGAAAAACATGAAAAAACGCGCTTGAGCAGCTCAGGTGCAAGGTTGAGCAAATTAAATTGCTATTTACATACATACATAATTCTCAAAAATAAAGATTTTACAAATTCGAATATAGATATAAAAATGCATTTTATAAAATTTTTGTTATGAATGATAGATAAAACGCAACTAAAATAAGAAAAACCGCGAATTAATGAAATTTCGAAACGCCGATTGATAAAAACGAGCAAAACTCGTAATAAATGACGTAAATGCAGTGTTTGGAACTTTTAATGAAATCGATCATTTTTTAGGTGGCAACTCTGAAACAGTAATTCAGTTGTTTTGATATACATATGTAGTTCATTTCCGGATTCAAATATTTACCAATTAACTACACACTTTCCGACACAAAAACATTACCTACTTATTGGGAAAATATTCAAATATGCAAATTAAAACATTTCGAAAAAACGAGATTAAAACGGTGAAAAGATTCACCTTTTAAAAGGTAATCTTTGTAACTTATACAATATATGGCACTTTATTGTTTGATTATACATATCAAAGCGCTTCTTATGTCAATTCAATGAAAGCGAAAGCGCAGCCACAATGAAAAACGCTCTGGAATTTATAAGTACATAACTGTACGTATATATACGTATATATATGCGTATACCTTCATCTAGGCCGTACGCGACTTGGGTGCGCCAGCTGTCCCGTTAACAAACGATGCATTCATAATGGAAAGCAAAAACTACAAAACTGTGAAACTGTGAAACTATTTGACATAAGTAAATGCTTGGCGCTCAGTAAGTTATATCATGCATTTTTATATGTTAAAAATAACTATAAATAATTGTAAATAATTATACATATGCATATACTATATGTATATATTTTTTTTTATGAAAAATGGTTTTACTGAAAAATCACGTTTCATCAGGTGTACAATCTAAAATCTGTTCTAATCTAAAAATATCAGCTTTTTGTTAAAAATAATTGTGACACGTTACTCTCTCAATTTCTTACTTTCTTCTCTGAGATCTCTGGCGAATCGAACGAACAACTGGTATAAATCGCGAGTACTGGCATAATCAAATACAAATAGCATAGTAAGTGGCTTCACTCCTTTAATTGAGCTTCTCAAAGCACAGCCTTTTAACTCTTTTCCAGTAATAATGTTTATTTATTCTAGTGAAATGCAAACAATTTACTGTACCACTTGTTGTCAGTAGTCATTTTTACGCTGAAGTCGGGTAAATAATCTTAAGTATATAGCAAGTAGGAATATACCGACATACATATGCACTTCAAATGAGTCAATAACCAAAATGTTAATAAAAAATTAAAAAATACCGGAATAATTGGTTAATCACATTTCTATAGGGTTACAGGGCGTATGAGTGATTATATATATGTATGAGTTCTAGTGATATCGAGTAGTGGATGAAGTTTACGGTTATTCGTTATACAAATAGTGAAAATTGAGAGTGAAAAATAATATTTAATTATTGATAAATTCATAGCATACAAAAACCAGCTGATAGAAGTAAATAATTGAGATTTTGATTACAGAAATTGGAAGCATACTTGGGAAAGTGATAAAAAAAAACATTACAAATAATAATAAAAGACAAAAAAATTTTACGAATTCCTGCTGAATTTCTGTTCATTGCGCTCTTTAGATACTATTTATTCTCTTGCTCTCTCTCTTTCAGAGAGTAAAACAGCTATCAAAATAATTAATCAATCTTTGAAAACCGACCGAAATGAAAAAAGGTTGTACCAGAAATTACCTATTTTAGACTATCGTTGTATTAAATGCCAATTCCAAGAAGTTACTTGGTTTTCGCTATAGACGAAGCGATATTAGGTGAACTAGAAAGATGCAAAATTTGATTGATTGATTTAAAAAAAAAAAAACACATATCCACCTTTGGTTATTGACAGCTCAGTGACGAGACTGAGAAATAATATGAGATTTGAAAAATTAATAATCTTATAAAACAATTCCCGTTTGGGATTCTGAATAATTAGAGAGTATACATTTTGAGTAGACAGTACTTGAGACTTGAGTACTTGAATTTGAAATTATTTTTCTTTCAAAAACACATCTCATTATTAGCTTTTGCAACAGATTTCGTATTCAAGAAAATAAAATTTGAATATTCAAGCATCTGAAAAACGGAATGAGATCATCTTAGACAGTAAATACATTTGCTTGTGTGCGACTATTCTTACCTTGCATGAGCTCTGAGTGTGTTGGTTCATATATATGTATGTGTGTGTGCATGTGTGTATGTTTACAAATGCGAAAAAGTGGGAAAATGGCAAAACAAACATAAAATGAAAATAGAAATTTGAAGATCACAAACAAATACACATATTTTTCCAAAATACATATTCCATTTTATTTCGGCATACATGCGCACACAACCAAAAGAATACACTCAGCAAAACATATAAACATATATATATATATAACGGTATTTTCATATAAAATTTTTTCAATATTCTAGTTGCATTAAAGGCGCGCCCAGGCAGGCTTATGTTTGAAGAGTTCGAAATAATTGCAATCATTATTTAATTGTTTGTTTGTATGTATGGATGTATATATGAATGTGTTGGGATAAGTTCAGTGAAAACCGTGGAGTATTTCTAACCGCAGCAAATGTATCTAATTATGTTAGTGCTTGTGTCTAATCGAAGAAATTGGGACTACTGGGTAGCCGGGCAGCCGGGCAGCCGGGCAGCCGGGCAGCTCTTTACTTAGTTAGTCAGCCAAATGCACACTCAATCATTCTGCGCGCACACTCACACATAAGGTCCATAATACGCTTAGTTTCGGCTAAATTAGCACGTAAATAAAAAAGACCAACGCCCACATCCGAATTGCGGTATAGACCAAGGTGACTACTGGCAGTGCAGCTGGCGAAGTGGCGAGGTGGCGAGGACAATGGCAGCCAATGATTTGAAACATTTGGCGGACCAAAATATAAGCAAAACAAAAGAAAATATACACATATACGTATATATGCCAACATTTTCGGGAGCGTAGATACATACATATGTATGTATGTATGTGTGGAAAATTACTTAAATTCATTAAAACGCAAATACAAATATATATTTAAATAGATATGTATGTGTGTGTAGTAATGTTTGTAGCTATTTTTCTCCTATATATTTTTAGTTAAAAACAAAATGTTTAACAATTTTTTTCATGTCTTTTTATAATTTTTTTTGTTTTTACTAATTAGACAGACTCTCACTGCACCTGCACCGTTATTTTTAACACAAAAATGTTTTCTTATAAAATTACAAAAATAAGAATTAACAAAATTGGCTTACATTTTGAAAATGTTTGTTTGTTTTTCGCTTTTGCGCTTTTATTCACAAATGTCGTTTCTCCACTTACTATCGTTCGAGGAGCTTTTCTACTTTTCTACTTTACTACGTCTTTACGCGCGTACGCTATAGGCAAAACTGAAACTGAAATTTCGCTTTTAGCTCTCGAAAGTATTGCGATGCGCCGCCACTCCACCAACTTATCCATTCGCTGATTTGTTTCGCTCAAATGGTGACGTCATGAGATTCCAACAAGTTGAAGTGGTGACTAAAGTCTTCCAACGCAATTACTAATACATTTACATACATACATACATACACCTGGTATGTGTAAATATGTAGGTTTTGTTGTAACAACGGAAGCTACAAAGTTTCGCGGCGACGGCGACGGCGACGCGCACCATAAACGCAAGCAGCACGTCCAAACGACGAGCATACCCAACTGCATCTGTATCGGTATGTATAAGCTTATCTACATACATATATATATGTATATGCAAACAAACAAGTAAACAAATTTAATGTTATTGCTTATGCAATGCCACCAAACTTGGGCATTCGATTTATACGTGTGATCACTGTGATGTGATAATGAGCTAGGGTGACCGTTTCAAATATATATTTTACATCGTTTTTGAATAAGAAACCGTATTCACGATTACTAAACCAGCTCCAACCAACACCACATATTCGCACAGTATCGGCGTTTGGAAAAAAGCGCTCTCATGAGTGGAAAACCAACTCAGCAGATATTCAAGTTAAGGTTGTGGGCAAGAAAGGCGGCAAAAATTCAATATGCCAGGGTTCCGATAAATGGTGCGACAACTTCAAGAACCCTATTAATGATTCGGTCGTCACTTTATACTGTCTAAATCGTGATAGTGTAGTAGAAAGCGTTAGAATCATATCCACAAGGCGAGTTCTTCTACTAATGTTTGCATAATTGTAACATTTTGAGAACTTTCCTAACCAACAAAGTGATTGGCCGGCCGTTCATAAACTGTGCAACACCAGCATCGTCACCAGGGACTAGTAAGACGCAAATGAAGAAGCTACAGATCTATCTGAATACCACACCATAAATAGTGACTAGAAAACTCTTGTAATCTTCTGAATATAGATGACTTATAGAACGAGCCATGCACGGTCCCAGTTAAGCAGCGAACAAATTACTATTCTAGCGATATATATTGGGATGTTTTAAAAGAAATCACACCTGTAGACAAATGCTCGAAGCAACAGTAACACCACCTGATAGTAACGTCAACTAAGGCTCTGGCGAAACGCGCCAATTTACGCCACACACATCGGAGACAATGATTTCTTTCTGAGTCTGTCTAGTAACCGGAACATCAAAAAACAACGAAAAGCCTCTCAAAACCTTCGGTAATACCAGTGTGAAAATGAAGATAGTTACTGACCCCAGTTCAAGGTATATGTAGGAAAACTTTGCCTCAGAGAATACGTGAATACACTTTGTTGAATAAATATAGCAGTGATGAATATATCGGAAATGACGAATTCTTTTTCAAGAGGATTTAACCTAACTTACTCTGAGTCAGTCAACCTCGGAGTTTATCCGTAACAAAGTCTAATTCAATTAAACCCATCGAACCTAGGTTGTAGGTGTCGAAACACAAATGTGTCAATTACGGAGCGTGAGATCGTTGATTGCAAATAGTATAGATTATGAAGGTTCTACACAATTATTAACATAAGAGCACATTACTTTATGGAATCGCATTCAATTTATACAAACTTTATAAGTAGATTTTGAATCAAACAGTTTCGATTGTGAGTGAGTAACTAAATCATAGAACGTAAATGAAATGAGTAACACACATGCATACGAACACATATGAGTACGTAGAATATGAAGGCTGAATTCTTCTTAGTCATTGTTCGATACAATTGTGTTGTATTGTCTGGAAAAGTGGAAATTGTTTCTTTTACTGTGTGAATGTTCGTCTTGCTTACTGTCGTATCCAAACATCCCCAAGTCGTTGCCATTTCACTCAGAGAAAGTGATGATATGTTATCCTTCGTGAATGGTGGATCAGGAGTTCGTTTACCTTTGAACCACAGCAGGATGGGTTAGATTGAATTGGAGTTGTAAAACCCAAAAGCAGCCTAGTGGGGGTAATTCCGAAGAGAAGACGAATTAATATTGAATCAATCACCTGGTCCATCTGGTCCAACTTGAATGGATTCCGAAAGCGTATAACTTGTAACAATGTCTGCCCAAAAGGAGAAGTTGAGCTTATTTAAATCACTTAACCGCCTAAAGACCTTCAGTTTGCTAAAATCTAATGTATACAGCGCAAAGCTATGCAACACAGCTTCTTCAGTCCGATGATAAAGATTTCAATCGTTCTAATCAACGAGTGGGCACATGACACAACGATCCTAGAACTCATTGGGTGGTATTCGCGAAATTTTTGGAGACAAATGCTGTAAAAAATCTTTATACTTTATGTTTTTTAATGCATGCTTTCCTTTATTATCATTTTTATTATTACATGTTATTATCAATATTTGCAATGCAATTTAGTAAGACTTTATTGCTTCTCGTGCATTTTCGATTAGTTTTTTTTATTTTTTTTGGCTACGAAATGAAAAAATATGTAGCTTTTGTTAGCTGCACATAAACAATAAATATGTATGTGTGTATGTATATAAACATGGCCACTAGTGGTTAACTTTTTCGTTGATTTTATTTTTTTATTGTTTAAAATTATGAATTCATATTTCGCAAATGTGACATTAATTACTGCGATTTAATAAACTTAGGTTGACAATACACGTAGGAAATCCACAAATTAATGCAAGTTTAAAATTTAGGAAGATTTAAATACATAAAAAAACAAAAAACTTTTCAAATGCCTTTGAAAGTCTCCGAGACTACAAAATTACAAACTAAAATGATTTAAAAAATTTCTGTTTTTTATACGATTTCATTGTTTAATATAGAGTTAAAGTGACTTTGGAAATATTTTATTATTTGAATTCTTAATATTATAACTTGATGCTCAATGCATAACCTGAAATCCAGACATTTTTCTTTAACTTATTTCATTGAAAGTTCGACGCTAATACAAAAACACCTTTTGCCATTGAAAAACTTATAGTTAATATTATAGCATATTGATTAATAATTCAGAAGAGTGCGCAATGCATCGCTAAGTAGTCATCAAAGCGCAGTCAAAGACATTGTTGTTTCTAATCTAAATTATCATCGAAATCGTGTGGTTTCGGCTCGGCTTTGGGTTCCGGTTTAGGTTCATCTTTTGTTTTGTTCAAGCCTTCGAACATCTTTGCTATATTTTCGAGGCCTATTTTGTTACCAAACTCAGCGATTTTAGCGAATTTTGGATTGCTCTTATATTTCTCAATATTTTCTGGACTTTTTGCAATGTCAATCAGCATATCCTGTAACTCCTTATCCTTAAGGGTGCTCAAAAATTCCGGATCGAAGCGTAGATCAAATGGTGATTTTTGCTCTTGTTGCTGCTGCTGCTGCTGCTGTTGCTGTTGTTTGTGTTCTTTAGCATGTGTACGTGCACCGCGCTGTGTTTTCTTACTTTCGCGTTCGGCACGCTTTCGTTCCTGCTTAATATGATGTTGTTCGAGTTTCTTGGCATTGGGTGTAACCTCACGCAACCATTCGTCTGCTTCCTCATCAAAATCTAACTTGCAAGCTTGTCGTAAATCGTTGGCAGATTTCTCCCAATTACCCAACAAACGATGAGCACGACCACGGAACTTGTAGGCTGCTGCTGAATCACAATTCAACTCCAACGCTTTGTCACAATCACGAATACAAGCATTGGGCTTCTTTAGTTTGAGGAATGCCTGACCGCGTTTGGCGTGGAACAAAGCATTACCGGGATTCAGCTCGATAGCTTTGGTGTATAGTTCGATGGCCTTTTCAAACTCCTGTTCTGAATAAGCAGCGGCGGCTTGTGAGCGCAAATCGCTTGCCTGATCAATTTCTTCCTCTGTCGGTGTCTTACTCGTATCACCCATCGGCTGGTCGGCTTCAGTGTCGGCTTCAATAACACCTATAAATAAATAAAGGAAATGGCGAATACATTAGACTACTAATAGTGGGATATACAATACTAGCAAAACACACTTGTTGACTTTGCCTTGCAAATTCAAGTTGTTTATTTCATAATTGTATCTAATTTTCATTTTACTTAGCATTAATATACACATGAAGTATATACCGAATATGTACAAAACAAATTCACAGCTTACTTAAAGTAAAGTTATTTTCGTATGACACTACGTTTAATTGTTCCAAATATCTATTACTTAACTGTGCTTCAAGCATGTTACTTAATATTAAATAACTTATTTTCTTACTATAACTACATTATTTGCATATTTTAAAGCATGTGAAAATTTTGTGCACGCTCTTCGCTTTCGTAGCCCGCGTTCATGATGTGCGGCTGATGCACATAACTGGCGACTTGTGGCAGAAGCTGATAGGCAGATGTGGGCATAAGTGCGGGTGGTAACTGTTGTTGTTGTTGTTGTTGCTGTTGCTGTGTTTGCATTTGTGGTGGTGGTGGTGGGGTTGATTGTATTGTTAGTTGCTGCTGGTGATGATATATTGTGGGCACAATAACTGGCGTTGGCGCTTGTGGCGCATATCGTTGCTGTAAGAATCGCATAGTTTCAGTTGCATTCGGAGTCAGCTGCGTCCAAAAGCCGCCTTCTTCACCGGTGAATGTGGAAATATTCGGATTCAGTTTTTTCGGTGCAGGCGCGGTGTTTACCTTAATAAACGTGCTGTCACCCAATAATGTACCATCAACATTTGCGTTAGTGACGTTGTTGGCTGCATCAGTTTTAACTGCCTCATTGCATTTTCGCTGTGAGCTTACTTTGTGCGCATGTTTAGAAGTTGGTTGTAAAAAAGCCAACTTAAAATCTTTATGGAATACTCTTCGAAAGTAACTGGGACTGACAGCGGTTTTATTTTGACGTTCGCAATCCTCTTTATATTCGGCATACATTTTCACTATATTCAACGAACTGTGCAAAAATCGTGTTTTATAATTTTTATGTGGCACCCATGTTGGATAGCTGTTGATATGCTCGCGAACACCGGACACAAGTTCATCGGAAATTTTATTCTTTTTGGCAGCACGCCCACGCCGATCTTCACCAGCGTAGGCACCTGTTTGTTTATCGACATTCTTCTGTGCATTGGCGAGAAAGTGACTGCCGATGCAGAGTGTTGTGTTGAAGAACCGCGAACAGACACGTACATTTTCACCGCGTTCACCACGTAAAAAATAGCGATTTGTATATACACGAACACGATTCGTCTTCCGATGTTCTGCTGCAGTAGTACTAGTATTTTCATGCACTTCAACACGTGATAACACAAAATCTTTACGCCTTTTGTAACTCAAACGCCAAAACGCAGCACATAATAGTGAACGTTGTTCCTCGGTAAATTTTGTGTGACATTTAAATCGACATGATTCGGCACAATTAACTGGCTGTGGTACACGATCTTTCTTTACAGGGATACCTTTTCTACTGGGACGATTATAAGATTTAGATTTAGATTTAGATTTCAATTTCGATTTATCTACAGATGAAGTCATGGGTTCAGTATGTCCATCTAACATTACTGAACTATCAGCACCGTCGTTTTCCTGTGCGGCTATTGACGAAATCTTCATTTTTTCAATGGTACTTTCATCACTTTCCTTCTCCTGTTCTGGTTTGGTTTGTTCACATTGTTTATTTGTTGCAAAATTTAGTTCCTCAGGTTCATATGTAACTATCTCCTTAGCGGTAACCAGTTTTACTTGTTCTCTAGGCACTTCAGACATAGAATTATCTGCACTAGACATTGCGTCTTCGACTAAATTATCACGCCTCTGTTTTGCTATTTCACTTTTTATACGTCGCCCCTCGCCGCTGCCCCCGCGCAGATCTATACCGGTATAATGACCTTTGCCATCGTTGTTCTCTAGAGCATCTTTCACCAGGTAACCACTTATAACAAGTGTTTTCAAAAAGAAATCTAAACACACCCTTACGCGTTCACCATCGCCCGTAAACATGAAATAGTGATTAGTGTGCTGGCGTGCCTCTTTTATTCTCTTTATTATACGCATTTTTCCAAGCGGTTTTTTCTCTATACATGTAAGCAAATAGTTTTTGCGTTCCACGAAACCGAACGACCAGAACTGTTTACACAATTTCATCCGCTGATCTTCATTAATTTTATCACATTGTTTTCTGCATTTCCCATTGCAATTAACCGGTTTTGGTTTCCTAATTCTCTTCTCGGGTTTAAATTCTGTGTAAAAATTTCGACTCTTTGTGACGTGACGTTTCCCTTTCTTGTTCCGTAATTTCCGTCTACAATTACGAATTTTTCTTCGCGGAAGAACCATTTCCGAAGATTCATCACTGTCGCTCTCGTTTTCGCCTTTATAATTTTCATCATGAAGATCATCATTTTCGCAGTCACTATCTACTTCGAATTTCATTGTAACTGACGCAGCATTAGTTTCGATAGGATCCTTTTCCCCAATATTATCCCTTTCATCAGTATCGTAAACAGCTTCCACCTGACACTCATATTCTTCGATATTGTTTTGTTCACAATCAGAGTTTTCTTGTTCCGTTTTTATATGTTCTTGTTTTCTGATTACATTTGCTTCCTCGAGATAAACTGTACTTGTATTGATGAAATTATCGTCAATAATAGATTTGGCCGCCAAATCCGGTCCACTTTTCTGCTTTTTCCGTTTATGTTTTGTTTTGACTGAAAGCAAAAGTGCGTATACAAGAGCCGTGTCAGGCATAACTCGATAAGTAATATTATAATTCAAAAGTTTTCTACCTATAAAAAATTAATATAGCATCGGCCCTATCATTTTCCTGACACGCCTCTGTACAGAAATTCGCAAAGCTATCTTAATAAAATAAAATGCTTCTTTTGATAGTGATCAACTACTCATACTAACATAATTATAAAACATATTCTTGTATAATTTCTTTACCAATCCGTAATTTTAAACACTTACCTTCCATGTCTAATTCTACCTCCGACTCGGATTCTGATTCTTCCAATTCGGATTCCTCAGATTCGTCAATATTCATGCCACTAGCACCGGCGGCGTCCCCACCAAACGGGCATTTTCTATAAACCAAATAAAATTTTACACAAAATGTTTTATTCGTTCTAATAGCGAGTATTCTAATATAGTTTACCCTCCGGCAGCACCAGTAGGCATCTTAAATTCCCCAGTCGGCACTTTACCTCCAAATTTTTCTAAAAACTCTTTTACAAATTGTAGTTGAGGCAGATTAAGAATAGTTGGATTTTCGGATACGAAATTTATAAAAAACTTCAACTTTTCCAAGTCGGCATGGGACAAATTAGGCATAGCCATTTTCTGCGTATTTTTTGTCTTATAAGATTCTCAAAGTGGTTCTAAATGATTATTCTGATAGCGTTCTGTGTTCAAAACAAATATTGTAATGTAATTGTAATGTAATTGTCACGGTTCCGTTTGAGTATTTCTTATAACTGGAAAATTTCCTGATTTAATTATTCGGTAAAATGTTATCGCGAAACTTCTTTTTTGATTAATGGCGCAGGGTTGATGTTCTATTACGAGTAAAAAAAATAAACAATATTGCCAGGTACGACTTGGCGTGCCGTTCGGTCGTTCGACCGTTCGTCAAAGTTCACACGTAGCTATTACACTCTCATCAAATTTTCAAAACAGAACAACTTTTAAAAAATATCGTAATCGTAATTCTTGATTCAGCAAATCTGTTTTAGTTATTACCAATTTTATTATCAATTTATAATTTAAAGGAATAAATACTCGACGTAACGGAAGCAAAGTCTACAATATATCGATAAGTTTACCATCAATAATCATACATATCTGGAAATTAGCATTTTAAACAAATATATCGCGCCAATTTGGAGATCATAGAAATCAATTCCGTGTTTTTGTAACATAACAGTAACATTATAAAATGGCTCCGAAGCGTAAACGTAAAGCTCAAAAACAATGTGAGGTATGTATTTATGGAATACAAATGATGATGGATTTAATTATTCTATAACATTGTAATTGCAGTTAACCCAGGGCGGTGTAGTAACAAAAACAAAGCTTTTGAAAACGGAAGAGCCAGTTGTAGATGCTAATCTACCAGTTTTGTATATAGAACATTGTCGCTCCTGAAACGTATTTCGTCGCCGTGCCCTTCAAGTTCATGCTGATCTGCTTGACCAATTGCTTGTATTAAAGCCAGATCTAGAACTTCAACTGCTTATGAATGTCGATCGTCCACCTCGGCGAGGTTCCTTTGAGATATATATTGCTACAAATCCTACCGAAGAACGACAAGAAATATGGTCAGGCTTAAATAGGAAACCCCGAGCACAAAAATTTCCACCTATTAATGAGTTGATTGAGGCGGCAAGTCGAATTTTAGGCATAGATACCGTTAAGGACAAGGCAATGGGTGTTCCTAAAGATCAAACAGAACAATAAGAGGAAACGTTTTATATAATAAATATTTTAATTACTGAAAACAAAGCGTAGCATTCATGACTAGTGTTTAGTAAAATCTTTAAATGGGAAGCTAAACGCTATGACTTTTTTTTGCTCAAAACATTTGTTTCCATAAAATGAAAATATCAGAAAGATAAATAATTGTACGGAAAACTGTATAATTTAAAAGTTATTGCTATATCAATATGCGATATATTTTTAGCAAATAATTCAAAGGAATGTATGTATATAATTGTGATAAACAATGTTTACACTAATTTTGTCTGGCTTTCATTATTACTTAAAAGCAGTAGTTGGTTATAATTCTCTACTAAGAAGCCACATTTAATTGAATTAGCAATTAGCTGAAATAATTACAAAATTTAAATGTTTTTTTTTTTTTTTTTTTTTATTTCTTGTAAAAAATCTATGAATTTTTGGAAATAAAAATTTTCTGTTGGAAAAGATTGTTGACTTAATTTT
This sequence comes from Bactrocera minax, assembly GCA_021498325.1. Taxonomy (NCBI): domain Eukaryota; kingdom Metazoa; phylum Arthropoda; class Insecta; order Diptera; family Tephritidae; genus Bactrocera; species Bactrocera minax. Next base: position 26,295 of record JAKEEE010000154.1, on the reverse strand, counting down.
TTTATGTTTCTCACTTTAGATCTCATTCTCATTACATTGTGCACACGGATTGGCTTCTACATTTTCACCTTCTGGAACTTCTTCGCCACTCTGTTTATATAAATCAAGAGTATCTTGCAGATCACGTTGCGCGTCAATGAACTCTTGCTCTTCCATACCTTCCCCCGTATACCAATGTAAATGTGCTTTGCGCCTCAACATTATAGCGCTGCCATCTAAAATACGTTGCAAGAGCTTATAGATTGCTGAAGTGTTGCCAATGAATGTTGCTGACATCTTAAGCCCTCTTGGTGGTATATCACATATAGCGGTTTTTATATTATTAGGGATCCATTCTACGAAACTGCTCAAATTCTTGTTACGTACATTCGTCATTAATTGATCCACCTCACGTGGAGACATGCGGCCACGAAAAATACCAGCCGCAGTCAAAAGCTTTCCATGACGCAGATCAACAGCACATAATAAGTTGTTAGATGAGAAGATTTGTTGTACCAACTCGGCCACAGTACCCTGGGAAAATTCTTTTTGTTTGCAACTAATAAGTGGTGCAAAACCAGGTATGAGGAAATGTAATTGTGGAAATGGTACCATGTTGACGTAGAGTTTACGAAGACCAGCGTTCAGTTGACCTGGAAACCGCAAGCATGTAGTTATGCCTGACATGGTAAGTGCCACAATATGATTAATGTGTTCATAACCACTGACAGACATTTTCAAATTACGTGAAACAATTTGGAAAAGCGCCTCATTGTCGAGACAGAATGTCAAATGGGAATTATGGATAAGCGATGGCATACTCAGCAAAGCATTATAAGGTTCAACAACTACTTGAGACATTTGTGGTGAAGGTATCGAAACATAATTCGAGATAAGATTATCGGGATATTCATCCACAAGCGCATTCATTACGAGAGCTGTTAAACCGGAACCAGTACCGCCACCTATAGAGTGTAGAATTTGGAACCCTTGTAATGAGTCCACAGACTCTGCTTCACGTCGTATTGAGTTTAACACAGCATCCAAAATTTCTGCACCGTCTGTGTGATAACCTCGGGCAAAGTTGTTTCCGGCACTGTCAGTACCAGCCACGAAATTTTCGGGTCTGTACAAAGAAGAGCGCTTGTGAAGATTTTCAATAGTTGCCGCTTCCGTATCTACACAAATAGCGCGTGCATAAAACCGTTTACTTGCGGTGGCATTAAAAAATACGTTGATACGTTCCAATTGTAAAGCGCTAGTGCCCTGGAAACGTCCAGATGCATAATCTACACCATGCTCATGAGAGATAACATGCCAAAACTAGTGATACGAGAATAATTTGTAACGCCTGCGTCAAGTATATAAATTCATTAGCTTACAGCATCACCTATAGAATTTCCGCTGGCTCCTATTTGGACGGTAATAATTTCGCGCATTTTCAAACGGTTTGTGGAACTTTAAATTTATTTACAGGTAATTTTGTCAATATGTATGTTTTTTGCTATTATTTTTTCTGAATTTATTTTTTGTACATTTTAATATTTTTCTAAAATTATATTTTCTATTTCTGTCGTTAGAAATAAGTTACTAAGAAATCGATTTTTTTTTCTATGTTGATACGAGTTATAATTTTATTGGAGGCAAAAGTCACTAAAAGTTCTAAAACATATCCATTCTGGTAATTGTTTTTGTTGATGTTTTTGTTACGCCATAAAACGAACAGAAAATCTTAGTATTTTAAAAGTTTAAATACTTACATATTGTAACATTCACGGATAACTCCAAATATATAAATTTTCTTTTGGACAAAATGATTATTAGCGAAATGTATATCTTCAAAAAGACTTACAAATTATATGGATTATTCAATTATTAATGCAAAAGGATATACATTTATATAGTTCTACACACAATGGCAGCAAATCTAAATCAGTTATATCCATAACGCCTTCACGAACTCGTCCAACTTTTTCGTCGCCATCATCACCTACGTACATCCCTTTTTTATTGTGTGTACTATAATTTAAATACATTATTATACTCGTACTTCATCCGACAGAGCTAGCTACTCATCCTTTTTCCCAGCTGACAAGGAATTAAACAAACGATTGACTTCATTTGCAACTAAGTTATCCAATACGATGCCATTGGCATCAATAAAATTGGCACATGATTTAGTGCTGCTTACTTCACGTACACCCTTAATATCCTTCACAGTAAAAGTGAGGGTGTATTTATCGTCGTATTTCTTCATATCGGAGCTAGCTTCCCAGGTTCGTGGTCCACTGTTGCCATTCTTTTGGATTGCAACCGCAAAGGTACCTTTTTCGCGGAATGTTGTATGAAGTGTGAGAATTCCCATTAGTGCGAAATAGGCAATTACGCTAAAGAGCAAGACTGGGCGAGACTCAGGGAAGGGGTGTGTATAGTCCCAACCATGCGCCAGCACTGCAACACCCACGGCCAGGGCGCACAACACCAATCGGGTGTTTATCAAACCGAATTGTTCTTTTAATTGTGGGCGATCGCATAAGAGACAATTCTTCACTGCATCATCTAGTGCATGTTTTACGGCTGATCCATCCCATTTGTTTATTTTTACAACCTTTGATGTAAAATCAAAATTAGAATTTTAATGATTGCTTGTGTACGGTTGTATGTTTCATGGCTTCTCAGAGAGTTGACGTGTACAAAAAATAACACCTAGCGGCGTTCAAGTTATTTACGCCACTACCGCAGAAAACCCTGGTTTTTTTAGGAAACACTGTATTACTTACCTCAATCTCAGGTTGTTGTTTCTCTTCTTTTTTATTAGTCATTAGAAAATTAGTTATTTATTAAAGCACAGTAAAATTGAAATGTGAAAAGTTTTTAACAACAACACTACAATTTAATATCAGTACTCGGCACACGGTATACGGGACACGACAACAAATAATTTCCCTTTGACAGATTGCGTATGAGGTGTTCAGTGAAATAGCTGTGGCTGTGTTCTTTCTACAAATCATGCAATTATTTCTAGGGTTGCATTTACGAGGAGTAGGATAAGACTAAAGATATTACAAATATTTTAAATATTCGCTTTCGTTAAAAAGAAAAATTTAATAATAAAAAAATGAGATATGTTTTCCGATTTGTAGTTTTTAAATTAAAACTTTTTATTTTGTTTATCGCTTAAAGCACTAACATTATCAAAGCAGCAACTATAAAATATAATGCAATATGGTTTAGCCTTAATTATTGGAATAAATTAGTAAAAATTTTATCAACATTTTTATAATGCCTTCATTTGAGCAAATAACTCATCTAAATCCACATTAGCAGCAGCGGCAACCGTAGGTATGCTTTCTGTGGTATTTTCTGGTGCGTCATATGCTAAACGTAAACCCGCTGCAATTTCAGTGCTTGCACCTGTTGCTTCTGCCACGGTCGGTGAATCATCGACTAGTTCAATGCCCCATTCATTTGTTTCATGCAATGGCGTATCATCCTCTAAAGCAATCTCTTTTGTTACAACTTTTGGACGTGCTTGATATTCTTTTTGACGTTCCTGGCAGTGTTGGTCATCACACTGAGTATTCGGCTTCAGACTCATACGTGGAAAGAAATCATTCATTGCATTATAACCCAAGTAGTCGGACACTTCACCGAAATTGAGTAAATATTTGAGAGTGTTTTGTACCAACATACCCGCAGTTATACCCATAGTAGTGGGTAAGGAAGCAGCACACACCCCTTCACGTTTCAGAGTTTTCTCGTCAATATTTTCTGCTACTACTAAGGGTGGGGCACAACCAAAACATGCAGTTTCACCTGGACGGATAAATTGAATATGTCCGGAAACAGCATTCTCAGATACCCCTGATTCGAACCAATTCAAACCGAGCTCATTACATGCAGTGTTGATAGCCATGCGTGCTTCAAAGTTGTCAACACAACTTAACACCAAATCAACTGGTGTATCGTGTTGTATGCCACCGTGAGATATAGTATTTACGAATTTATCGAATGATTCTACAGTAGTTATGTTATAATTATGAGTCTCAATCCATACATCAGGGTTAATAAAGTTTAAAGTGCGAGCAGCTGCTTCCACTTTGGACAAACCGGCCTGGTCAGGTGTGAAGAATAGTCGATTCATATTTGCCAATTCCACTTTGTCATAGTCAAAGAGTATTAATTTGCCGATGCCACATCTAATTTAAAACGTATTATTTAATTAATTGTATATTTATAATATTAACATGAATGTGAGCTCCGATACCAATTTGCGCTAACCTTGTTAACATATCAGCTGTTACGCTGCCAACACCACCAATCCCAATCACAGCCACCGATTTTTCACGAATGCGTTCATACTCCTTAACAATTCCCATGCGCTGTAGTGCCATAAGACGACTATAAGGATTGGAGTCCACTACTTCCGCAGACATTTTATCAATTCGTTCTCGTGCTGCCCGTGTCGCGCTTCTCTGCTGCTCTAATTCATTTTTTAGTTCGCCGATCTTCGCTTGTAATTCATCGATGGCCGACATTACAACTTACTGTTCAATTTAACTTTATTTGTGGACTATTTTAATGGGACAGCACTATGATAAAAATTTGTTTGCGTGTCACTTTTCTTTTGGGAGGACCTGACTAAACTTGACAAACTGCATTTACTACTGTCAAATGAAGCAGTTGTTGTTTTTTGTTATTTGAAAAAGAGCTGCCAATTTCAAATAATATTTGTAAACAAAGCAGGTGCGAAAGCAAAAGAAAATAACGGAAACGAAATTAATCGGAAATGAGGTTTAATGTATAGGCAGATGTGAGCATTGTATAAGCTACAAGTAACCAATCATAGATTTTCCACTCATACAAACGCAGGCGATCGCTAATAAGAATGAAATAGAATGTGAGTAGGTACATTTCGAAATTGATGTGTTTGTAGGTAAGTTTTTATTTAACTGTACGAATATAATTTTAAATTTAAATAAATATTACAATTATTATAACGTGTTAGAATAATTTTATAATAAAATATAAAATAAAAAAAAAAGAAAGGAGAGATGTAAAAAGATAAGGAGTGAGTGTATGCTATACGAAAAAAGGAAAAGTCAAATGAAAATCACGATGTCAGCAAATTCATTACAAAAACAAACATTTTTTTGAAATGTGACGCTTGATTTTACATCTGTATATATTTCCTGCTTCTGGAGAAGTATGAGAATGTAAGGTCAGGATGAACTTAATTTTTATAAATTTCGGATATTTTATGGTTATAATAGACATGGCAGAAACAAGGGCCTACATTTACTATATTTTTGCAACCCGATAACGAGCGGACGTGTTAAATATTTTGACGTACAATAGTTATACATTTCAACAACCTAATCTAGCAAATAAATACAAATATGTATTACAGCCTGCAATTATTTTGTTTTCATATTTACAAATGTAAACATGTTTACATACATAATTATATGATTAAATTTGTTGAGATAACTATACTCTAGTAATGAGTTTGTTTAGCAAATATTTAACAAATTCTATTATATTTGTGGTTATTCCAAATAGCTGCTGATTTTTTAATAAAAGCACTTTTATACCTGAATCTACGACTGCTATCAGAAAACCAAACAGTTTTGCCACTGCGGGCTACAAATATTTGCCGCAATCAAATAATACTTGTATATAAAGTGACTGTTTCCATCATAAGATTTAAATGCATGAACGACGTTCAAGTTAATTTTGTTGTAACAATTTAAAGGCAAAGTTTCTAATATTGTTTTGTTTATTATTTATTTGTAAATAACAATATATTTTATACGTTTAAATATTTAAAACTCTTAATAATAGAATAAATAATCTCACATCTTCTAATAACAGTTACACATTTGGACATATACAAAATTTGTACACAGATGCTTATGTGTGTATGTACATATTATTGTTAAAAAAAATCTTCCTATTTCATACCCATTTTCCTAGTATTTGATAAAAATGTTGACATAATTCCTGCCGCTAAAATGAAAAACAAATTGTTTTAGCTTTGTAATAGTATAAAAGTGAATAATAATTCCAAAAATTTCATTGCAACTTACACCACATTACGAAAGTGAGCATAACGAATGGTGGTACACAGCCAAGTGACATGAAAATGGGAAACAATATATTGCCCAATATGGATCCAACGCGTCCAAACATCATTGCCAAAGAAACAACCATTGTTCTATAAATTAACGTGAATTTGTTATTAGTTAATAAACGAAAAATATTATTTTTTAAGAAATAATTAATATATGAGGAAATAAATAAACATTATATTATAAAACTTACCTCAACGACGTTGGAAATAGATCGACCGATGAGCTAAGAATGGACATGGCTGATATGCTGCCCATTGTCACCGATATCGCAACAACAATTAATGTGCTCAAAGAGGATACTGAGAAATATAGACCGATCGCACAAAAACCTGCTGTTGTGGAACCAATCGCTATTGAAGAAAAATCATTGTAAAGAAAATTTCACCTTTTGTTGTATCTTTGACACTTACTAAGCAAAGTTTTACTTCCAATTCGATTAACAACGAAACCAGCCAATAAATAACCTACGAAACTGGCCACTGCTACCATTATATTGTTGGTATAGGAGGCAGCTGTAATAAACTATAAAAGTCCAAGATAAGAATTGGATTTTAATTTTATAAAAAAAATTGCAGGCATATTTCATGTGAAATAATAGAAAAATATATTTAAAAAGCAAGCGAGGAAGGGCTAAGTTTGGGTACATCCGATGAATTTATACTCTCGCAATTTGCAAGGATCGAAGACAGGAAAAGACTTTCAGGTGTTGGCTAAACTTTATATTAAAAAATTTTGCTTAAGAATTCAGCATTTATTATTCGGCGAATTTTTGAATGGATTGCTATCATATTTAGCAACATATTACTTTTCCTTTAAGTCATATACTCTTAAAGTCAATCTAACTAAGACAGATTATATATATGTTCATCATATTAGTGCTGTGGGAAGGTACAACAGTTATAATTTCTGTTACCGAGTGACATAATATTAATCGAAGTATTCTCATTTAAATTTGTTGAGACATGTTCTATTAAGATATATGCGACATAAACTCAACCAAAAGGACGAAATTTAATTACTGTGTATATGAGGAAAATGTCAACCAGAGGCACGCAGATCATAATATTGAAGGTATGGGGTTTAGACCAAGGTCAAGACCGATTTAATTCATATTCAGCACTAAGTCATATTATGCTTAAGAAAACATATCCACTTAATTTCATCAAAATATCACACATGTTGACTTATATAAATGGTTTAAGGTCAGCTGGAAAGTTGTAAATCAGTACAGCGGTTATATTGGGGCTAGGGGATGGTCTGAGGAGATAAAATTTACTTTTGGCATTCAGCTAAAGTATGCTCGAGAATATATTTCCACAATTTGACCGAAATATTCGGCATGTAGTCCACTAGAATAACGATAATAATTATAATAATATAGTAATAATAGATAATAAAGTCAACCGGCCAATATTATCCATTTTTGTCTCAAGAGCACATTATTATCAGAGAAAGAGCTCTCTGAATGTCATTAATATATTTTACAGGCTGACCGATATTTTTGGTAAAAAGCCAGCCATATTCACTGAGGTCCACATAATCGGTATTTGCGGGCTTGAAAAGATATAGCCTGATTTCCACTCTCTTTTGGCAGCAAAGGTCATACCTTGAGATGCGTATTTGTTCCAAGTGTTATTCCGATATCTCAATTGGTGCTTGAGTTATGTACAGAAAAGTGAAAGAATCAGATTGAATTTAAAATTGCGTTATTTTGGAAGTAGGCGTGGTTATCATCCGATTTCACCCATTTTCCCATTGTTTGAGGAGGTGCTAAACGGACCAGTTCTAAGGAAGTTTGGTTGAATGGGCGTGAGAATTCTTATGGTGCCAAGAACTAAGAACTTTTACCAAATTTCATTTAGATATCTTAATTTTTACTCAAGTTATCGCTTGCACGGATGACAGACAGACAGACAGACAGACAGTCCGGAATTCAACTTGCCTCGTCATCCTGATCATTTATATACATATAACTAACTCTATATCTGTTCCGATTAGTTTTAGGTATTAAAACTACTATTAGGTGAACACAACTATTGTACTCTGTTGCAAGGGTATATGTTGCGAGGGTATAAAAATTAATTTTACTTCTTATAACTCACCACTTCACACTTTTCCGTTTCCAAATCTGTGAAATCACTATTCAATAGTTGAGTTTTATTTACACTGTACTCCAAAATGGAACACATTGTAGCACCGGTTGTGCCATACATCTGCTCATATTCCTCAATAGAAGCAAACATTTGTGGAACCCATAAACGCAAGGTATTTTGACTAAATAAAATATTAATTATTAACTAATTAAATTATTGTATTGGAGACGTCTGAAAATATTGTAAGAGTTATGCTTACCCGAATAAAATAGCGAAATTCATGAGATAGACATGTACGGAGAGACCAAGATAAGGTTTGGCAAGCAACGGACGTAACTGTTCCCAACCTTGACGCAAGCTGATTTTGGGCTTCTTTTCTTTTACGTGCTTATTAGTAGTTATGGCCTCCTTCTCTTTTGGAATTGAACTCTCAATTGTAGCTATGCTCACAGTCGAGGCATCACTCTCTTTTTCTGCGCTAGGCAGCTCATTAATGAGCTCTTTAATCTATCAAAAACATAGAATTCAATTGAAAATTTTCACTTTACATAATATTTATTGTTGTTACAAAAGTAATAATAAGCGCTAATAAAGGTGTACATTGGAAGAATGTTGCCTTACCGGATAATCTTTACTCGGCTTACGATTATTGAGCGCGTAGATTCGCTGGAAAACACGCAAAGCTTCGGCATTACGGCCTTGTGACATTAAAAATTTCGGGCTCTCGGGGAAGAAATTGAGTAAAATGCCTCCAAGCAGACTGGGTATAGCGGCGATTGCCAAAAATACTTGCCAGGAGTGAACTGAGAACAAAAAATAAAAATTAATACGAAATGTAGTAAAGCTTATAATGCAACATAAGTGAATATACTAAATCAAATAATAGCTGCTTTGTAGAGTGGCGAAACAAATGCAAAAAACAAAATATAATTCAAATGTTAAACTTACACTGCAGACTCAGCAGTTTGAAATCCCATTGATTTGGTAGAACCGTTAAAGCAATTATTGGCAGTATTATATTGCCCACCGAAAACATTAGGCCCATAAGCATAACCATGCGCGAACGAAATTTCTTGCCATGCAATTCAGTTAAGTAACTCATAAGTACAGCGAATGGACCACACATGCTGCGGAAGATAGAAGAGTTGGAAATTTAAAGTACACACAAAGAATGAATTATTTCAAATTTAGTTACATAAATCCGGATATGTATTTGAACACCATCAGCTGTATGACATTTTGACTACAAACACCACCTAATGCCGATATAATATTAGTTAGGTAACCGAAGACGAGTAGTTTTTTGCGGCCTTTCGTGTCGGCGAGATAACCCCACAGCACAGCTGAACTGATCATGCCTGTTGAATATTTGAATAAAACGTGCGAGAGCGTGAGATCGTAATAGCGGTATTATATTTAGAAAAAGAAACTGTTTATAACGAAATTAAATTAATTGAATTATGAGACATTTGTCTTTTTTTAAATAATATTATTATTATATGTGCTTCAGTTTTTTGAAATTTGTGTAAAAAAATATTTTCAACCTTTCAGCCAAAACGACAGTTCTTCACTTTTAAACTGCCAGAGTAAGTTGTGTCATTAAAATGCATGGCTTTCTAAAATTGTTCGTCAGATTGTAAAGGACTTCTCTCAAAATTACTAGCAATACATAAGTGTATAGTACATTAGTTAATAAAAAATATAAACAAATATAATTAATTCAATATTCACAAGTTAATTAATTCTTTTTTTTCGTGTTTAAATACAACTTTTAAGAGAGCACATTTTTTGACATCTTACGCAATAAAGTGACCAGATGACTACATTCCTTCGCAAATTATTTTTTTAAATAAGTAATCACTAAATAAATATTACAAAAATATCTGTTGCATTTAATCGTAACTAGAGAGTGAGAAAAAATTATAATTGAAAAAAAAAAATAATAATAAATAGTTACATAAAGCACACAAGTTATTTACAAATTTAAGCAATAAGAAATTCTTTTAAAGTTATGAGATGATATGCATATGAAATGAAAAGTGGCTGATTTATTAGCACAAAATTCAGACTGCACAAAACACCGTCCATTTATTCTTACCCACAAAGGTGATCGCATTTAGCAGTCCCTTGTCGATCAGTGTTAGCTTGAGATCACATTCAGCACTCGGCAGTATGTACGACATAGTCGACGTCTCGAGCACCGTGGCTATCGCAGCGGGACACACACATGCCAATAATAAAATATTGAATGTACCAAAACCCGCTACTTCCATAGCCGTCTCGAAATCCGCCTTCTCGTCCTTTGTTTGTTCTGGTTTTGTTAGCTTTTCAGAGCTTTGCAGAACGCTTGAGAGCGTTCGATTTGGCATTTCTTCATTGTGGGCTGTGGAAAAAATTCCATTACCAAAAAAATAAAAATTTTTTCCAAGTGCACAAAAAGAAGAGCACGCAATATCAATGTATGCTATTTACCAGGCGTTTTGTCAGTTGTCGTGTCTACGGCCATTTCTTTAAATGTTCACACGTGAATTAAAACTTTTTCGGTAGCAATTACTATTTTTTTTATTTCTTTGCTTTCGTCGATCCTTTTTAATAAACACGGAGAATAACCGTATATTTTTGTACTTGTTCACTTTTGGCAATTTACGCTTCGCATTGTCGCGCTTGTCATTCGCCAATGGATTTGGGTTGTCTGAGGTGATCTTACACCTAGTAGCATCTTTTGTACTTCTTTGCATTGTCGTTGTTGTTATTTTTGTTCTGCTTAATTAGCTAAATTATATTTGTTTTGTAGAGAAATGTTTAATATGTTATCAAGATTAACAATCGTGCTTATCTGAGTGATGGATGTGCATATGCATGTTCATATGTAGATATGTATTTGTAATTTTCCCACCTACTTATGTTACGTATTCATGACAAATGTTGTGATAAGCTTGCTGCCACGCTTTTAACAGGTGTGCTCAAGACCAACAGCACTGCATTCATTATTTACAATAGATTGAGAAAAGAAATACTAACGGAAAGTAAATAATCAAAAGGCTTAGAACATTCGTTTACAAACAAAGTTTTCAAATGACTTTTAACCCCTAGAGAGAAAATGGTGCATTAACTCTACAATATCTACCTTTATTTAGTTTTACCGATAAGAATCTCGTCATTATTGCCATCAGTTTTTACCATTGTCGTGGCATTAGATTCTTTTTTCAAAAAGTGAAGTGTCACCAAGTTTTTAATCCATTTTTGGTTTGGTTGGGTTGACATTCGCATGAAATTTGGGTGAGATATGACAATTATTGTATATTTGACAATTTTTTGTTTACCACGAAAACATATACCACGTACATATGTCAAAAAAAAAAAAAAACAGAAGAGGTTTGTCTGAATGAAATTTTGAATGGAATTGCTATTACGAATGCATTGAAATGAACAGAAAAATATTTAGGGAATCCACTTTACTAAGAACGCACGAATTTCAGTGGTATAAATAAGTGCACGTCGTGAGATTGCAGATTGTCCTGCGAGTCGTCCTACCGCCTGATTGAGTACGTGGATGATATTCTGCTCGAAAATTATCTTTTTAACACGATTTAATAGATAAAAGACCTCTAAGGAACTCATATGGTGCCATTTAACGCACCTTGACTGAAATTTCGGCTATGAACTCGTACAAAAAGACCCAAGTGTTCTGCAAAAGGAAGGTAGTGTGGAAGTCACAAAAAAGTTATACCAACATAACTGCTTATCCTACATTTAAACTAAAGATAGTTATAATGAACATAAGGTCGAAAAATCTCAAGTATTTAGTGAATACCTATCCAAAAATGTACCGAAAACTCGAAAATCGTGCCAAAGTCGGTAAAAAGTAAAACGGTGCACATCGTTTTCTCCAACTAACATGGGGCACTGAGGAACTCTAAATTCATTCGTACTACCACCTATAGTATTCCTGGCACGAAAAAGCTACTCATAAAATCCTTATTTTGCCGGGTTTAACTCCGTTTCAGCTTTTGGAACTCGTAAGCATCGTCAATTGATTTAGGTAATAGAAAGAAATTCACAGAACGGGCTAAAGGCCATTGATTCCATTTGATTTGAAATTTAATTGTTTATAATTAATTTGTATAATTTAAGCTATAAATATAAACAAATTTAATAGCTGTAAATCCCTGTAAATTTAATAACTAGCGATGGCAAAAATGGCAATTAACATTTAATCAGACATTGACAAAACATTTATAAACTTGCTATTGCCATTTTTGCTTCACAGACAATATTCGTTTATTTAGTTTTCTAATGCACCTAACGAACTAATGTTAACATAAATACAGTAAAATAAGTAATTTGACGTAAAAAGCTCCAAACAGTTTTTCATGATCAAATAAATATGAACAAATAATTTTAGTTGCCGATAACATTGCTTTCAGTAGCTATCTTAAATGATCTTATCTTTGCGCAGCTGTGACGTTTTTCACGCCAGTGGCACGGATTAATGTCATAAATAAATTTCGCATGAAATACTTATGAACTTTTCCATTGCAGCAGCTTCTTCACACATAAATATATGTATACATACATACATGTTTTTAATAATTTATATAATTTTTCTCAATTTCTTTACAAAAGTTTAACTTAAGTCGCTTTTAATTCGTCTCAGATTGAGTAAAGTTTTTCTTATTTTTATTTCAAAAGCATTCAAATGCAATGAAACAGTTTATATAATTGCAATTTCTTTGGAAAAAGGTGATGAAATCGTTCTAAACATTGTAATTATTGTTCATGAAAACGCGCAAATTAATGATAAATTATCGCTTGAAAGAGGGATAAAATGTTTGCAGCTATTAAAGAGATAACGGTAAGTCAGCTGGCATACACATAGAAGTTAAGTAAATGAGTAATCGTGTGATTCCGTATGGCTACCTGAAATTGTCATTACAATTGCGTATTTGATTATGAAATATTACGGAAGGTATGAAAAAAGATAATATAATCGAGTTAGTTACATAAGTCATAAGAACCACTGGATCGAATTTAATGATCTCTGATTTACTGAATACGTCTATGCCCCGAAAGCAGAATAACTATGATAAATACTAGAAATGTGGGATCGAAATTCGATTTTACGACTGAGTGGAAAAGATGGCAAGAATGCCTGCCGGATGAAAGGAGCCTATCGTTTGAAGCTTAGCTCTGCAAAACCCACCAAGAAACGATCCCACAAACTGCGCTAACTTTCGTTGACTGCTAAAAATCTAAAAGAAGGTTATATTGAGCGTTTCAAGCACTGATTTGTATCGGCCCTTGGATATCGGAGTTGTATATCGGCCCTCATAGTTTTAAATCTGTTTTTTTTTTGGTTTTGGCAAACTTACAACTAAATATCCATGAAATTAATATCTAAATACCGTTAACTCACCATACTTCCTAATAGAAAATAAAAACACACAAATTTCTGATTTTTAAATTTTAAATAATTTATTGTTTTTCTTTTATAATATGGAACAATACAATACACAATTTAAAGAGTACATTTTTGTTATTATTATTATTATTTATTTTTTTTGTTTGGTGTGGAAATTACACCATGATTTTTATATATGTATATATTTTGTTTTTCGTTTTTCACTTTTAAATGTGTTTACTTATTATTTAATAAAATTGTTTGTAGATAATGCTCAAATACATAAACATCCAAACTATGTGTGTATATATATAATATGTATACACTATATATGTATGTTTATATATATGTATATTGAATGTATATATACTTTATATGAATGTATATATAACTAATATAAGTAGGTATATAAGTATGATTTCTGTTAATTTCACATCTCACTTCTCAATTTTCAATTGTTTTTACTTTTTAATTTTTGCCCTTTAAAATGTTGCTTTTTTCGCTTTATCTGAAGTCAGAGTTAATATGTATTATATAATGCCCAGCTTCTTCTTAAGTTTCGTGTCTTGTAATGAAAGGTTTGCAACTTGACTCTTTATAGGCTGGTAGTTAAGAATGTATTTATTTGAAACACATACTTTCTTTTAGTTCTTGTTTTATTTATTTATTTATTTATTTTATTTTTTGTTATTTGTTTTGTCTTGCAGTGTAGAAATAAGTATTGTATGTATTCCAGCATAAATATATTTACATACAACATAATGTAAGCATTAGTAATATATGTATGTAAGTACTAGTTTATTCCCAGTGTAGATGAGTATATTTAGTTACAAAGGACTAATTGTAGTTTCTCTTCGCTCTTTGGCTCACTTTCATTCCTTAGCGTTTTGAGATTTTCATTAGACATTTTATTATAATTTTTGTTTGTTTTTTATGCTTAATAAAGTTGTGTAAAAGATTGGGGTTAACTTGATTTTTTCTTATGTGTGAGTGAATGTGTAGCATCTAAGCAGTAGTACTCGTATATGTAAGGGCTAGTAAGACTTAAGCATGTAAATTTTTTCGAATTTGGGAACGTAGCCTCATATAACCTGATTAACGAATCACTAGCATTGGAACACAACGCTTTTTTAATACAAAAAAAAAAAAATATTTTCCTAATATAAATATTAGTCAAATAAGAGTTTAACATTAAATATTGGTATACTCGTGTTCTAGGAAGTACTATACTATAGTAAAATTCATTAAACTGTAGTTGGAAGTATGTTTGTATGTACATATATAGGCTGAGCTGAAATAAACTGTCTTGTGTTCAGATATGAAGAGTCGAATGTGGTATTTAATTATTTGGTACATATTTTAATTGCTGAAAAGTAGAACTTGCTGTAAGGCTTCTCGTTTTTATGTGTGTATATTTGTGCTTAACCACAAATTTAACCACACAAAATTTGCATAAAGAGCCTTGGAGTTATATTAGTTATTGTTTTCAGCAAAACTAAAAATTATTGTTTTTTTTTTCAGAACATTAATTGCTTTTGCTTTAATATTAATTTTTTTTTGTAAATAAAAATATATTTTCTTGGGTGAATATGCGAGTTTGACCTCACTGTTTCGTCGAAATATTTTTTGTGAAATTTTTAAATTTCGCAGTTTAGTTTCTAAAAGTTGTTGTAGAAAGTACGAAAAAATAAAATTTGTTATTTTTTGTTTATAAATAATTGCTTGTTAGACAAATTCATTTTGTTATTTTCATTTATTGATTTTTGTTGCTATTGTTTCACATATAGTTAGTTTTTCATGTTCCGAATTTAACATTTTTCTTCCATTACACTGATGTGTGTATATTTGTGGGTGTAAAGTTGTTAAATTTTGCTTTTTCAATAAATTCGTTAGGGCAATGGACTAAGACACAGCAATAATTTTCAATTAATAATTCGTAAAGATATTTTTTTGCTTTTTTTAATTTTTATATTTTTTTTTGTTTTTTTTTTTTGAATATGATTTTTTGGCATTGTATGCATTTTTATATGTTTTCAAATAGAAATAATTAGCAAAAACGCAGTAAAACTCACTTTGTTTAATTTGGCGTTGAAATATGCATGACATTTGTTTCAGTTAAGTTTATTTGGTTTTGGTACTTGGTAATGAAACAAACGCGTTTTCATAAATCATCCATACAACTATTTGTTTATAAGTTTATAAGATGTTTGGTTTTAGTTTTTTTTTTTGCATTTAATGGCGGGTGTAAACATCAACACATGTTTGATCAATAAAACTCATTTTTTTGTTCAATTTTTATATTTTATATTTTTTTTTCGCGTTTTTAATAATTGGTTTTGTTTTATTTAAAAATTAATTACAATAACCCCAGCTACTTAAATAAATAGTGTGTATATTATTTCTTTTCTTTTTGTTTTTTCTTCTATAATTGCATAAAATTGTTTAAATAGTTATGTGTATACATACATATTATATGTTTTGTATATTCAATAAATATATGTTTATATGTATATATGTTTGTATGTTTGTATGTAATGTTTGTATATATGTATGTATGTATATGTTTTCTGATTATTAAGTTGTTAATTAAGTTGTTGTTCTGCATAATATTGCCTCTGCTTTACTTAGTTATGCTTTCACACCGAAATTTCTTTTAATATTCATGCCGAACTATATGCATTTTCATGCCGACTTGAATGTTTTTCTTATATGATTTTTATGTATATGTATATAATTTATTCATAAATATTAAAAGGCTTCTCTTACACAATTAATTTCGTTTTTCTTTTCACATGCATATAAGTAGGTGTACATACATATGTATATACATATATGTATGTATTTATTGCTGTTTTAATCAAAGAAATATTGAAGCCATTATCTTTCTGATATAATAAAAAAATATTTATTTTTAATTTCTAAATTTTTATTTTTTTTTTTTGTAAATTAGAAACAGTGCTATACTCTTCTTAAGTACAGAAAATACAATAAATATTATCAACATTACATTTTGTTTAGTCATTTCGTTTATTTGGATTGAATGCTTTTGCTCATAACAATTGTTTTTACTTATTAATACAATATTGTGTTTTTTTTGTTGCTTTTATTTCACTACATTTTGGCGATAAATTTGTCAGAAAAGCTTTCAATATCTAAATGTGTACGTGTCTGCATGTACAGATATATGAGTTCGTGTATATAATATTCAATAATTATATGTAGTTTATAAAGTTAAGCATTCTACGCACATTCATCACTAGTTTTTTTTACGCTTAAATATTCCTCATCACCGAAATCATCCCTGACAAATGTCATTCCTTGGGATTGTTGATGAACCTCTTACGGGCTTACAAATTTGTTTTTATTCACTAATTTTTTTTTTTACAAACTATTATTAAATTTGTTTGATATGTTGGCATTAAAAAAAGGGCATTTGAGTTGTATGAAAAAAGTATGCCGACAGAAAAATGTAATTCGTGTAAAAAAGTAAAATGCAGTGACTTCAAAGCAGGTCATTTAAGTTTAAGTTAAAGTTAGTAAAATGTTAATTCCTCAGTTAATGCATCGAAATTGCGCTTTCAAATGTCGTATAGGAAAACCTATAGCTTAATATTGCATGTGAATAGCACAATTTCAGAGCTGTATTACATATAACTACATAAATATTTTGGACGATGTCTAATGCTAATAAATCACTTTCGAGATTGTAAACAAATACTGTATACTTTCTTATACTTCACTTTCATGTCGACTGAATAGAGCTTTCATATGCGCCTATGTACAGATACGCGCTGAACTTTCGCATTTTAAAATTTTTAGCGCATTTACGCTATATGTAGGCATGTAAGTCTCTGAACAGAATACCTTAACGCTTAACCATTACAATTTCGAAAGTGTTAAAAATATTCTGAAACTTTTTTTATTTAATTATTTTGTTTTGGTTTATGGGAGACATTATTCCTCTTCTTCCATAAAGTACATCCACACATTTAACGCTCGCCTTTATAGTTTTTTTCATTCCGGCCCCTCATTCGTTCATTTCATGTTGCGTTCGTTAAGGTAAAAGGTAAAGTTTTTTCAGTAAAAATTAGGCTTCATTTCCCTTCCCACACACAGATTGTTCGCTGCTTTAAGTGATTTGAGCTTTTAATTCTAATTTACAACTTGCAATCGGTATTTTAAGTCATTTTTCTTTACCTACTTATTTGAGTTTCTGGGGGTTCAATTTTAAAAGCACAGTATCCTTGTTCATTCTTCCTGCTGTTTTCGTCTGCTCATCTCCTTACAATGGTTTGAAAATTGAATTGAAATGCAAATAATAAACCTTTTTGCATTGTTTGCTTATATAGTTACAGATTTTTGTTTGCATTCTTGTTTCATTAAAAAGTGGCCCAAAGCTTATTGTCAGAAGCGAATATACGAATGTATACTACTATTTTTATTTTTATTTTCATTTTAATTTCTTTTTTTTTTTGCAATTAAATATGTGCATCTTAATATCATCAATTTTCATTAAAACTATTACAAAATTACGTAACATGAGTGAACTCTAAAAATATTTTGTTTTCTACATACGTATGTACTTTTGCATTTTCTTTTGTCACTTTGTCACTTTGTTATTTTTGGTTGTTTTGGAAATTTTTTTAATAAATATTTCTTTTTCGTCATACTATTTGGTAAACTATTTACTATTTAAATTGCTAAATTCTTTAAAAATTTAGAAGTGTTGTTTTTATATAAATTTACAACATACTTTGTAATCCAAAAACTCTGTTGCCGAAAAAAATTAAATCTTTTGATAAGAGTTCATTTGTATATGCGTTTATTTTTCATTTGTGTATGTGCGATAAAACGGAAGCATGCAACACTTAATCCAGTAATTTCAGGTGAAACGCGCAACAGGCAATTTTGTCCTCAGGAAGAAGTTAATTTCTTTCCTGAGTAACAGCATTGCCGCACTTACCGCACATACAAACTTATTATTTTATATTATGCATCCAGTGGTGAAACTGAAACTGTCAAACACACATACATTGACATGGCAAATTTATTATTAAATGTATTACAAGCAGATTTCTTTTGGATGACACTGCACGTCTTAGGAACACTCGTTTGCAAATTGTGAAGAAGTTGAAGCTTAGTTGTGGAATAATCGTTCTAAATAGCGAATAGCGGAAAACTCGTTAAGCGCAAACGAATATGAGCGAAAATGTTTCTTTTTTTTGTGCATTCAAGTACATTCGGGATGTATTTGTTTTTGAATTATGAAACCGAGTGAGTAAAGTGTGATGCTGTGATCAAATTAATTGAAAATTTCAAATTTCTGTTCAAATCTGTTCTGTTTCAAATTTCTTTTACTCGATGGTCTTGCCACTTTAAGTTTAATAATTTTCTTAATGATCTTGCAAATAATTAATTAAGAAATATTTTGAAAGGAATTATTTAAATATTCAAAAACAACCGTTACCGCCAACCGTGTTAATTACTAATACATCTTTAAAACTCTGCGTACTTTTTTTTGAAAAATACACACATATAGTACAAGTATAATTGATTGCTTCTATTTCTGTTGCATTTTGTGAACTTACACCATGAATTATTGGAATATTTTCGATTTTGAAAATACAAAACACGTTAACGTTTATAATTAGTACAATGTAGGATCAAGTTTAGATTTAATAATAAAAACATGCTGTTTAAGTTTACAATATTTGTATCTATGTTTATAAATATGTAAATAAAATAGGTATTTTCAATACAATGTTACATTAGTTAATTTAATTTTAGTAAATATACGATTAACATACTTGTAAAGTATCGAAACTATCTAAGGTGGTGAGGCATAAAAGTGGGCATTGAGCACGTAGCACTAGTGCCATTGGGACGTGGTGTATACGAGTATGTAAATAGGTATGTATGTATTGTATTAGTCTCGTTCTGATAAATTTAAAAAAGTTTCTTATTCCTCAGCTACCGAAATCGATATATACAATACGAGTACAACTTTTACTGTTATCTAGTGTAAAAATACTTCCCAAAAAACTATTATTTATTCGTATTGTAAGTATATACGTATACATTTAGGTACATATATACATACGTAATATGTCCTACCACATGTCATCAAATGAAAGAAAAAGGAAATAAAAAATATATATAATAATTTTGATTCTTAATACCTGATTGCATTAACTGGTAATTGCTGGTGTGTATATGTATAAATTTATGTAGTATTATTAAGTAGTATATAGTAATAACGTATATAGTAATTAGTAGTTAAATAGTTACTGGCTTGCATTTGTATTTGTAGTAGATTGCAAATTTCATTTTATTTTCATTTTCAAGGTTTTCATTTAAATTTTACGTTAATTGAAATTTTCTACACTTCGCCTTTCTATTTTACAATATTTTGTAAATTATTTGAAATAGTTATTTTGAATGGTGTTTTCTGACAAATTTGTATTTCTTTGCTTACTTAATTAAAAAATGTTTGTAGTTACAGTTAACACTTACAAACTCCTGTAAAGGTAGGTACATACATATTTAAATATGTATCATAATATGTGTTTATTTTATGTTTTTTCTTTTTTGCTTATACTTTTTTAAACATTTATTTCGTTTTTAGGTTTTTTGGGAAATCTTTTAAGTTCTTTCTTTTCTGCTATAAGATAATATTTTTGTAATTATTAATTTGTAATTATGCTGATAAACACTTTCAAAAACATTGTGCTTTTTCAATTTTTATTTGTTTTGTAAACTCTAATATGTAAATATACAACTTCTACCCATAAAATTCTAAATACAATATACAATATATGTTTTTGTTTCTATAATATGATCGCAAGTGAGCAAAAAAT
The DNA here is from genome assembly GCA_021498325.1 of Bactrocera minax. Classification (NCBI taxonomy): domain Eukaryota; kingdom Metazoa; phylum Arthropoda; class Insecta; order Diptera; family Tephritidae; genus Bactrocera; species Bactrocera minax. The sequence continues at coordinate 5,831 of JAKEEE010000154.1, read as the reverse complement.
ATACTTAATTTGTATGTATGTATGTATATATATGTGATACATACACATATTTTTATTTGCTATACCCATATGCACAATATAATTTGTTTTTACATATTTTCTATGACTAAAATTATGTTTGTGTAAGTTTTGTTAATCCGATTGGACACATAAAGTGCCCTCCATATTTGTTTTTGTATCTTTATTTTCCCACTAAGTACGTATGTGTGTCAGTTTGTTTGGTGAAATGCTATTTTACGTAAACTTTATAAAATTCAGTTGTGTTGGCGTATTTTACTCTATACTTGTGTAGCTGAAAGTCTCAGGAAATATTTTAATACATTAAAAAGTTAAATTAATTTATAAATTGTTGCATTTTCGATAAAAAACTCAAATGAAGTTATAGGTATAATACACAAGTTACTAAGCGAATCGATCGATGTCTGAACTTTTGAAATTGGGGTTCTTCAAGAAAAAATATAAATTATCCTTTAACACAAGCTAAATAAAATGTAAAATATTTGCATTGTATGTAATTTACATTAATAAGTGTCACTTGTCACAACCTTAGTTAAAACATAAATGTTATAAAGATTTGCCAAAAATTTTGCATGTTTTAGTATCGTACATTAATTCAGGAATTTTCTCAGAATTTTCACAGAATTTCTATTTAATTTTCTTATTTTTTAATTTTGACGTTAAAAAGTTAAGCCAACGCAAATATACAGGATGAATCAAAAACACAAAAAAGTAACCGTAATCGATAATTTTCTGTGTTGACTCCAATCGATCGAACTTATAATTTATTTAAATATTATTGGTTTTTTCTGAATTTATTTATCAATCGTGTGTATTTTGAAAACAGTAGTAGTTTTAATAGTATCGGCTATATGTATGTTTACAGTTTTCTTTTATAATATATTAATAGATTAATTTTTTAGTTTTATTTTATTACTTTCCTTTTTTTTGCATATACAAATATCAGAAATTAGAAAATATAATATATATTAGATTTGTTGTAAATATGCACCATTTTGTATTAATTTTTCAGCTATTAAGTATATGCTCACAAACAGTTGTGCTTCTACTCGCCTAGAAAGTTTTCAATAAACACAGTTACAAGTAAAATTTGCAAAAATATCTATTATTATAAGTAATACAGCAAATGGCTGCAGGTATGTGTGTACAAAAAGTGCATACACATAGGTAAATGTCCATATGCTAAATAAGTATGGTTGCTGATACATAAAATGTAGGATTGTAGCAATTATTTCTTCATAACTTGCAATGTCTATTACTTCAATAATTTTGTATTTGTAAATAGGTTTATTGCTTTTCCTTCCAAATTTGTTACTTTTGGCTTAAAAAAATATATAGTAATAAAATGAAACATAATCTGCATAGAGTTTTAATAAGTTAAAACTTGTTGTTTTTTAAATTATTATTATTAAAAATTATTAAAAATTTTTGTAATTCTTTTCTTGCTTGCAAGTCATCAATGACATTTATTCTGCTGTTTCCATAAACATTTGGGAAGACATTAACTTGTAAAACTGTGTTGTTTTTTATAGCATGTAATATCTTGTTTGTTTGTTGTATATTGGACTTAAATCTGTTTCATGTACGTCTCACTACTTCTAAGTTTTCAAGTGTGTTTGAAAAGTAGTAGCTTTTCTTTGCGGCTTTATGGCTCTTTGGGGCACCCCATAAATCCTTAAATATTGATTAAAGCATTTTAATTTTATTGAGTAAGTATTTTTATTTATGTTCAATGTTTTGTTGTTATTTGTTAATTATTTGATTTAGCTGCAGTTAATTAGTTAATGATGCGTCCAATCAAAGAAAAACGTGAAAAATCTGCAAGGTGCAAAGCGTCGATATACATTTTTGTTAAATTGTAAGAACGTAGTGGTGATTATAAGATTTTGTTGCTTCCTTATTAAATTTGTTGCAGATTTGTGTGGATTTTTGCTTGCGTTGCTTTCTCTAATTGATTGATTTTTTGTTGACAAATTCAAAGTTCGTTTCATAAATCTTTTGATTACAGTTATCGTTAATGAGTTTGTTGTCTTTGTTTATAGGCGTACAATTATTTCTATAATATCTTATTTGTATTGAAATTTTTTTCTTATTTAATTTCTTATTTTAGTACAAATACTATATCTATGTATACATGTTTTGTGAACGTGAATCAGCACTCAAAGTTTATTACTTAGTATTTCGGAACAGTTTACAAATATATTTCGATATTTCTTCTTTTGCATTGTTCTATTCATTTTAATTGCTATTTAATGTTTTTGCTTGCGAAAAAATTGTTGATTTGTGTTTAATATTAATTTTATATTTTTAAAATTTAATTGCTAGTAAATACAAACTTTAATATTACAGTAAAAATATCAAATGGATGGAGTGATGTCTAAATGTTATAAATATTCATCTATATTTCTATGCAATTTTTTATATATTTTTTGTTCATTTTCTTAAACTCCCTTTAAACCTTTGTTATAGTTAACAATATTTTGTTGCCTTTTAACTTTCCAATGGATTAGGAATTTGTTTGACTCTTGCTTCATTCATAGCAGATATTTTGTGATAAGCTTATCAAAATAATCAAACATTGAAATTTTGTATAGATTATATTAGGTATTTTCACATTTGCCTTTCTCATAAAAACTGATGCGCATAAAGAATGGCTGTACTCTTAAACTACTGTTAGTATGAAACCACTAAGGTTTTAATATGATAAAATGTATTTATGCATTGCCCGCCTGTATGCAGAAGCTTATCGATACATAAGCAGTACACAAGCAAACGATGTGGCAACCCTCCTAAGTTTTGGCAAACGGCTCTAGCCAAATGGTACTGTGCTGGCCGTCAAACGGAAATGGTTACAAATTGGAAGAATGCAAATTAGGGCAATAAATGATTTGTATATTAAAGTTGGTACTATAAAGTATTAATTATTAGTATTAAAGATTTCTTAACAAAAATAGTGCTATAAGAGCTTGAGTGTCAAGGACGTACAAAAGTTGCATATTAATTTATGAGTGTTTACAGCCGAAGCGACCCTTATATGCGACTGACGAACTATAATTTAATTATGAAATATTTTTATCAGGTGGTGAAAATTCGGTCATATTAAAAAAAAAAAATGCTTGTTCATTGTACATACCACATATTGCAAGTGTGTGGAATTCTAAAAAAAAAAGAATTTGCTTCTATATTAAATTTACTTGTGTACTTGCATGCATATGTAGGCTTAATAGCTAAAAATGAAATATCGTACATACACATCTAGTGCAAAAGTGGTGTCATCTGAAACAGTGGTAGTAGCAAATCAGACATTTAAAGTGTTACTTGGTTGAAAAAGCTGTTAATATATTGTCATTAGTTTACGAAATGCCATTAAAAATTCAATTTATGTTCCCAAATCAAATTAACGGCGCTTCAGTGAATTTAAATTTTTTTAGTTACTGTTTTTATAAGAAGTTCTTTTTTTTGTTGTTGTTATTTCATATTTTCATTTTCCAAAAATAAAATCATAAGAACTGTATAATTTTTGTTATTCAATATTTTATTATCTATCACAGGCAGGATCTTAATAATATGTATAATAATATAATAGAAGGTGTTTTCAATTTATAAGCAGGGGTTTGTTGATTGATTACAAATTTTCAGTGTATGACAAATACAATATATGTGTATGTGAAGAATATATGTGAAATAATTAAATATACTTAAGAGTTTATTTAGTTAGAAAATAACAATGGTGGAAGGAGTTTTCAATTGTGATAAGAAGAGTGGTAGCTTTAAAATTTTATTTTCGAATTGTAAAAAAAACTTCCTACGTTGAGTAGATGAACTGCTTCTTTATGAAGCATATACTATTTTCAAAACTCTCGACGAATATGAGTTTAATTCATATATATTTTATAATATAAAATTATGCACGATCGTATAGTTGTAGTTGTAAACATAGTAGGGTGCAGTTACTATAGTTGCAAAGAGCGCACCATGTAGCATACTATTGGAATAGTTCAGCAAATTAATAAAATAGCTAAACACACATTTACTGCCTTCATTTCAATGTATGTACATAATCTATAATGTATGTATGTACATAATAACTTTAAACTCACAAAATGTTAAATTATTTCCCGCCATTATCCTTCAATATCAAAGAGTAAATTGTGGTGTAAAAAGCCTAAGGAATACAGTCACACGTCAGCAAAAATTTAGATATACATTGATTTTCTCTACTCGTTGCGAATTCACAAATACTCAAATTTATTGACTTTTATTGATTTTTATTGTTGTTAGCTTAGCTTAATATTTTTTTAAGATTCACTTACGTTTCCAATAAATTGTTAGATTTACACATATTATATTTGTCTACAATATATGTATGTATATTGTATATGCATATGTTTGAGTGTAGTAATTTTTAATTTTTTATTTTTTATTTTTTGTTTTTTTTTTTTTGTATTTTGGTGGGAAGGGGTAAAACTGGTTTTTTTGGTGTTTGTTTTTTATCTCAACTCTTCACCTAATAAAAAACTTACAAAGCTTCTTTAGAAAAAAAAAACTTATTTTTTCTATTTTAATATGATAATAAATAGAAAAAAAATGTACATTTTAAATGTTAATAGTAAAACGCCAACTGCCAAATATGGGCAAAAAAGTGTTAATACGCCATAAAAATGACATCTGAATAGCATTACCTTTTAGTTTATATGTATATTTACTAATTTATTTTTTATCTTATTTTTATTATTTTTAAAATCAAAAATTCATGTCATAATTATTTATTTGATTAAATATGGTATGTATATATTTTTGTTTTATTGATGTGCAAGCTTTTTAAAGTTACATCACTTTCACCTTTTCTATCGCAATTGGATTGTGCCGTTAAGAAAGCGCCCACTGTTGCCCACTGTTTGCCCAAATTTATCAAATTTGTCTTCTCGGGCATATATTTTTTCCTTTAGAACTTTTTGGTTATGCGTTAATTTTTCTATTTGTAAACATCAAATAACAGCTAATATATTGTTTTTCCTCTTTTAGATATTGGACAATCAACCTACAAACACAACACCAAAATGTATACGCACAAAATATACCAATATACAAATATACCTATATTGTTATTATTGGAATGTCTGCAACATTGTAAAAAATATACACACGTATTTATGGTGTTTTGTATGCGCGGCGAAATCTGGCAACCCTCCACGCTTTCTAACTGGGACTGTACAAATCACTCACTCACACTTCTCCTGCTGTAAAAATTAAAGAATAAAATTTAATTGTTGCTTGTTTTGCCGTCTAAGTATATTTCCTTCATTTGACTTATTTTGTTACTAATATTTTTCTTTTTATATATGCTTAATGTTTGACAATTTTGGAATAACCGTTTCTTTACATGGTAACTACTTTTATTTGTATTATTTGCTTTAAAAATTTATTATTTCAAATATATGCATGGTTGTTTCATAAATATGCGGTTTACAGTCTAACTCCGAATTCATTTATATTAACTCTTGGTCCATAAGCTTTTATATCGTGCTTAAAAGCAGTTTTAATGCTTTTATTCGTATTTTAGGCAACTTCAATCGCAATTTACGCTTACATTAGTCCATCCGCAAGTGCTTAAATTTCCAGTTTTGAAATGTTTTTTTCGTTGACATTTCCCATAACGCACATTTCCAATGATAATTGTGCTTCTTTATCTTTGGTTGGGCACTTTTGTACAGCAATTTCCAATTGCAAACTTGAAACTGATTCCTGGTTACATTTCTATTATCCCGTTTCTCTTGTATAATGATCTTATGGGAGAAGTTGCCAGAATATTT